>WEIV01024274.1:4802-44644 GCA_013390005.1 Calyptomena viridis
CGCGCCGTGGCCAGGGGTGCCCCGGCCCCTCCGCTGCCCGGGCACCGGCGAGGAGCAGTCGAGGTCGGGCTGCAGCGCGGTGCGAGGCCTGGGGCGTCCCAGCTGCGGAGGAGTGCGAGCGGTGCTGGCTGGAATCGTGCAGGAGCAGAGGAGCCAGGGCAGCGCGGCCCAGAGCGAGTGTGGAGGTGCACACCTTGCGCATGGCACGGCTTGGCCACTCTGGCTGGCGTCCCTGTGAAGCACCTCACCACCCCCTCTGGAACTGATCCTGGCGTTTTCCCGGCCCCCGGTGAGCTCCTGGGCCTCTCACGCGTAGCTGTGTGTATTATCCCCCCGAGTCTTTTGGGGTTGCCTTCACTACTGCCAATGGGTGCAGTCTTTCATGCCCCGTGGTACAGAAGCCATACCAGTTTGGGCACCCCTTGGCATCACCTGAAAGGCTTTGCACTGCAGTCCCATCCCAGCACTGGGGTTCTCCCTTCCTGTGATCCCAACCAGCAGCTGCCACAGCACACCATGGGGATGGTCCTCTTCCCGCTACTAGTGCACGCAGGGTTGAGAAACCGGTGCCTTGCAATGCCCCTTTGTCACCGACAGCCTTGGAACAGCAGCTCTTGTGCAGCAAAACAGCATCTTTGTTACTCCGATCTTGACAATGTTTTTTACTGGGGCTGGGCTGGTACAGATGGGGAGCTGAGCAGCCCTGTGCCTGCTCCCCTCAGCTGCACACAGGGACCACAGCTGAGGAAGTTGTCCTTTTCCAAATAAAACAACCAGGATGAATTCAATAGGAAATAAGTTCCTTGCTTCTGAGTGAACTTGCCGTGGGTGGAGAAGAAGGAAATTAAACAATAGAAAAAACGTGCAGGGCTCGATACAGCAGGAAAATAAACCCCAGTGTTGCTGGCCTCTGGCGGGATCGCCGAGCATCTTCCTGTCACTTATGGTGCTCCTTTTGGGCAAGGATGGTGAAGGCAAAGCTCATGTTTCCCAATGCCCCTCTGTGTCTGGGGCATCCTTTTGTGTGTATGGGGAAGCCAGGACCTCCTCAAGCCACTCATCGGGTTCACCTCACCCAGGCCCCAGTAAGTGCCATGTCACCCCAGCAGCTGCAGCCCCCAGATTCCTCCCTTCCAACTTGGAATCATGGGCATGGGACATGGATGCTGACAGACAAGCTCACACACACAAAGCCTTTCCCGCTTCCTGTGTCTTTGGGATGCTGGTGGATCTGGTGTGGCTGTGTTTGGGTGGGGATGGAAAACCCATCCCAGATAAACAGACCTTTTATTACAGGTTGATTTAGGTTTTTCCCCCCTCTCTGTGTGGTGCTGTCAGTACTTGACATATTTAATGCGCTGTTGGTGGTAATTTAAACAGAAGGAGAAAGATGCTTCACAAGTCAAAACTAGGCTGGAATGAAGAAGGAATGATTAATATTTTTTTCAGTAGCCTGTCATGGTGAAGTATGGCACAGGCAAGCATGTCCCTGCTGCAGAGTGTCACCAGCACTGCCTGCTCCTCTCCTTCTGCAGGCTTTTCTAAGCAGGTTTGATTTTGAGGGCATCTCTGGATGCTGGGCTGGGCACAGAGGGCCATGGTCCCACTGAGCATCCTGTCTTGGGGGCTTCTGGCTGGGCACTGGAGATGGAGCTGCTCTCCTGGCTGTTCGTGCTCTGGGGCAGGGTCATGGAGGGTTTTGCTTAAAATGTTTTTTTGTGGAATTCTGCCTTTTGGGTGTATCTTAATGAATTGTGGTTTTATTTTTGGCTGTTGAGGTAGAGCCTGCTAGAATGAGGTTAAGACTGAAGACAGAGAAAGAAGAAGACATTAAGCTCCTGTGTCTTGTGCCTGCTTCATGACCTCAGAGGACAGGGGTTCCCGGTCTCTCTCACTGATGTTTCCAACCCTTTCAACTTCAGTACCTCAGGACTGCCCTTGGCTTCCTTGTGTGTTGACCGAGGTGGTGGCATTGCTTCATGTGTTTTTACAACTGCCATCATCATCATCATGTGTGTCCTGGTGGGGTTGGAACCTGAATGGGGGCAGGAGGACTCGGGTGGAGGGAAGGTGCAATGCTGCTTTCTTGAAGACCATCCTACAAACCTGGGGGGCTGTGACAGCTCAGTCCCCACATGCCAGTGGGTGATGGTGTCACCTGCACTCCTCTCTGTGCCTGTTCCCAGGTGTGGAGGAGCAGGGCACCCCTCGTGCCGGGACCCCTGGAAGGGCTGGATGAGTCACACTGTGCGGATGCAGGGAGATGGCGGCCTGTAGCTTATGATTCATGTTGTTTTCCTGCAAAAGCCATTGACTGTAATGGCAGAGCTTGCAGAAGACGAATCAATATAGAGCTGTAAATTCCACATGTGACTGCTGGCCAGCAGTGAGGGGCTGGTTTTGGAAGTGCCTTGGTTCCCACATCATTCCTAGAAACAGCAGGACCTTGCTGTAGCTCTCTGTCCCAGGAGGGAGACAGGATCCTTGGCACTGCCTTCAGGTGGTATGAGACTTCCTGGAGGGGTTTAGGAAGGTCAAGAGATCCCTAAATGTGGAGTGTCCTGGGAGGAACTGCCCTGGTATTTGTGGTGGGCATGTCTAGAATTCAGCTTTGCTGCTGGCCTGATCCAAAGCTGTGGAGATGGAGAGACCAAGACTGTCTCCCAGGAGCTCTGCCCTGTTGTCTCCCTTCTGCCAGGGAACCCAAAATATCTTTGAAGTCTCATCACTGATGTAAAGCAGGGAAGAAGAAGTGTTTTCTGTGTCTCTGGGCTTGGGCATGTTAAGGGTTGGATGTACAGTGAGGGATGTCCTGCTTGCCCCCCTCCACTGCACAGGGAGATGTGCATCTCATCCTGTGGCTCCAGAAGTATGACGGCCCCTAAGGTATTCCTGCTCCCTGCTGCTCTCTTGGCTCTGCCTCTCATGCCTTGGCCTTGGCAAAACCCAATGCTTTCCAGCTATTTGTCAGCACATCGCCAAGTATCCCCCTTCCTTCCCAACACACAGGATCCCCCTCCCTTACCAACACCGTCTGAATTTTCACAGTCTTGTACAGCCCTGCAGCCCCAGGGCTTGGAGCCCTTAAAAAACAGGATGCATTAAAAAGTGTCAGCAGCACAGTCCTGAGATACTGCTGCAAGCTGCTTCCCAAGCCTGGACACACGACTTGGGCCATTTTCAGTCTCCTCCATCAGCCTTGATCCATCCCTTGCTGTGCTAGTGCACTGCTGGCCTCAAGGATTTATATCGGAGAGTGGGATTGAAGCCAGGAGGGAAGGAGTTTGTGCAGGTACCTGGGATGGGGATGCTTTGCTTGGTGGCTGGGTGGTGACATGGGAGCTGAGTGGGGAGTGTCCTGAGGTGGAGAGGCCAGGAGCAGTGCAGTCCCCTGGCCCAGCTGGCCAGGGGCATGTGAAGCAGCAGATGGTACCAGTGGTTTATCAACTCTCACTGGGTGAAAGCCTGACCATGAGACAGGGATGGAGGTGCAGGTGGGTTTCTTGAGCATTTGTTTGGCTTTGAGCCCCTGCAGAGGAGAAGGAGGGGACAGGGCTGATGCTGTAGCCTGGGAGCAGGTAAACTAAAGGAACAGGCTTTCCTGGGATGTGTCACTTGCTTCCTGCAACTTCAGACATGGATCGGGAAATAGGGGTGGCAAGAGGCCACTCTGGTGCCAGCAGCCTCGATGCTGTGCTTGCCAGAGACAGATATGGGCTTTGCCTGTGCTGTTTTAGGGGGTGAAAACAGCAGATCTTGCAAATGTCTCCTGTGCTCTGTGCCTGCTCTTGCTCCCCTTGTTTCCCCTGGGCTGCTGAGCCTTGCAGCCTCTGGTACATTTTAAGGGTGACAAAGTTTGTGTGCAGAGATAATGTCTTTTATTAGCCTAACTAATACCTTTAGGAAAAAACAGACGCGTATTTGGGCCTGAGGAATGCCTGCATGGCCAAAATGTGTCAGTTTTTCCAACCATGTCCATTGGTCTAATAAAAGATCTGACCTCCAGCCTGGCCTGGCCATGACCTTGGAGGTTGCTGGCCCTGGAAGCGTCCCGCCTGTGCGTCAGTGTGTGCTGCTCAGCCCTTCCCAAAGGATCTGCCACCCCAGGAGTCATCACAGGAGCACATCCACGCTTACGGCAGGGACTGCTCTGACTTCTAGTCGGATACTGGCTGCAAGCACCCAGCCCTGTGGGTGCATTGGGCCCCTGGCAGCGTCTGTCCTGGGAGACTGCAGGGAAGTGGAGGTCATCTGCAGCTCAGCAAAGCACTGGGGCATCAGGCAGGATGGATGTGGTCTGGCAGGATCATCCCGACGAGCCTCTGGGAGGAAGGGGCAGCTCCATCCTCGCAGGGATTTCTCCAGAATGCGGGCAGCGGGTGGGTCACTTGCTCTCTGTGAGCTGGTTCATGCTGTGGTTTTATGGCTGCTGCTTTGCAAAAGTGCTGTTTTGGGGCCGGGTTGGCACTCGCAGGGCAGTCTGTGCTCCCCAGAACAGCTGGCAGTTCTTCTGTGGCAGGATGGATTTGGTCTCCTACCAACTTCAGGATCTCCATAGTGGGAAGTTGTCAAGAAAACAAAACATCTGGCTCGTCCTGTGGGTCTCGCAGCACTGCCGTGGCTGAGCAGGGGGAATTGCTGCTGCCCTGCAGCTCTCCATGATCCAGGGTCACCCTCATGCTCACAGCAGGATCAACATCCCTGCAGGGAAAGTCTGGCCAAGTAAAATGTCAGAGGCTGCAAAAGGTGGCATTGGGGGGATTTCAGTCCATGTTTTTTTGGGTAGAAATCCTCATGTGACCTTGCTGGTGAGAGTGTAGGCTGCTGCTGCATGAAATACAAAAATGAATGTGAGATTATTTTCCCTTCTTTCTTTTTCAAATACTTGGGATTTAGGCCCTGATTATCCAGAAAGGCTCTTGGGTGCTTGGAGAGCCACAGGAACCGACATGGCACATTTTGAAGCAGGAAAACCCAATTCATCAACTGGATTTCCCCCTCTGTGAACCCACTTAAAATTCATGGAGAGTTTTGTCAGTAAGAACCTGTTTCAATTAACAGACAAAAGGAACTCTCTTCGTTAAGCGCCTCTTTCAATTAAGGTTTGGAAGAATTCCCCCAGCTCCTCTCCGAAGCTGTTCCTGAGGATTCAAGGGCAAAAAATTCCCCTAAGGAGGAGTCACCTGTGAAGAGCTCTGGGTTTTTTGGGGAATTGCAGTGACACATCCTGAACCATAACCTGGCTGTGGAGTGTTGAGGTGTTTGATTGGGATGGTGTCATGGATCATCAATGCTGGGGTTGGCAGCCCAGCCTGGCATCTCTGGGGCATAGGAAAGCTAATGACTGCTGCTAATTGCTGGCCTAGTTTATGGAGGGGACTGATTTCATGTGGGTGTTGGGAGATAGAGGTGCTCTTCCAGATCAGGATGCCGAGGACAAAGAGGGTGGGAGCTACTGGTGCTCCAGGATCAAAAATGATGTGACCTCTGCAAGAAGGTTCCTCTGTACAGCCTCACTGGCAGGGGCTGCAGCACCTCGGGGCTGGGGTAGGGGAATGAATGCTCTGCAGGGTATGAACCACTCTCATGATTGTTTTTGTGAAGAAAACCCGAGAAAAACATTACTTTTATCTTTTGCAGCAAAACTGAAGTGCTAATAAGGCTTTCTGGGTGAAAAAAAAAGCCTTTTCCAGAGCTGGCCACTTTGGCTAAAAATAACTTTTTTAAAGTGAAAATCCTTGACCACTTTCACTGGGCTCATCACTCATATTGGTTGCTTTCCCACAGGAGCAGGCAGGTGGTGGGCAGACAGAGCTGGAGGTTTATTTTCAGAGGGGAGTGAGGTGTCAAGGGGAAACTTGGTTCAGCAGCAGCAGTCCAGGTGGATGCTCCAACTGCTCTTTTCTGTCTGGGCTTTATAATCCAGATCTTACAAAAAGAGCTGAGAGAAAGGGAGGATTTTCCTGCTAAAGTCCTCCTGGGGTGGAAATGCTCCAGACCTTATAAATCACAGATAAGTTTTCCTGATATTCCCTTGTGTTTGCTCCTATCCAGCCTGCATGTAGAGGGGAGAAGCCAAGCTAGGTGGCTTTTGGGTTAGGAGCAGCACTGGTAGCTGCCTGACCCTGCCTGTGCTAAGATCAGCTGCCAGGCTGCCGTTGTCCTTTTGGGACACTGAGGAAAGGCTGATGTCCTTAGGAAAGCGAGTCTGGGACTGTCCCTCTCCCAGCAGCAAGGTGTTTTCCTCCCGGGCAGGTTGTAACTACTGTTTGCAAAGCACTTAAGCAGGCTCTGTAATCTACCATTAAGACGCTCCTTATCTGGCATTACAAAACCATGCTGACTGCGATGAGCTCCTTTCCTTTCTGTTCCTCTCTGTCCTTCTACATGTTTTCCCCTCTCTGTCTGCTCCGTATCCCTCTCCCCTGCCCAGACACCCTGGGTTTGCTGCCTAGCAGGAGGTGGCTGGATACCCGTACTGCTCATCCCTCTGTCCAAGTCTCTTGGGCCTATTCTAAAGGCTCGCCCGGGCTGTCAGAAATCCCTTGATTTTGCAGTGGCTGAAGTTTTTATGCTGGGTTCCTCTCCCTGTGCTGCTGTGGCTTCACAGGGCTTCTTTGGTACAGGGCATTGGTCCCAGCTCCAGGAGCATCTTGGTGGGATCATCACCACACACCACAGTAAAGGAGATCATGTCCTTCTGATTGTGTCTTCTCTTGGCCAGTGGGTCTGGCCCTTGGCTAGGGAGAGAGATGATGGGGACAGGGACAGGCTGTGGTCCTTTGCACCCTGTTATAGCTCTTTTCCCTTGGGAGTGCATTCAACTCTTCTGCAGATATTTCCACTTGCAGCTGGGATTGCTGCCATTCAGAGCTGATAAAGGCAGCAGTGCAGAGGTGGGTGTTTAAAGGCCATTCTTTCACGCCAGTTACTTTTTCATTTTCAAAGCAAGCTCCCCTGTCTTGAGCTTGCAGTTGTCTCTTGAATAATGTGATGGCATTAATCTCCTCTCTAAGGACGTGCTTAGCTCAGTGGTTTTAGATCTGTAGCCCTCTAAATATTACCAAGGAGTGAAGGGGATTCCCTCTAGAGAGAACTTAAACCTATTAATAATAATTTGGCTGCCTTTTGTGTATCTTTTACAGGTAGTGCTGATTCCCAGGGCTGCAGGGCACCAGTTAGTGATGGCTGGGGATGCTGGCAAGGCTGCGTGAGGTGTGGGAGAGACAGCAGGCATGGTGGGATGAGTAGTGTTGCCCTCCTGGGGGCCTGGGTCCCAGCCTGGCCGCATTTAGGCCTTCCAGTAGCCTTTTGCCTTTAAATGTCCAAATGGGAGATGAAGCAGATGTGTCAGTGGGGCTGAGCCGGCCGCATTCCCTGCGGTGGTCGGATATGGGAAGAGAAGTGTTGGAGCGAGCAGGAGCGATTGCAAATCACTGAACTGTGCAATGCAATTTAGCATCCTGCCTCTAAATCCTCCTCCATCCATGCTTAACCCCCAGGGCTGGCTTATATGGAGAAGGGGAGCTGGCATGTTGGTGATGAGGTGATTACCCAGCAGTGGTGGGTCTCTCCCTGTGATGAGGAGGAGTGAGGAGCAGAGGGTGTAATCAGGAGAGGAGTGGGATGACCCATTTGTCTGCAGTGTTTAGGATGTGGCTTCATCTCTGTGTGTTGAATGTTGGAGGTTTGAGACTACTGGAGTCAAGGTAGGGGTTCTTGTCAAAGTCTTGAGGTGTCTTCTCCATGAAGGTGGATGCCTCATTCCCCCTTGCAACCCTTTCCAAAGTGGTGAAAGGGAAATGCGTGAGCAATTTCTTGCTGTGTCACACCTGTAGTTTTGAGCTGTTTCTCATCCCTGGGCACTGGGATTGGGACAGTTGATTTATCTGACAACTGGGACTTGTGAACTGCCTGATCTTCATTGCTTGCACCTGCAGCCGGACCTATTCCATCCCCCAATAAATCAAACCCTGCTGTGGTTGTCTGCTGGGATCACTGACCCTTCCCTCTCCTCCGGATCTGCTTGTACTTCCTTGCTTATATTTAATCATCCCATTGCATCCCTGCAAAATCTCACCGGAGGTTAAAGGAAGAACACTGCAAGCTGCTAATGGAGATGGTTTTATCCCTTCTCACCTCCTCCAGTGTCCCTTTGGCTTTCTGGAGTGCCGTGGTTCCCCAGGGAGTGTTTATGGCAAATAACTGCGCAGGGCGAAACCGCAGACCCCAAACTGCACTGAGGGGTGGATTTAGAAAAGCTTTTCAATCATTTTCCTCTTCCTCCTGCAGCTCTTTTAAATTTGAAGTGCTGATAGTAAATGGCTTCCCTGTCCACTGGTGCACTCCCTGCCTGTCCTGGTGTTGGATCCATCTCTGCAGGGTGCTTCAGGCTCCCAGCCACGCTGGGAAGCCGCTCAGATGCTGATTGTGTTTGTCAGGGCAGCCGGATTAAGAGCACTGTGGCTAAGCCTCCTTGCCGAGCCTTGTCTCCAGCGGAGCCTGGGCTGGAGTGTTGCTCAGAAGCCCACTAGAAAAGAGCATTTTGCAGGGCTCCTTCTGAGGTCCTCAATATGTGGCTGTGGCTGAGCCCCCACCTGAGTGAAGGGAGCCTGCCAGCACTGTACAGTGTTTCTGTGGGCCTGAGGTCTGTGTGTGGGACTCAGGCTGACATTTCCAGCTGGTGCCTTTTAAATAACCACCATGGGTTTAAAAGGCACTTGAGCAGCTTCTAAAAATCAGGTTAAAAGGAAGTTTGACCCCAGCTGTCACCTTGCCAGCTCTTGCATTTTTTTTCTGTTTTACCATGATGTTTCCCTTTTGTTTTAGAAAAGCTGTTGGTTTCAAGGACTTTTTATGTGCTCTTGGACCTGAACCTGCTTCCTTCTCTGGCAGGGAGCTATCAGCTCTCCCACTGCTGCCAGGGATGCACAGGGGTTTGCTGGGCAGAGTGCAGCCACCACCCACTCGTATTGGGAAAGCCTTGAGCAGCAGCATCCTCACTGCATAGCATCGCCACAAACCCCTCAGCATCCTCCCTGTGGAGGATTTGCTCCGGCAGTGAACCGGCAGAGCAGGATTCCTGCCTGTTTTCTGCCACGCTGGCGGGTGCGTGGGGCGGGACGCTGCCTGCCCCAGTCCCAGCTCACACCTGGCTGCTCCAGGGGTCCGGCACTGGCCCCCTGCCTGGGCAGGGTTTGACGTGGCAGCCTGGGGAGAGTCAGCCAGCGTCTGCCCAGAGATGCTGTCTCCAAAGCCTGGTCATTAAGTACCATAATTAAAAGCTCTTAGAAGAGGATGGACTAATGAAGCGCCCTTGGAAGTGGCAGGCGATGCAGGTGCAGAGCCCTATTCCCTGTCTCATGGAGGATGATGCGAGGATGGACACACAGTCCTGCCCATCAGCTGCTGGCTCTGGCATTTGGCATCGAACCCACTGCTATCACTTGCCCACCCATCAGTGTGGGAGTGCATCTGCCAGCACCCACATGCGCGCTGCGCTCAAAGAAATGGAGGGGGAGCAGGATGGCATGGCCAGGATGCTTGATAATGTAGTCCCAGCTCTCTGCATCCCTAGGGATGGTACCCAGGCAGGGGAGCTCTCTGCGCAGGCACATTCCTAAAATCAGTGGACCTAGAGAAGTGCCCTGCCCCAAAATCCCTGTGGGGGTTGTCCCGCTGGAGGGAAGGAAGGAGTGAGGTAGGACAGGCAGACCACATCTTGAGGGGCTGAGGAGAGAAGGTACATCCTCTCTTGGTCCTGCCTGGAGATCATCCATGTACACAAAGATAAATTGCAAATCAATAGACCCAGGTGCTCCATCGTGTCTGGCACAGCCGGCAAGGGGAGGTTGCTGGTGGGTGTTGGGGATGGTGGTGGAGGCTGGATGGAAACTGGCTGCTGGCAGCACCTGCAGGGGCCTGGCTGAAGCAGTGCCATGCTGGCAGGGTTGGGAAGCAGTGCCTGGAGCAGGACTCGCTTCAGGGAAGGGCAGGGATGACAGGATTACCATGCCAAGCCCCAGCCTGTAATCCACAGTACCGCTCAGCTGGCCATGTTTAATCCTGTTAGAAGCCCGGCTGGTGTCAGCTGGGAGGGTGCTCAGCCACGGTGCTGGCAGGGTACAAGGAGCTCTCCCTGACAGGAGCAGGGACTCCTGCCCTTGTCCCCAACACTGGTGGTGAGTTTGGGGCAGGGCTGTGAGCCACCATGCCAGTACTTTCTTTTCCTTAAAACACACTGGCTGCATCAGTGTGTCCCCCAGGCGGCTTCACATCCCAGCAAGCAGTGCTCATCCTTTTTCTTTTTTCAAATGGGCCTTTCACAGGGAAGGGAAGAATATTCCCAAGGTCCCTTTGGCTCCATGTGGGTGTTCCCACAGGCCCATCTCAGTGACCTTGGCTGGCGGCTCCTGGCTCAGCCTTGAGCCACCCAGCTGGCCAGCTGCCCATGTCCCTCCTTGCCAGCCAGGCTGAGCAAGGGGGGGCTCAGACCACCTCCCCACCATTCTCTTTGGCACAGCCTGGCTCCCACTGGGCAAACAGAAGTGAGGCTGCTTCTGCAGCTGCTTGAGGCAACAGGAAGTCATCATGGGCTGGGGGATCACCTCTGTAGCACCAGGTGATGGTGCTGGACTCCAGGCTCACCCCACAGCCAGGATCCCAGGGCATGCATGCGCGCTGCGCTCCCGCCCCATCCCTGGCCCTGTTGGGAGCTCACGGCGTTCTTGTGGCAAGCCCTGGCACGCCAGCAAGCTCACTGAGGGATCTGCTGGGGCTGTCGTGCTGGCAGAAATAACAGCAGCAGCGTTGGTCCTGTCCCTGCCCTCTCATCCCACCTCTCTCTCACAGGACGCCGTGTGGAGCCAGGGAACCGGGGAGCTGCCATGGCCACATTCCCACCACGTACCACACCAAGGCCACCCTCCGCCCCCTCGCCCCACTGAGGCCATGGGGCTGCTGCTGCCACCGCTGCCATCACCACAGGAATTTCGGCTTGGCAAGGGGACTCTCAGTGCCTCTGCCATGGTGACATGAAGCTGACAGCGAGGGACGGCCGACTGCTGGAGGGGAGAGAGCCTGCACAGGCGGCCTGCTAGTATTTTAATTTATTAGTAGTATTCAATTTTATTTTACCTGATTTTTTTTTTTGGTTGGTTGGTTGCTTCTTCCCCTCCCCGGGGCTCGTGAGGGGAGGGGGCGGGCAGGAGAGAGGGGCCCCACCTCACCCAGCGGATGCAAGGATGCCTGTGCTGGCCAGGGCCCGGCGGGGTATCTGGCCGTTCTCTCCGCAAGTGGTGTTGCTCCTGCTCTTTGCCTTATGCCTGCTCAGTGTTTTCATCTCTGCATATTATTTATATGGGTGGAAAAGGGGCTTGGAGCCCTCTGGGGAGATGGTGGGGCCGGACTGTGAGGAGCCCAAGGTCGCCCCTTCCCGCTTGCTGCCGCTGAAGACCGTCAAGGTGGTCGACTCCTCCCGCACGGACCCCTTGGTGCTGGTCTTTGTGGAGAGCCTCTACTCCCAGCTGGGCCAGGAGATCGTGGCCATTTTGGAGTCAAGTCGCTTCAAATATAGGACAGAGATTGCCCCAGGGAAGGGGGACATGCCCACACTGACCGACAAGGACCGGGGACGCTTTGCACTTATCATCTATGAGAACATCCTCAAGTATGTCAACCTGGATGCCTGGAACCGGGAGCTGCTGGACAAGTACTGTGTGGAGTATGGTGTGGGCATCATTGGCTTCTTCAAGGTAAGGGGGTACATGGGTGAGCTGAGACCCCATGGCCAGGCTGGATGTGAGCAGAGAGTCTCTGGGATCCCCTGCAGGGACTTTGTCCTCTCCATGCTTTCTGTAAGCAGCCCAAGTTGGCATGGAGCTGGGCTGCACCCTGGCACAGGACATAGGCTTCTAGCAGATGACACCATCTTAGCCCTCACCCTGTGGAGGGGCTGTGTGGCCTCTGAGTGTTTGGGGGGCAAAACCAAATTTCTGGGATCAGTCCAGTTACTTTTAGCATTCCTGTTTCCTAGAAGTCACCCATATTGGGGTTCACCAAAAGCACGAGCAGGTATTTCACTCAGCAGCCCTTCTCCTGTCCAGAGCTCCCAGCCTTGGGGCACTTTGCTCATTGAACATGAGCAGGATTGAGTGTGTGAGAGGGACAAGGGCACCCCATGCTCTGAGAGGAAGGGGGGCACCCAGATCCCAAGGATGGTGAGCCACTTCCTTTGTTGCTGTGGCTGTTGGTGTCCCTGTAGTGCCCCTGCCTTGTATCCAGCGTCCCATCTCCTCTAGCCCTCATTTTCCTCATGCAGGCCAACGAGAACAGCCTGCTGAGTGCCCAGCTGAAGGGCTTCCCCCTCTTCCTCCACTCCAACCTGGCACTGAAGGACTGCAGCATCAACCCCAAATCGCCCCTGCTCTACATCACGCGCCCCAGCGAGGTGGAGAAGGGGGTGCTCCCTGGGGAGGACTGGACTGTCTTCCAGTCCAACCACTCCACCTACGAGCCGGTCCTCCTGGCCAAGACCAAGTCAGCTGAGTCCATCCCGCACATGAGTGTGGACGCTGCACTGCACACCACTGTGATGCAGGACCTGGGCCTCCACGATGGCATCCAGAGGGTGCTGTTTGGCAACAACCTCAACTTCTGGCTGCACAAGTTAGTCTTTGTGGACTCTGTCTCCTTTCTGACGGGCAAAAGGCTCTCCCTGCCCCTCGACCGCTACATCCTGGTGGACATTGACGACATCTTTGTGGGCAAGGAGGGCACGCGCATGAAAGTGGAAGATGTCAAGGTGCGACTGTGCTGTCCTGGCTGGGTGGGCAGGGGATATGTGGAGCTGGGCATTTGTACTTACTCAGGGATGCTCCAGAGATGAGCCTTCCTGCCCCCAGAGCATCCTTTGTCCTCCTGGGAGCCCATCTGCAAAGCTCTCAGGGACACGGGTCCTGCCTGGTGTGGCAGCCATTCCCAAGGGCGTGTGCTGAGGACAGCTTGCTTTCTCTCCCCTTCTCCCAGGCACTGTTTGACACGCAGAACGAGCTGCGCACCCACATCCCAAACTTCACCTTCAACCTGGGATACTCAGGGAAATTCTTCCACACAGGTGAGGAGGGCAAGGGCATAGTTTTTCCCGTGGGTGCTGTACCGCTGGTGTTGGGGCACCAATTGGTGCTCAAAGAGGCTGATGCTGGGGCTGCAGTAGGGTCCTCAGGGATCCCCACCCTGTTACACCACCACCTGGTCATGAAGAGAGGCTTCCTCTGCCCTGGCTGCTCACACATGCTCCATGGTGACAAGTGTCCTGCCCGCAGGTACCGATGCTGAGGATGAAGGCGATGACCTGTTGCTGTCCTATGTGAAGGAGTTCTGGTGGTTCCCGCACATGTGGAGCCACATGCAGCCCCACCTCTTCCATAACCAGTCAGTTCTCGCCGAGCAGATGACCTTAAACAAGAAATTCGCTGTCGTGAGTAAGATGCCGCCGGTGGGGGTGCTTGTGGTGGGGGGAGAATGGGAGAAGGGGGACAAAGAGCGTTCCCAAGGGATGGTCTCTGCTTGCTGGAGCAAAGGAACCTGGTGACATTAAGTCATGTCCCACACATTGCAGCTGGGTGGGTAAATACAATTATACACTAGTACCTGGAGCAGAAGAATTTATCTGCACCAGCCAACTTGCTGCTGTGCCTGAGCTGCCCCAGTGCCTGTTCAAGGGGAGACCCTGTCTGTGCACTGCAACTGTGCCTGCCTGGCCCAGCACCGTGGGGCTGCAAACACCAGTCCAGGGAAATGCTCAGCCTGGCACCATGTGATGCTGTGCTGGGTGGGATCCTGGAGCAGTAGCTGGACTGGGAGGCTCCAGCTGATGGAAACTCCCTCTGCAGGCTGAGCTGTTAGGGACGTGTTTGGTTTATAAAGGCAGGCTCTGTCTTTCAGCTCGGTCAGGGATTGTCCATCCTCTTGGACTGTCCTTTGTGTGGCCCTGGTGAAGCCAGCACTGACACAGATTGTACTGTGACTGGCAGCTGTTTTGAATCCAAGCAACTAAAGCCAGACTCAGTAGTAATGATTGGGTCCTATGGCCTAAGAGAGGGATCTTCAGGCTAACTTGAGTTCATTGTCTGATAATTAGATGTGCTTAATTAGAGAGGCACCAGACCACCCCCACTTGGGATAGGCTGTTGTCGAGCTCAGAATTTCCAGGCTGTTTTATATCCCCTGATATAAATCAATTTACAGTCCTGTATAGCTGTATCTCTTTGTTCTTCACAGAAAAGCATTTCTGCTGCTGTTCTGTGGGTGACAGCAGAAGACAGGGATTAGGATGGTCTGAGTGAAGCAGAGGAGAGGGTGTCCACCCAGCATATCTGCTCCTGGGCTCCCTTTCATGGAGACAGCTAAGCTTAGGAGAGGATGCACAGGCACAGCCCTGCCCTGGTTGTTCTCCAGAGGCACAACTAGTCAGTTTGTAGCTGGGAATGGGCAGTCCCTTGCAAAGAGATTGGTTTGGGATATTGTGATTTTGGGGTCTCCCCCGTCACCCACTCCCCACTCTCTTCTCTGCAGGAGCATGGCATCCCCACTGACATGGGGTACGCCGTGGCCCCCCACCACTCGGGTGTGTACCCTGTCCATGTGCAGTTGTACGAAGCTTGGAAGCAGGTTTGGTCAATCAAAGTGACGAGCACGGAGGAGTATCCACACCTCAAACCTGCTCGCTATCGCCGCGGCTTCATCCACAATGGCATCATGGTGAGAGGCTGGGCTTTGTCTCTGGGGCTTCTCTCCTCCTGTCTCTCCACCAAAACCCAGAATCTTGGCAGCTGGTTTCTGGGCAGCTTCGGTTCAAGGGGGCTGTGCCCTCTGCTCATCCTGCATGAGGGAGGTTTGTGTGAGGACAATTGTTGGCTTTTCCCTCTATCCACAAACTCCCTTCTATGTATGGATTCAAGTTGAGGTGGTGAGGGGTAGTGGAACTGGTCCTGACCTCCAAGGGGTTGAGGACCCCCTTTTGTTGGGAAGGGAAGAGGAACGAGCTCTAGAAGCCTGGAGGAGGCCATGTAGCCATTTCATTGCCCTGGCTTTTCCACCTGCTCCATCCATATCATTTTCTGCACCAGGTACTCCCCCGGCAAACCTGTGGCCTCTTCACGCACACGATCTTCTACAATGAATATCCTGGTGGCTCCAGTGAGCTGGATAAAATCATCAACGGGGGTGAACTGTTCCTGACTGTGCTCCTCAACCCTGTGAGTACTGCCCAGGGACAGACAGACAGGCGTTTTGCAGAGCTGTCCCAGCACTGCTTGGGAGAAGTCCCCAATGTCCTCAACCAGAAGTGTTTGCATGGGATGGCTGCTGGATGAGGCTCTGCTAACCCTGCTCTGTCCTCTCCACTTCAGATCAGCATCTTCATGACCCATCTGTCCAACTATGGCAACGACCGCCTGGGCTTGTACACCTTCAAGCACCTGGTCCGCTTCCTCAACTCCTGGACCAACTTGAAGCTGCAGACATTACCACCTGTGCAGCTGGCACAGAAATACTTCCAGATCTTTTCTGAAGAGAAGGACCCACTGTGGCAGGTACCCCCCATGCCTTGAATGGGTAGAGTGGCCCTGTTTATTCTGCTGGGAGACAGAAGTGTGGTATAGCTGGCCCTGCTCTGAGCAGGAGGTTGGACTAAATGACCTCCTCAGGTACTTTCCAACCTGGACTACCCTTTGACTCCCTGGGTAAGCAGTGGTTTTTCACTTCTCTTTGGTTCTGCAGGCAGTGTCAGGAAGGAGTTTAGTCCATAGACCTGGAGATAAGCCCAGTTTTGTTCTGCCTGTTGAGCAGTGTGGCTTCCCTGTGTGTTTGGTTATGCTGGAGGGTCTCAGCAGTGGTGTGCAGTCCCATCCAGGCTACTCTCTCTCTGAGCCTTCTCCTTGTGTTTCAGGATCCTTGTGAAGACAAACGGCACAAAGACATATGGTCCAAAGAAAAGACCTGTGATCGATTCCCGAAGCTTCTCATCATTGGGCCTCAAAAGACAGGTGCTTCCCTTCACCCTTGGTGCCATGAGCATGCCAAGAGGCTTGACAGGACTCCCCACACCCCCAAATACATCCTCTCAACCCTCCTGCCCTAAAGCAGAGCTTGAGGGGAGGTTTGGCCCAAGTCAGCTTCTGCTTTCTGTCTGTCCCAAGGAACAACCGCCCTTTATCTCTTCCTGGGGATGCACCCAGACCTGAGCAGCAACTACCCCAGCTCAGAGACCTTTGAGGAGATACAGTTCTTCAATGGACACAACTATCACAAGGGCATTGACTGGTGGGTCTCTGATGTGGGGACTGAGCTGGGTGGCAGTGGGAACAGTGGTGCTGTGGGGTTTCCCATCTGAGTGTCTGAGATGTCACCTGCGATGAGACTGCTGGGCACATCTCATGGTGCCTGTCTGCCTGCCTCACACTGTGCTTCCCCCAGGTACATGGAGTTCTTCCCCATCCCCTCCAACACCACCTCTGACTTCTACTTCGAGAAAAGTGCCAACTACTTTGACTCTGAAGTGGCTCCCCGGCGAGCTGCAGCCCTGCTGTCCAAGGCCAAAATCATCACCATCCTCATCAACCCTGCAGATCGAGCCTACTCCTGGTATCAGGTGAGCCTCTGCCTCTCCTCTGGATTGGGCAGTCCCATAGGGCAGTGGGTAAGGGGTTTGGTTTGGGATGTGAGTGATGGCAGATGCCACACTTGTTGGCTGAATGTGACGCACGTGGACACATTGTGGGGGTCTGGGAGCTGCTTCACCTTATGGGAAGCCCAGGATTTGGGTTACCCCAGGAACAAACATGCCTTGCTCCTGCCTGACAGCACCAGCGAGCTCATGACGACCCGGTTGCCCTGAAATACACGTTCCATGAGGTGATCACAGCAGGACCCGAGGCTGCTCCAAAGCTCCGGGCCCTGCAGAACCGCTGCCTGGTGCCAGGCTGGTACGCCACCCACATCGAGCGCTGGCTGAACAGCTACCATGCCAACCAGGTAGGGATGAGAGCACCTCACTCCTACAGTGGCAGCACCTGGGGAGACCACCCAAGCAAGGATGTAGGGGGAACAGAGGTTGGATCAGAGGTCAGCTGCAGGGGTGCTCCTGTGGGAGCTGCTTTTCTTATACCCTAAAAACCATGGAGGGAAGAGTGAAAGTATAAAGATGTCCTTGTGTGGGTTGTCACATCAGGGTTAAAAGGGAGTGTGGAGAGGAGGGCTGTGGGTGGCCCTGCAGGGTCAGCCAACACTTGCCCACACGCTTGTCCACAGAATCCCCTGGGCCTGCCCTGTCTGGTGTCATCGTGGCATTGAACAGGACAAAAATAGCAGGTGAAACTGCCCATGGTTTGAGCTGCCTGCAGGGGAGCTGGATGCCAGCCCTGCTGTGATCCGCACAGTGCAGCTCTGCTGGAGGGGTATGGGATCAATCCCTGAATGATATTTCCACTGTCAATTATCTTATAAAGTCTATTAGTTGCCTGCTGCTGGCATAATTGCTGTCTTGCAATCCCATCTGGTCATGGGTTGGGAGCCCTGAGCCAAAGCTCTGATGTCCTGGATGGGTCCTGGCCCTGGCTTTTAGTTGCATTTCATGTTCCACCATCCAGTGTAAGGGAACAGTGGCTGAAGGTGTGGCAGAAATGGTGGTGTGCCCCAGGAAAGCAGGGCTGGGAGCCAGTGACACCTCACCGCCCTGCCTTGCTCCTTCCAGATCCTGGTGCTGGACGGCAAACTGCTCCGAACAGAACCCGCCAAAGTGATGGAGACGGTCCAGAAATTCCTCGGCGTGACCAACTTCATCGATTACCACAAGACCCTTGCGTGAGTCCTTCCCCAAACTTCTCCCTCCACCCTGCTGTTGCTCCCATGCAGTGGGTTGCCCTGGCGACACCCAGCAGTGTCCCAGGGCAGCCCCATCCTGGAGCTCTCCACAGAACTGCTTCTGATATTGATGAGGCTGGGCTTTTCCCTGAGGCTCAGCCGGATACCACAGTGGGATCACTCTAGACAGCCCAAGAGCAGCTCTGGGCTCCTGGAACAGAGTTCAGGTGTGCATTTGTGGCAGGTGGTGGTGTTGAGCCCTGGCACCCCACCTCTTCATGAGCGCACGAGAGCAGCTTTTGCTGCTGGCCATTTGGCAACTCCTCGAGTTTAATCCTTCCAGGCATTAAACCCCTACCATGGGAAGCAGGAGCCCACAGAGCTCCTAGAAAAATAATAATTTACCTCTGCCAGGGCTTAATTATGTGGCCATTCCGAATCTACACTCAAGTGCCATGGGGTGGGACAAAGGTGCTACAGAAAATAGTAATTAAACCCAGCTAGACCCCATGCTCCCTCAGCAGGGCAACGTGGTGGTGAGTGAGCCTTGGTGGGCTGCTTATTGCATAGCTGCAGAGGGAACCTATTGTGCCAGGAAGCTGATAAGATGGCAGCTGTGCTGTGGGTTCCAGAGGTGGAGAAGTGCCCAGTGCAGGGCTGGGCAGCAGCAGGGCTTGCTGGGCAGGGTGCTTGCCTGCAGGAGGTGTTGAGGAGCAAGAGGGGTGAAGCAGAACTCTCACTTTGCAGGTTTGACCCAAAGAAAGGATTCTGGTGTCAGCTTCTGGATGGAGGGAAAACTAAATGCTTGGGAAAAAGCAAAGGGAGGAAGTACCCCGAGATGGATTCGGATGTGAGTATGCAGAAAGCCTCCTGGGATGGTCCTGAGCAGGGCTGTGGGCTGTGCTGGGGTGGTGGGCTCAGGGCTGGTCCCACTGACCCTCCTCTTTCTTCTCCCATTGCAGTCGCGCGCCTTCCTGCGGGACTATTACAGGGACCATAACATAGAGCTCTCCAAGCTCCTGTACAAAATGGGGCAGACATTGCCCACCTGGCTGCGGGAGGAGCTGCAGAGCACCAGGTAGCTGCTGCCCACTGCCCCCCCAGCAATACCTGAGTGGGGCTGACCCCTGCACCAGCAGGACCTTCTCAGCAATACCCGGCCGTGGCCTTGGAGGGGACCCCCAGGGGCATGCAGCATCTCCAGAGGCTTGGAGGGGACCCCCAAGGGCATGCAGCATCTCCAGAGGCTTGGAGGGGACCCACAGGAGCATACGGATGCCTGAGCAGAGGTCCGACTCTGCAGTCCCTGTGCTGCCACCTCTCTGCCTGCCCTACATCTGCATTTCTTTCATTTTATTTTTCCTTTTTAATTCCTACTCCCTTCCCGCCCTGTTCTGACATAGGGAAGTGGCACAAATTCCCCATTTCTCTGCCCAAAATGGGCTCCAGCTGCCTGGGTTCAAGGGCAGCAAAAGAGCTGTCCCTCATCTCCTGGTCTGAGGGCAGAAGAGCTGTTCTGGGTGCACTGGTGGTGACTTTGCTGAGCTGGAGCAGAGCAATGAAGCTGGTGGAGACTCAAATCACAAAGGAACCCAGACCTGCTCCTGCCATCAGCCCCACGCCAGGAAACAGGAGGATTTGCAGATTCCCCCAACACCTACTTGGAAACGCTGCAAACAAGATGGATTTTTATTTCAAAGACTTGGGCATGGTTTCTTTTGTTGTCTCTGTTCATTTTCAAGCTCCTCAGCCTCTAGCTCCCCCCTTCATGGGCAGCATGGTGAGACTGTGGCCTTGCAGGAGAAGGGTCCAGCGTGCTGGTCTGGGCATACTGGTCCCAGTGTGCTGGTCCCAGTACACTCCTTGGCCCTCAAGCCCACCTGCAGTCTTGTACACACGTGGTGTTTCCTGTGGTAAAGCCAAGTGGTGCCCAGCATCCCCTGGCACAGAGCAGAGCTTGGGGACAGAACAGACATTCGGATAACAGCAATCAAGGATTCTGAGAACTTCGAACCTCTTGAATATTAAAAACAAAAGTATTTTAATAATGTCGTGGTTTAGGGGGCGGGGGGGGGAGGGTTCGTTTGGTTCCCATTTTGCAGGGGGGTGTTTTTCTTCAGTGCCAGAATTTGTACCTAAACCCCGAGGGTTTTACGTGGTCCCTTTGGTTGTTACACATGACATGGACAAAGGTCAGTGGGAAAACGGGAGTGTTTCCCAGTGGGAGACACGTCTTTATACCAGTGGTGCCATACAGAGCTACAGCCCCTCTCTGCTCTCCCACGCCTTGGGATTTGCTGGCAGTCGAGACTGAGCCATCACGGGTTTACCGGGATAAGGGCCCAGATTTCTCCTTGGATGAAGCTGCTCCAGAGGATGCAGGATGGCAGCAGTTCCCGATGGAGGGGGCTGCAGTGCCCAGGATGCTGCCCATGCCTCCGAAGTGCGGCCAGGGCAGCAGGGGTGACGAGGTGTTCCACCACAGGTGACAGAGGGGCCCCACCGGCTGTGAGGTTCCCACCCAGTTGTTTTGGCAGGAGCCCCTGTAGCTGTGGGAGGACTGTGGGCGACTGCACTGGGAGAGGCTCCTGGGCACTGGTGTAAGGTCCTGTTGAACTAACTGCGAATAAATGAGGGGCTCTGGTTTTACTTGGTGGTTGTTGCCTATGTCTCTCCTCACTGGCACGATCCAGTCCTGTCCCTGGGAGTTCTGGCTGCCTTTGGACCCGTCTCGGGGGGGGGTTTGGGAAGGGGCTGTGCAGGAGCAGCCGTCCGTGCACGAGGTGGCAGCAGCTGTCTAGTCCTGGATCCATCCACGCTGCACAGCGCCACAGCCTCCTCTTCCCGGGACAGCACCCAGCACCGACTGCGTTAGCACTGGGACAGGGATTTGGGGGGGGTAGGGGATCCCTGCTTACCTTCTCCCCTCTGCCCCTTTATCCTTTATCCCTGCCTGCCGGAGCCTGCCCTCCCGTCTGCTCCCTCCCCACCGCCTTCCGCTGCCCGGCCCCTGCGAAGTGCTGGAGGAAACGAAGACAGAACCTAATTAATCCCAGCCGGGTTTGTTTGAACCTGTCGGAGTGACAAACGATGTGCGGTGCCGCAGGAGCCGCCGGGTGGAGGAGACGGGGCTGCAAGGGGAGAGCCGGGGGCTGCCGGCACTATGGGGGTGCTTGCCTGGACGGGGAGGCTGTTAATTCCTGGCCATGCTGGAGTAAGACCAGGCCACTCACCCACCTCACTTGCCTTCCCGGTGCCCCCACGCGTAGGAGGGAGCAGTGGGGCTGTGCCTGGGGCTGGCCCCCAGCGCCCATCGTTCCTCTTCAAGTTCGGGTGATGTGCAAAGAAACTCCCATCTTGTCCCTGGGCTGCCGCAGGTGGGCCCAGCTGCTGCCCAGCTTAGCCCCGGGTTAATTACTTGTTAATTAAAAGCGCCAGGAGCACAGCTCAGCCCCATGCCACGGCTGCGGGGTGCCCGGGAGGATGAGGAAGTCTCTGCCCTCCCACGGCCGCAGAAGAGCCATGGGGGAGGGAAGATCCATCCTTCTCGCCTGTTGCTTGCCTTAGCACCAGTAATGTGTTCTAACTTCTGCCAAAAATGTGCAAAGTTGGTGAAATCCGTGCTTGTCTGGGCAGCTGCGGCCAGTGGAGCCCCGGGGGCAGGAGGACCCCAAAGCATCCCTGCTCAGGGCTCAAACCCTCCCCCACCATGGCCAGGGGCTGCTGGGGCTCTCCCTGCTGCAGCCTTGTCCTGCAACCTCTTACTGGAGACCCCAGGGGAGCCCCTGCCCAGCTCTGATCACCCAGGGCCTGCGTATCCTCAGTCAGCAGCCTCCTGGGGGTCCCGGAGGGCTCAGCCAAGGCTGCTCCAGGCCCTCACAGCCCCAGCCAGCAGGCAAGACCATGGTGGCCATGGTGAGGGCTGACTTTCCAGCTCATGAGCTGCTGCAGAGTTGGGTCCATCCCCAATGGCTGCTTTCTGCACCTTGATTCATCCTGTAGCATGCCCTGACGTGTCGTGTATCTTCATCCAGACACATCCCAAATCCATGCTCCAACATGCATCCTCCTGGCTGTTCAGGATGTGCCGCTGAATCCCTGCTGGAAATGGCTGCAGGAGGGATGTGGACCCCAGAAGTTCCTGGGATGCTCTTTGCATGGGGTCAGGCAATGCTGGTTGTGCCATAGGCCCGAGGGGCTGGCAGGAGGGATGTGGGCAGGAGGGATGTAGGCAGGAGGGATGCAGGCAGGAGGGATGTAGGCAAGGAGGGATGCAGGCAAGGAGAGATGCAGGCAAGGAGGGATGCAGGGCTCACCTGGCTAGGCACAGGACTGCTGACCACAGGCAATGGGGCAACTCGTTGTGGGGATGCACCACTGAAAGCAGGCAGGCTCTGGTCCCCTTCCCTGTCCCTGGCATAGCTGCACAAGACAGGGGCTGGACCCTCCCCTAGGTGCCTCACTTGATTTAGGATTTCCAGCCCTGGGAAGGAGGGGTTGGAGAGAGGTTTCACACAATGTGTAGCCAGGGAATGAGCTGGCAGTGCCAGCAGTTGGGGTGCATCTTCACCCCAGCTGGCTTCTCCTGTTCTGCTGCTAGCAGTGCTCTGGCTCCATCCAGGTGCTGGGATGCAAACCCCCACAGAAAGGTGCCTTCTGTCATCTGGTGAGCAGAGTGGGTGGTAGGACAAGAGAGAAACCTTTTGGATGACTTGAAAGCCATTTCCTGTGTTGACTCCCCAGAGCAGATGGAGGTGAGGGTGCTCATCAGTTTATGGGTGGGATGGGTTCCTCCTCCAAGCACTCTGTGCTGTGTCCAGCCTTCACAGCCTGCTTAAGTTTGACATTTAAATCAAGCCTTACAAAGAGAGTTGTTAGAAATCAGAATTATTTCAATTAAAAAATGTCAATACCATGGAATTATGTTGGAGAAACCTTGCTGCCACACCCCCCTCCCATCTCTGTAACCACCTCTCATCTCTGCTCCTCCAGAGGCATACAAAAGGGCCAGAGTCTGGCAAGCACTAACCTGTCCAAAACCTTGGCTCTGAAACCCACAGAGCAGTGACACTGCTGCATCTTTGTCATGGGACGTGTAACTGGAGGGGGATGGTGCACTTTCCCCTGCTGGACAGTACAAGTCAGCAAGTCCTTGAATAAGAGCCATGCAAAATATTTCTTATAATGCCTCTCATGATCTTGAAGTGACATATTTACACTTTGTGACAAAATAATGCTAAATCCTGGTGTCTGAAAAAGGTCAATGTATTTCTGTTACATGTATCTACTCTGTGACTGCAAAGCTGATAGAAATATTTTTGTAGGAGATCTACATTTTCCTGTAAAGATTTATAACTCTTGTTTCAAAGATACAAATGTATAGAATGTCTCCTATACATGCAAAGACATTTATATATGAAGTATTTACAACGCCTAAAACTGTAAACACAAATCGCCCATTTAAATGTCACAGCCCAAATCAGAAAATGCTGGGGATGCAAAATAAACACGAAATGTCAAAGGACAGATGACGAAAAAATGTTTCTTCCATCTGGGAAAATTCTTATAACCAATTTCCATTAATCCCAGTTTTCCGGTGCCTGTAGTTAACCAAGTTCTGTGAGCGGTGTTTTTTCAGAGATGTGATGATGGGCAGCTGGACATCTCCAAAGCTCCTGGCACCCCCCTTAGTACCCCCCTCATCCCAGCCCCACGGCCCCCCTCCCTTCCCACCTGCCAGCCCCCCCATCCTGCATCCCACTGCCCTCCTGCAAGGCGCCTTTGTCCCTTCCCGCGCCGTTTATTATTAAAACCAGGTGTCAGAGCGGCTCCGAGGCTGTGGGGAGCTGGGGCTGCTTCCCGGGGGTCTGGGGGCAGGGAAGCAGCGGGTTGTCCCCCCACTGGGGGGTTGCAGGGGCACAGGGGGATGGGCTGGGGGCAGCACCGAAGGGGTGTCCCAATGTCTTCTGGCTCCTGATGGAAGTGCTGACGGCTGGCAGAGCTAGAACCAGGCAGGTTTGGGAGTGGAAAAAGATACGGGCTGATAAGGTGGATCTGGTTTAATAATGCAGGGGCCAGCTGGGAGACAGGCAGGGCGCGGCCAGGTCAGGAGGCTGAGGATGAAGAAGGGCTGTGAGGGGATGCTGAGCCCTGAAATAAAGTCAAGGCAGACACTAAAAAAGGTTCCAGGTGCTGAGGTGTGAAAAGGGTGACAAGATGCATGTGGCTGTGGCTGTCCTGGTAGCTTTTCCTTGAGCAAACCCAGTTTCTGACTAACAAAGCCTATGCTGGTACCAGCACATTCCCACTGCTGAGGGGCTGGCAATGCCATGGAGGTATAGCTCAACCCACATAATCTCTCATTTTCCACCATTTTAATACTTTTCCTCTTTTTAAACCCTGTGGGGAATCAGTGCTGTTTGTTTGCTGGTGCTTTCAGGATGCTGCTCGCCTCTCCCCTGCCTGTTGGTGAGATGCTGCCTTCCCCAAAGACCTTGGCACTCCTAGAGCTGTTGGAGCATTACCAGTGAGTCCTTGTCCTTGTCTCTTCCTGGGACAACATCTGCAGCTCCTTTGCAGGGCACTTGGGGAGTGAGAGAGGAGAAACTCGGGAGGCAGGACTGTTGGCTGTTGGAGGGATTTTCCAGCTTCAGGCACAGAGCAGGGAAATGTTAAAGGGTTCCTGCTGTTGCACATCTGGATTGAGTTTCATTGCTGGAGCCTCTCTGTGCACCATGGGGGTCGCTGCTGCTGGAGCCCCTGGGGCTTGGAGAGCCATGATGTGGGTCCCAGCACCAGGGCAGGCAGGGAAAGGTGGTCAGGGATGTCCTCCCACCTTGCACAGGGACCTCAGCACAGCAGACAGCCCAGCCCAGCCCAGCCCTGCCGACCACCCAGGTGTGCTGGGATTGCCGCTGCCACCTCTGGAACCCTCCTCCTGCCACCTCCATTTACTTGCTCTCACTAAAATTTTCAGGGATGCTTTTCCATGCAGGATATCGGTTCCATCCTCCTCAGCCCCATGTCCCACAGGGCTGGGATTGCTGGGATTGCAGTAGGAGGGAGGAGGAGCTGCACGGCAATCTGGACCCCCAATCCAGGCTGCCACCAGGGTCTCTTCCCTGGGCCACACACATTCACATGGATATTATACAGGGTGGGAGCGGAGCATCCAGCCCTGTGCGGCCCTGTGCTCCCCCATGCACACCCCCCCAAGCCATATGGATCCAACACAAATCAAAAACCTTGGAATGAGCCAGAATAAATATTTTACAGTAAATTACCAAGGCTAATAATTATAAAAATCTGTACATATAACCCGGAGCCAGGGAAAGATTTCCAAGCAGCTGGTGACCACATGGGTGACGGTCCCCCCCAGTTCCCCAGCTGGGCTGGTGGACCCCCCCCACTTGCAGGGAGCAGCCCAGGAGTAGAGACAGAGGGGTTTGGGGGTGGATATTCTCCCTGGATATGATATTCTCCCTGGGGTTGCTGGAGGAGGTCTGTGAAACCCCATAGAAGGGCTGGGGGCAGGATTTTCCCCAACAGTGATTGACGCTGGCGTTTGGGGAGGGGACAGCATGGGGAGGGGAGGCTCAGTTCCCATGGGGTGGGCTGGTTTTACCCATTTGACCACTCAGAGATGATTTTGGGGTGCAGCCAGCCCTCCCCAGCCAGCAGGATCCAGATCTGCCCTCAGCCCCCAGCTCTGCTGGGATGGGATAGTCCCTGGGGGGTTGTCTCACATTTGGCCAGGAGATCAGAGCTGGATGAGGCGACTGCTGGGCCATCATCCCCAGCCCCGCCCAACGGGGGCTGCAACCCGGGGAGGGGACCTGGCAGAGGGGGTGGGAAGCTCTTTCTGTTTCTTTTCCTTGTCCGAGCATTAGCTGGGATGAGCACAGCAAGAATGTGGGCACATATCCCCCTGGCATCTTCCAGCCCTTTCCCTCTCCTTGCAGGCCCTGGTGTGACTATTCCCATCATGGCTTTGCCACTGCCTTGGCCCCGTCTCTCTCTGGACCAGTTGGAAAAAGGGGAGATTTGAGCAGCCGAAACCCACTCACTGCTCTCCCCTCACCCCAACCTTTTTCCCTCCCTCCCCCCCTCCCTCCCTCCCCTGATTCAGAGAAAAGAATTGCCTGGATTTCAGGTCAGCACCCAGCTCTCCCTTGCTCAGCTCCTGCGGGCCGATGACTCAGTCGACGGCGGCGGGATCTGTGGCTCCGTCTCCATCCTTGCTTGGCTCTGCTCCCGCCCGGCACGGCTTCGCCAACAATGGTGGTGGCCTTGGGCGAGCGGACACAGTGGCAGCTCCCTCCACACCCACCAGCAGGGTCAGAGGAGCAGGGAGGGAATGAAGGGAACACCCATCACCCAGACGAGTGGCTTGGAAGTGTTTGGTGAACACCAAGGGCTGAAGGGGTCGTTGCGGGAAGTGGGTGGATGTTTCCCGCCCCAGATCTCCGCAGGTGGATGTGAGCATCCCACTCGCACTCCCTCAGTGCTGAGTAGCCTCGGGGAGAGTTCCCGACTCCTCCTTGCCCAGGCATCCCAGAGGGGCTGGGGATGCCTTGTCTCACCTGAGAGCTTTGATCAGCTCCCCGGGGATACGGCTCCATCCCCGAGAGCTCGGTGAGCTGCCCCTCACTCAGCCCTTCCTCTCTCTGTCTCCCTGTGAGACGTGCGAGGGCGGCGGCAGCCCTTGGCTGAGCGGACCTTGGCTTCCAGCGATCAACAGGAAACGGGAGATGGATTTCTCGGCAAACTGGGCTTTCCATAAACAGTCTGAGGGGCCGACCCGCGACGGCGGGAGCAGTGCAGAGCCAGGGCTGGGCTTTACAGCTGTTTATCACATTTTTCTGCTCTCGTTTCCTCTCTGGCTCGGCAGCTCGAGGTTCCTCTTCTCTCACATGCAAATCAGCACCGTTGGATGGGCTGCTGCTATTCGCAATTGAGATGCTTCTGCTGGAGCAGGATCAAGGCAGGCAGCATCCCGTGGGTCCTGTGCCCTGCTCAGCCTGGGTGCAAGGTGCCAGAGTACCCCCCAATCTTTCCCAAACATAAACGCAAGTCCCACCAGGTTTCCTTTGCTTTAGACAGCACCAGACCTCACCGACACACAAGCCTCTAATTTCTCGGCAATCAGGACTTAAGAAAATACAAGCTGACCCTGAGGGGTGAGAGAGGACTAGAGGGGGGGCATTGCTGGGCTCTCCACCTGCTTCTCATTAGCAGCAGCTTGTTCAGAGCTGGCCCTGCTCCCCATCCCACCCTGGTGAGCTTGGCGGCTCCGCTATTTCCTGGTGATTTTTGCCTGTCTCAAAAAGCCATGAGACAAGGGCTTTGACTGTAAAACATCCCTCCATCCCTCTGTCCACCCCTCCTGGCAGGACAGAGCAGCTCCATATCCATGCACCCTCTGTGACCCATGTCAGTGTCCTCGGGCACTGATCCTGACCTGAGGGGTGTTGTCAGCTGCTCCCATCCCTGTCTCCAAGCCTGCCCTGACCCATGGGACAGCAGGGACTGTGTTTTCGGTTGGCAGAGGTTGGTGCAGGGTGCTGGGGTCAGACAGCACATCAGCTCTCCTAGCTGGGCTGAACAAAGGGGCTTTCTTTTGGTTTCTGATAGGGGGGAGCACGACCCGTCTGGAAGCAAAGCCGCCTGCGTCAGAGGCAGACGGCGGCAGGATGGGGGGGTCTTCCAGAGGCCAGGAAAAACAGTAGTGACGGGGCTGCACCAGAGTCCAGAGGGAGCTGCCGCCAGGCACTTTGCACAGGCAAGACCCCGGGAACCTCATGCCCCCACCCCAGGTTGCCCACACCCGCTGGCAGGAGGATGCTGGGTGCCCAAGGCTGGTGCACGGCCCCTGTCCTCATCCCATGATGTTGCTGTTGCCAGTGGTGCTGCCAGTCCGCCAAGCAACACCCAGCTTTACAAAATACATATTTTTTGCCTCTGAAAGGCACAAAAATGCCTCATAGAAAGAGTGTGGGCACGTAGATTCTAAAGCAAAGAGTGAGACACCTGGCATCACACCAATTTTGGCAGGTCAGTGTTGATGGCAAGTGCCAACTCCTGGCTCCTCCCCACCATTCCAGACACAGCCAAAACCTTTCCACAAAAGCCAACCTCGACCCACCAGCACAGCAGCAGCTCTGTGCAGCCATGCAGGCGCTGCTGGCAAGGCCGGCCGCGCGTGTTCTGGCACCAGAACGCACATCCTATTTCCACGTGATGGATGTGGAAGAAAATGTGTTTGCCTGCAGAGAGGGGATGTGAATGGTGGGATTGGGTTGGGAACAAGGCTGGCAGGGGAGTTGGGATGCTGGAATATGGGGCTGGCCAAGGAAGAATGCTGCCTGGAAACGGGCTTAGCTGGGCCAGGGCTGTGTTTGGGAGGAAAACTGGTATGTGGGTGTGTTGGTGCATGAGGATGTTGGGCTGGGTAGTGTGTTGAAACAGAAGGGTTTGATTTTTTAATTTGAAATGGCTTTTCTGATCTCTTGAAATATAAAATTAAATGTTACCAAAGTGAAAAAAGAAGAGGGGAAGAAAGTAATCAGTAACTGTTCTTTCCCACTCTGAAAAATCCCCTTTACAGTCACATTTTTGCTGCCTTGTTTGTTTTTCAGCCTGCACGTGAAGCTGGACCTCAGAGGCTCATATGTCCCTGTGTTGTGGCTCTGCCAGCCTCAGGGATGACCTTCAGAGAGCCACGCTGTGGGGATGCTCCCAGTCGGGGATGCACCAGCATGTGGGACGCCAGAAGTCACATTGCCTGGTGTTTGGAGGCAGGAAGAAGCCTCATGGACACATCTCAGTGCCCACATGTTGTGGGAGTGCAGTCAGACAGTACCTGATCCTACAGCAAGGGATGCTCATGCCCAGGGACTGCGAGCCAGTGTCCCCAACCCTGCATCCCAGTCCTCAGCAGGAGCAAGGTGATGGTCAGCAAAGTCCAGGGGGATGAATCCAATTCCAAACACGCTCCAAGAGTGATTTGTGCAGGATTTGCTTTTGCAGCTGTAAATCCAAACAGCAGCTTGTCCACAGGCCAGCTTTCCTGAGAAGAATACTTCCAGCCATGTAGGGCTTTCAGGGCTTCTCTCTGGCCTCCCCATGGGTACAGGCACAGGCGAGGGATGTGGGTGCCAGAGGTGTGAAGCCATGTGGGGGTCCCTGGCACAGCCCCTGCCCCTGCCTGTCTCAGAGTAGCAGCCAAGAGGGATTTGGATCCATATCTTTATTCCCACAGAATTTACATCTTGGATTCCCATTTTTTATTCTTTCTGTCAGTATTTAGTTTAATTTGTGTTGGAGCCTATGGGGTGGTGTGGATGGAGCCATCCCAGCTACACCCACTGCTATCTCACGTTGGGCATCATGTCCTCTGTGCAGGTTTCCCTGGACATTCTCATAGTGCAAGGGGTACCCAGGGGTGCAGATACCAACTCCCCCTCCCCAGATCTGGGAGGGTGCTGGGAGAGCCTGCTCCAGGCATTGCCAGTCTCCACAACTTCCCAGCTCTCTGCCAGCTCCAGGAGCGCCCTGAGGCCCAGACCCCACTGATTAGAGACGTTTAACATTCCTCCCAATGCCAAAGGGATATTTTATCAGTGGGGTTTTTTTCCTGCAGACTATTTTCTTTTCATGAAAACATTAAATGGCCTGAGAGATAAGGAGCAAATTTATAGCAGTTCACACCGAAGCAGCCAAGACACTGGCAAGGAAAAAATGCCTTCCCTCCCGCTACCCGCCTTCCCATGCACGCTCCCCACCCCAGCCGCTTCCTCTCATTCTCTCCAAATACTCCTGACTCCCACAACAAGCTTGGCTGCCCCGTCCTGGCTCTTCCTGCCCCGGGGCAGAGCTTGGTGCAAGGTCGCCCACCAAGCCAGGGGATGTGGCATGAGAAGGTGCCAGCACAGTCCTGCTCATCATTGCCCCAGGGATGCTCTTGAGGACTGCCTGCATCCTGGGGCAATGCAGCCTTGTGTCCAGCAGCCCTGGACTTGAGGATAAGACAGAACGGATTCAGTCTGTGCAAAGCCTTGCCTTAAAAACGAGCCAGTCTAAATCTGGGTGGATGTTAACTGTGGGTCTGGGTGAGACCTGCCAGCCCCCCTCTTCCCTCCCCCAATAAAGCATCCCTTGTTCCATCCCTGCCACTGGAAGCTGCTCAGCAAACCAGTCCTGGGGCTCACAGAGCTGTAATGTTTAACTTACCAAAATCTGCAATAAATTTTCCTAGAGGCCCCCAATCATCTGGCCCCCGTCCGCCAGTGCTGCCGGTTTATGAGCTCTGAAGAGCTATAAAGGCCTTTTACTGGCTGTGTTTTTTATTTCAAATTAGAGTGTGACTGGATAAACACTGGACAAAGTACGGATTTACCAGGCACCCTGTGTAGTGCAGAGCTGGGGGCTCAGGGACAAGTGGAGCTGTGGCTCCGTGGGATGGACAGTGTGTCCCTTCAGCCTGGATGAGTGGGCTGGTGCCTTCCTCGCTCTGGCTGGCCAAAAACACGAGGGCCGGGGGTGGGCACCAATGAAGAGCCCCAGCAGTGAGGAATCACACAATTTGGTGAAAACAGAGCACACAGGCAGTTCCCTCCACTTAAACCACGCTTGAAGTCTTGCCACCAGAGGGTGTCCTCTCCTGCCCAGAAGGTCAAAGCCATCATCTCTCCTATGGGAATAAGGGAGAGATGCAGCACCAGGGACCCCAGATGTCCCCATCCCACATTTAGATGGCTGGTGGGATCTATAGGGAGGCAGTGCTAACCACTCTCTGTGCCAGTCACCTGGAGATGTCCCTTCCCTGCTTGCAAAGGTGGTGTCACCTATTTTACAGGTGCCATGGCCTGTCCTCAGGTGCCATGAAGTGAGACAGAGGTGGGGAGATGGGGGAACAGCATGAGGTTCACCACGTGGATATTTTCCAGCCCTTCTCTCTCATCACCCTGCATGCTTACTGCTCTGGGAGTGCTCTTGTGTCCTTGGCATGCGGGCAGGGAGGGGACATGTCAACAGCCCTCCTCAGCCCCTCTCTGCCACTGTTAGTCACAGCTCTGTGAGACCGTGGGGCTCTGCCGTGTCCCTGGGACAAGAGGGATGTTTGAGGTCTCAGATTCCCAAGGGTGGTGAGGTCGATTCCCCCCATTTCACAACATGTCCGAAAAACAGGGACACTTCATTTCTGGCCTCAAGTTTGGGGGCTTGGCTACTCTTTTGGAGGGACAAACCATGCAGAGTGTGATCCTGGGTGAAGCCAAGCAGTTTTCCAGGCTGTTCTTAAGGGTTCCCCCCCTTCTAGGGAGGGATGCTGGGTCAGGGGGGCTGCTTGCTGTTCCCTCCATCCCCCCAGGACAGACACCGTGCCCCAAGCTGAGTGCAGGGCTGTGCTCCCAGCGAGCGCTTGAAGAATATAGGTGGTTAATGCCTTCAGCATGTATGAAATATCCCATATGCTGGGAAACAAAAGGGGCTCTGTGCTATTAAAGTTTCATTTCCCCCCTCCCCTCTTCCCGCCCCTCTCCCCCCCGTTCACCCTGCCCTGCGCGCGCGGCTGGAGGAGAGCGGGCGAGGAGACCCGAGCGCTGCCGGTCCCAGCTCCCGGCCGGGACCCCGGGTCCGGGCACGGCGGGGGGAGCGAGGGCTTGACCCACCCCGGGCTCAGTTGGAGCACATGGAGAGCAGCCAGCTTTACTTCCCCGCGGGAGAAAAGGGAAGGGGAAAGAGGTGAGCGTGGCGAGGGCGAGCATCCCTGGGCTCACCGGAGTTGCCCTGGGCTCCGTGGCTGTCCCAGAGGGATGCTGGCTGGGGATGGCTCTCAGTGACCATGGGGACAGAGAAGTGTCACAGGACACGAACACGGCAACCTCCAGGACGGAGGTGGCTCCTGGCAGAGCAGAGGTGGGAGGTGGGCTTCCTCGAGACCCCTAGAGTCTTTTCCCTATGACGGGGTCTCTCTTGGCAGAGGACATGGGGTGCCCCTCTGCCAGCATCCAGCCTGTGCCTGGCTGGGTGAGCTGGGGGCTTGATGGGGGAAGAAGCTCTTTTTTCCCAGGACCCCCTGGAGCTGCTGGGGAGAGGATGAGCAGCAGAGGAAAGAGATGAAGCGGGGGAAGAAGAGGGAGAGGAGTACTGGGCAGGGGACTTGATATCAGCAAAACCAGCCCTGTGCCCTGGGGGGACCTTGGCACCCCATTGGTGTCCCAGCCCTTCCTCATGGCCAGACCTAGAGGGGTTTGACTCCAGCAGCTCCCAGGGCTGCCGATGCTGGTTCTCTGGGCTCCTGAAGGGGTTAAGAGAGAAGAGGAAAAGCGGAGAAAGAAAACAGAAGGTTGGGAGAGAGCAGCTTGGTCAGGGGCTGTTTGCACTGGCTTGGATGTGTCCTCGGCGTGTTTATTCCTACTGCACAAGCAGTTTTGCCAGAAGGAGAGCCAGACTGTTGAGCACACTGCTTACACACATGCAACCCGATCCCAAAATGCTTGGGGACCCCTCCAGGTAGCAATGGCTAGTGGCCATGCCCTGGCCTCAGGGACCCCCAGAGTCCAGCTGAGCAGCAGAACTACTTTCCTGCCTCGTCTGGACTGGCAGGGCTCTCAGCCTTGGGTGAGCTAGATGGGAAAAAAGCTCATGTCCCAAGGCCACCAGCCTGCTGTGCTGCTGAGGCCAAGGCCTGGGAATGGGCATGTGCTGGGGTTTGGCTGCTTTCCTGGTCTGGAAATAAAACACTCCCCTCCCCGGGATGCTCTTTGTTTCCCATGGACAGACCCGAGAGCTGCCTGGGGGCTCGGAGGGTCCAAACTCTGTACTCATGTGCACTCAGTCATAGTGCTGCAAAAATGTCCTTTATCCTGGTCCTGGCAGTCCCCAGGCTGTGTGCATCCATCTCTACTCTTGGGTCTCATCCTGCCTTCTTGAAATCAGAGCTGGGGACCAAAAGACTGGCCATGGCTGCAGGTTTGAGACCCAGCAAGGAGCTGCTCCCTGTCTCTTAGCAGCATGGTTCTGTTTTCCAGGGAGCTTTAGGGCTTCAGGGATGCCTGGGGGTGATGGTGGGGGGGGGTCACAGTGGGGAGGATGAAGTTGCTGCTCTCAGCAAACCTCAGGCAAGCTGTTCACTCTGCCATTGACCTTGAATCTACGTGTTGCCAGGTCACATTCCCTGATCCTGGCAGCCCCGGGTCGTGGCCTCTTGTTTGTCTGTTCAGGGAGAGCTGAGGGAGCTACAACAGTGTCAGACATGGCTGTGAAATAAAGCAGTGGCTCACACCGTGCTGGCCCCCAGGATGGCCCAGGAACCTCAGCAGCCCCTGGACCCGGCAGGGCTGAGATGCTCTGGCTATCACTTGTCCCAGCTTAGGTGTCCCTGAATGTTCTGAGGTTGTTTAAACTGGATTTTCGAGCCCCTGTGGTGTTTTCTGCTTAATTACTGTCTCGTGCTTTATGTCTGCTGAGGCTGAGCTCCCTGGGGCTAACATGGATGCTGAATGAGCCTTAACTCCAATGAAGGAAAGCTCATCCCATGGCTGTGGCATGAGCTCCAGCCCCACTGTAGGATGAATCCCAATCCCACTGCGAGGTGACCCCAACCTCTCTGTAGAAGCTGCCCTGTGCTCTTCACCCAAGCAGATTTTTGGCACAAGCAACAACAGACATCTGATTTCCAGGGGTGACCCCATACCCACAGTGCTCTCCTTCAGGAGTTTGTCATCTCTCACCCAGGAAATGTGCATCGATATTGCTTGGGAAAGGCATGAAGGCACCACTGTGCAGCCCACCCTCCCTTCTCTCCCTCTGCTGCTGGAGCTCTGAGGGGAAATTTGGATGTGGGAACTGCTGTGCCAGAGAGCCGGTGGCTGCACAGCCAGGATGTTCCTGCAGGATGAGTGGTGAAGGTGAGCTGCCCCAGGCAGGCAGGGATGTGTGAAACCAGAAACTGCCGGAACCCAGCTTGCCAATCTGGCTCACTTTGCAGCCACGGCAGTGTCAGCCTTGGGAACAGCTGTGCCATGCTGCCCAGAGTCTGGTTTTTCAGGCCATCTTCTCTCTTGGATCTCCCTAGTTTTTACATTTCATTTGAGCTTTAAAAAGACTGAGCTGCAGTTTCATCCCTGGCTTCCTGCAGTGATCTGATGAGGCTCCAGCAGTGGTGGCCAGGGGTCTCTGGGGATGGCCACCCCCCCTCTCCCAGTGGCACCCTGGGCTTGCATCATGCTGAGCTGATGGGACGTGGCAGGGCTTGTCAAACCTGGTATTTTACTCTCCAAAACTGCACTGAGAAGAAGGGCTGGAGGCAGCTGTGATAGCCAGGCTGGGGTTGTCCTCATCCCCTGGAATGCAGCAGCTGGAGCTGGGGTCAGGGTTCAAGTTGAGCAAAGGGCAGGACAGGCTGGGACCTGCCCTGCGTGGGACTGTGCTGTGCAGTCAGGGAACGGGCAGCTCCCAGGATTGTCTGGTTGAGACCCCCAGGTCAGATGGGCCCCTTAGGGATGACTGGAAAGGATAAACTTACTTCTCAACCCATCCAGGAGGGCAGAGCAGGATAAGTGTCGCTTGGCTGGAGTGCACAGGCTGATATTCAATGGATGCAAATCCCAGTGGAGTATCAGGGTTTGTTGGAGTCCCCCAGAGTGGGGCTGCAGAGTGGGCTGAGCAGTGGAAGGGAGTGAGTGAGTGTGCTGAGCACCAAAATCTGACCAAAACCCCGTGGCAGTGGGGCTGATGGAGGAGGAGCAAACACCTGCTGGGGCTGGGATGGTGTGTCTGTGCTGGGGTACACAATACACCTGAGTATAGCCCTACCTGCACTGTGCTGTCCTCCAAGGGTCCAGCATCCTCTTCCTCAGTCCCCCATCCTGCTCCCCAGCCCACTCTCAGCCTCCTCAATGCCTGGGAACAGAAAGGGGAGCTGCCCAGGGAGAATTCCACTCCTCCCTGAACCTGGAGGGACAAGGCCAGGGCTGACATGAGGAGCCATGCAGCAGTTCAGGGGGATGCAATCAGCCCACGTCCAGCCCTTCCTTCCAGCACAGGGTGGACAGGGAGGGGACACGGTCCAGCTGGCCAGGATGCCACTGTCCTCCTCCCTTTGCTCACTGCTTAATTAGGACAACTCCCGTGGTGCCCCACAGCCCCCGTGCCATCCCCAGTGTTCCTCCTGCTGCCTCACCCCACCAGCTGTGGGCAGGGAATGCGGGCACAGGGCACCCACCTGCCGGGACCAGCAGCCCGTGACCCCGCAGGCAGAGTGGGGCGCTGGGGACTGCAGGGGTTGCACAGGGACAAGCATTCAGGAATGTTGTTTTTTCCATCCCAGTTTCCGTCAAGGTAGTAAATCAGCGCTGCAAAAGGCTTTTGTTTCCCTCAGCACGCTGCCGGCTGCTGTGCCTGCCAGCCCTGGTCTCGCCTGCAGCAGCCAGGATATAGCCATCCTGATCCACACTTCCAGGGATCGCTCCAGGGACAGGGTCCGTCTTGTCATGCCAAGAGAAGCAATCACATCCCATCCCAGTTTCCTTGTGCCTGTTCCCTGGGCAGTGGGCCCCTGCAGAGAAGGCTTCCCTCCATCCATCCTGCACAGCCCAGCCATGTCCCTCCTGTTGCCATCCCCTTCCTGCTGGAAGTGGTAGTGCTCCCCTGTGGAAGGATATTCGAGTGGCACAGGGTGACACCGCACTGGCTCCAGCCATGCAGCCTTTGGGGTTTGGGGCGGGAGGGGGTGGTCCTCGTGCAAGGAGGTCACCCCACAGGCAGCTCGGCTGTGCCTCCCCCCAGCACACAGCTCAGCCATCCTGGCCAGGTATCCAGGGAGCTGGGAGGGATATTGGATTGCAGCAGATGGGAGAGTGTCTGTGCAGAGGGCGGCCAAATGCTGCTGGGTGACAGCTACACCCCGGAGATGTCTCCGGTATCAGCTGTGAGGGCAGTGCTCCCTTACAGAAACATGGGAACCTCAGGGATATGGGGTTGCCCTTGGGGGATGCAGCCACCCAGTCTCCTTGTCTGTGGTGCCACTGAGGGAAGGTGCCACGGGGAGAAGGTGCCGCGTGTGGAAGGAAGGTGCCCCGCTCCCCTGAGGGGACATTCAGCTGCTGGCACAGGGGACGTGTAAAGCTCCCCCCGATGTATACATTGCGACTGGGCTATTTTGGAAAGGGACGGGGCTGGTCTTGTGACTGGAGCTGGGGACTGCAAGTCTGGGCAGCAGGGTCCTGCCTGAGTGACAGCGACCCACTGCCTGACCCGGGGAAACCCGAGAGCCCCTGCCGCACTGGGGACAGCTTTCACACCCCTTCCTGGCTTGTTTCATGATGATGAAAACCCAGCGTGGGGCAGGGATGTGGCTGGGAACAACTCGGGAAAGGAGGGACGGAGCCCAGGTTTGGGTGCGAATCTGCCCCCCCAGTTAATGGCACCCTCGTGTCCGGGCCACCCACGATCCCCAGGGCTGTCCTGGAGGTTCACCCCATTGTTTTACAGCTGTGCCACCTCCTGCCCCTGCGCTGCACCTGGGACAGACCAGCCCAGGCACTGCAGTCCCCCACCCGTGTGCTGGGAGCAGATGGACATGAAGACTTTCTGCAGGCTCTGTCTCTCCCGGGCTCAGCACCCTGAATGCCAGCAACGCCTGCCAAAAATATTTGTGTGGGATGTGGAAAGTTAACTTTAGTTTTCCTCTTTTCAATAGCGGGGGGGGTGGGGCGGTGGCAGGGTGTGAGAAAGGCAGGTGGGGGAGCTTTGCATCACCCGCCAGCGAGTGGGCAGGAAGAGAAGTTGAGCTAAAGGTCTCCTTGCTGCCAGATTTCAGCACTTTGTGAATTGAAAAGGGTTTTTTCGTTGTTATTATTCCCTCCCCAGCACCCTTTTGCAGCTTCTCATAGGGATTTGCTGCTGTCAAGAAGAATGAAGAGCCTCTCAGAGGGGCATGGTGGGCAGTTAATTTCTGGGGCTGTGAGCTGGGCACTGGTGCCCAACTCAGGCATCCTTTTGTGCTGCACCCCTAAAATGGTCCCCCAAATGACCCTCGTCCCCCTTCACAGCCTTTGCTCGCCGTTGGGGGCTATTTCAGCTTGGTTTTGGCTGGTGTTGCTGCTTATGTTTGCCAGTGCAATGATGCACCCAAGGCATATATATCCATCCTACCCAGCCGGTATTCCAGCATATGGGATCAGCCCAGCAGCTTTTGCTAGAGATCCACATTACTTATAAATATTCCTTTCCTGTGCTGCTTGTAGAGCCCAGGAGCTGTGTCCCGGGGGGAAGGCAGCTGCTCTTGTAGCTCCACTGCTGTTTCCCTGCCACGGAGCCAGGCGCAGACTGGCTCCCAGGGAGGCAGCAGATGCCTGACTCAGTATTTTGGTGGCGTGGGTGGCCCCATCCCAGCAGCATGTCCTTGGGGAACACCACTCAGGTCTCACCAAGGAGGGGTTTGCCTGGAGAACACCGGGATCGTGGGCGTCACTCCCCAGGATATGCAGAAAGTGCTCCTGAATGGAAAGGGGGCGGCTTTGGAAGATGGTTTTAAGGGAGGAACTGCCCCCCCCGGCAAACTGTTGAGGCAGCTATGGTGCAGGATGGACATGAATTGTGCTGCCTGAGAAACCAGCTCCCTAAGGATAGGGCAAGGGAATGGGAATGGGGAGATGCAGAGCCGGTCTGAGAGGAGCTCTGCCGACCTGGCTGGGCTGGAGGTATTTTTGGCAACTTTCTCTTTGTGTCGTTTGAGATAAGCCAGCTCTCTCCAGCTCCCTCCAGCTCTGACAACTTGCCATGTTTCTAAGGAAAAATGTGGGTGGCTTCCTGCAACTATTGGCCCCCCAAATTACGTAAAGAGAAGGGTGAGATTCTTTTTTCAGAGAGAAACATTGACATTTTCACCCCAGGATCTCTTTGCAAATCTGTGTTGAATAATTGCAGCAGAGGCAGAGCGAGGCGGGAGGAAGGATTTCAGAAAGGGCAGAAGATTTCCTTTGGGCATTCTCCAAAAAACGCAGCCTTGTGTTTGGGAAGTGCCCAAATGCCTGCTTTCAAATCTGCCTTCTTTTCCAAAATAACCTTGCTAAGGATGGGAAAAGTTTTGCAGAGAATCTGTGTGAGCATCAAGGAAGCTGCCTGGTGTATTCCTGCTGGGGCTGAACCTGTGATGTTGACCTGGTGCCTTTTATTATTTTAGTGAAAAACTTTGCAATAACCAGGGAGAGGGTTGGGATGAGCAGAAACCTCTCTTCCTCCTGAGCTGGCTGTTAGGCTGGGAAATCCATCAGGGTCCATGTGAGTGCTGTGGGTGTCCCGGCAGGAGTGATGCCCAGAGGACACTTCCCTGGGACCCAGCCTCACTGTGAGCAGAGCTGGGTGACGTTGTGCCAAGTGGCTGTGGAGGACTCACAGGAATTTCCATGCACTGTAACCCATATCCTGTCCTGGGAGTGATGAGATCCTCCTCTCTCAGCTCATACCTCGTCTGTGTCAGTGCGTGGGTTCATCATCTAGCAGGATTTATGCTTGACAGGAGGGAAGTGAGTCTGTCTGTGCTTGTTCTGATGCCACATGAGTCACTCAATGGTTAAACCCAGTTTTGTTAGCTGGATGCTGGAAATTTTTCTTTTATGCTCCTGATAACCCTGAGAAACATTCTAAGGGACTGGGTTCTTCCCCGAATAATTCCAGCTCCAGAGCCACAATGGTCCCCCAGCTCTGCCACTATTGGGGTGTCCATATCCACATCTGGGCTGCCAATGTGAAGGGAGCTGGGCACAGAGCTCAAGGCCTGGGTGCTATCTCCAGGATGAGGAGGGATTGATGAGGGAGCTGGTGTAGTGAGGATGCTGTTAGGATGGAGGCCTTTCCAAATGAACTGTGCATCTTGGAGGAGTCTTTCCTTATGGGGAGTAGTGCTGGACCTGGAGCTCAGGATAGGGTTGCTGGGAGCTGCTCTGATGTCTGTGGCCATAGGAAATCAGTGCGTGCACAAGCATTCTCAACATTCCCCCTTCCCTTCACACAGGTCCTTGGATGCTGGTCCCCTGCCTGCCTGAAAAAGAGAAATTCCTGCAAAATCCTCCTTGTTGACTTGTCTCTCCTGGCCAGATCCCTACAGTTGGGTCTCCGAAAGTTTCCTGCTCTAGAGACATCGTGCCTGGTCCTCCTGCCTGCAAGAGGAGTAAAGCCAAGCTTGTGCCTGGCATATGCCTCCCTCTCAGACACTGCCCATGATCTGAGCGAGGCTGACTGGAAGGATCCATCCCCCTGGCCATGCAGAGTGTGTTGGAAAGCAAAGGAAAGTGGTGAAGATGCTGAGGGCAAGGCTCCGGCAGTCCTGCCTCCATCCTCAGCCCACCTGCCCTGTGCCCAGCGAGGCTGTGCAGACCCCCTGTGCCTGTGGGATGGCCAAGGGGGACACTGAGGGGGACAGTGGCTGTTGGCAGGAGAGGGGGAACAGAGGGGGGCAGAGGTGCCATCAGCTCCAGGATGCTTCTGCTGTGGAGCTGGGTGAGCAGGAGAGATGGACCAGATTGCTGGGAGGGAAGTCCAGTGGGAGCTGCCGGTGGGAGCCCAGGGAGCTCAATGGGGATGTACCACATCCCACTTTGGATGGCAGCAGCCTGCCCTTGGCAGGAGAGCCTGCAGCTCCCCACAAATGCCCTGACTCTGCCCCAGAGCTGCCCCCCACAGCAGACAGCCCCACAGCCAAACCCAGCCAGGAGTGGAAAGTGGTGAAGATCGAACGGGTCCTCATCAACCCTGACATTGAGCCAAGGAAAGCAGGTAAGAGAAATCCTCTTCAGCCACTGTCCCCCACTCTGGAAGGTGCTGCTGTGCTCCTGGTGGGAACACCCAGCTCTTCCCAAGGCAGGACCTCTGCCGGGTTAGAGGTCCCAGGCTCCCAGCAGAGGCTCTAGGACTATTTTAGCTTGAGATGATCTCTCTGGCCTTAAAAATAAGGAGGAATCTGTGGCTTCTCTCGG
>WEIV01024274.1:44650-72747 GCA_013390005.1 Calyptomena viridis
CTGCCGGGGGGGGGGGGGGGGGGGTGTGAGAAGGCAGCAGGCGGGTTCCCACCATCTCCAAGAAGTCAATCCATCCCCAAGTGAGGCATGAACAGGGTGGAATTCCCAGCCTTCACCCCCATGGGGCTTGGTGGGACCCTGCCCAAAGCAGGGTGATCAGGCCCAGCTCCTGGGGTGCTGTCCAGAACAGGGACACCTCCCCCCTATTGGTTGGGGATGGCCAAGAATCCCTCACATGGCTTGGGGCCATCTCTCTCAGCCCCTGGTTTAAAAACTAAGCACTTTATTTCAGGCTGATTAGTTCCTACAGTGCTCTCTGCCACTGCCTCATTTCACATCCTGTGTCACAGCCATTATTCTCTGCCCATGACTGTCCCTCAAACATGATGACACAAATACAGGCACATATCTAGAGTTACTGTGGCTGCTCCCATGCCTGGATGTCCCCATCTCCATGTGGGATTAGCTCCCACAGAACCCATCCTCTTACAGGCATTGGACCATTTTTAAACCCCGCTTCCACCCTTCTTTCTATTTTCCTCCTGCCCAGCTGTTATCTCAGCTGCCACACGGCGCCGAGGCAGGTGTGTCCCTGTCCCCATGGGATGGTGTTATTGGATGCTGCTGCTCAGCTCAAATCTTGATTTTCCAAAAGCAGCCCCCAGAATGGGGTGTGATGGGACCAGCTGGGGATGCTCGACATGAACCCAGTGTCCAGAACCCATCCCACTGCCATTTTGCAGTGTCAGACATCCTCAAAAACAGCAGCTCCTGGATGGGACACAGGCTGGGAAGCTCAGCCAAGCCCTTTGGCTCACGGCTGCCCCAGCAGCATCGTGTTTCAGGGCTCAGCACACAAACCAGATGGGTCCAAATAGTCTTCCCATTTCTCACTGCTCTGGGATGGCAGATCTGCGGTGGGGAAAGGTCAGGCCTGACTCTGTCCAGGCTCAGCATTTTCCTAACCCCCGCCGCCATCCAGCACTTTTGCTGCCAGCCTGGAATTTTAAAGTAACTCAACAGGTTTGTTGGAAAGAGTTTGTCTGTCTCGTTTCCTCCCCCTCCAAGTGAGATCACCACCAGCCACTGCCTGCAGGACCCGTCAGACTTTCCAGAGCCTCCAGGCAGGATGTCACTGAGGGTCCTGAGTGCCGGGAGCAGCTCTGAGACCTTGCAGAAAGCCTGCAGTTTTGGGAAAGAGAGGTTTGGCTCAGTGCAGAGGAGAGAGGGAAGGGCAGGTGCCCTTGAAGGTGGTGTTAGGGCTGATGTCCCTGCATCAGGGTGTTTGCAGGAGCATCCTCAGGAGGTGTCAGGGATTTGCTTCTCTTCTCCTTAGTTGGCTGGGGGTACAGGAACTCCCACTCCAACTTCTGCAGGAGAAAAGGATGCAGCCATCTGCACCCAAAGTGGTGCAGGGCTGGTCCTGGGAGCTGGAAGCCAAGTGGGTGCCCCACCTCGAGCTGTGTGGAGCCACCCAGGCGGGTCCCAGGTGCCCCTTTGGTCCCCATCCAGAAGCCCAAGGCCAGGCTGGCTGCTCCCAAATATCCAGCACAGCGGCCCAGGCTGGTTGGCACCTCTTGGGGCAGGCTGGGAAGCACAGGAGCCCCAGGTAGAGGCAGAGGCTGGGAGATGCAGGAGGCAGGACTGGTTTCTCTGTCTGGTGTGCAAATAAACGGAAGGTTTCACTCCCTGGGGGCTGCCAAGCCAGCGCCAGGCTCCCTCAAAAACCAGAAAAGCACAAAAAAGTACAGAGGGGCAGGAAGAAAGGAAATTAGAAAGGCAAAAGATACGGCCAAGAGCTCATCCTGCAGTGTGGACAGGCACAGGAAGGGGGTGAGGCTGGTTTCACCCTCGGTGGTTCCGGGGAGCTCCACAGCCCCAGCAGGAGCAGGGTGTTGGAGATTGGAAGTGATGCTGGCTCCCCAAGGATCATCTTGCCCAGGACTGTGGTCACCTTGTCACTGAGAGCAGACCACCCCTGGTAGAGGGCTTTGTGTGCTCTTCCCAGGGAGTCCCCAGGGCAGTGACACTAGTGCTGGATATTCGCCCGTCTCCCAGTGCCTCAGACCTTCAGGCACTGAGGAAACCGGTGGAAAGGGGAGGCCCCACATCCCCGACAGCGACTGAAACGTAAGGTGCTGCAGATCCCCAGCACTGCTGGGAGGACGGAAAAGGGGTGAAGGCTGGGTGAGGGGGTGCCCTGGGATGGGTAAGAGAATGCTCAGGGCTGAGTAAAGGAAATGTGCAGGGCTGGGAGAGAGGGATGCCCTGGACTGGGAAGGGGATGCACAGAGATGGGTAAGGGAATGCCCCGGGCGGGGTAAGGGGATGTCCCAGCTGCTCTCACCCCTCAGCGAGCTCAGGGCAAAGCAGCGGAGCAGGGACGTCGGGGGCGGCGGGGCGGCTGCCGGTGTCGCCGGGGAGGAGGACTCGTCGCGTCCGNGCCGGGGGATGGCAGCGCGCAGGGGGTGCAGAGGGGTCCGTGGGTGCACAGGGGGCTCGGGGGTTTCGTGGGGGTCGGGGAGTGCATGCCCAGAACGCCCGTGGGCGGTGGTGGGCGAAGGATGGGCGATGAGAGGTGTACATACAGCCGGGGCTCAGCGGGATTTCTCTCTAGGAATGAGCGGGGCAGGTGTCGCTTCCCTCTGTCTGCACCCAGGTATCCGATGTGGGGCGTGGGAGGCACAGCGAGGAGACGTGGGGGGATGTGGGGGGATGTGGGGGTCCCCCCGGGGCAGGATCGCACCTCCCAGCTCTGCAGAATGTCTTCCCAGGCCATGTCCCCTGTGCCCTACGACGGGGACATGATCTCCCCTGGCCGTGCCACCCATGCTGGGGACACTAGGTTTGTCCCTCGGCTTGGCAGCCATCAGGATGGATCCCTTACGGATTGTGCAAGGGGCAGGCGAAGGCCCCATTTCGTTCCGCTCCCCTCCCTGCTCTGTCCACCCGACAGGGACACACCGAGCCATTTGACCTTCTCTCGCCAGGCCAGCACTGCTGGCTCAGGGCACCAGCCCGGTGGGGGTGTCACCGGGTCCTGGCAGCCTGGGATGAATCGCAGCGAGTTCAAGCATCAGTGGGCACAGTAGGGCTGGGACCCACTTGCCGGGCAGGATGAGGTCCCTATTGTACCTGGCTGTGGGACAAGCTGGCTCTGCTGCACTGTAGATGGATGGGTGGCAGGGCAGCCTGGAGGAGGTCTGCCTGGCTCCAGCCTCCTTTTCCAAAGCTAAAAGCTTGATTTTGGCTGTCTGGGGGAAGATGCCTCCTCCACTTTTACAGCGGCAACAGCCTCTTCATGCCCAGTGTGGATGTATCCAGGGCTGAGGCTGCTCACTGCATTTCCCTGGGAAGTGGGAGTGGGCAGGGGCAGCCAGCCCCCATTCAAACCTAATCCCACCACCCTCTTCTCCTCCCAGTGCGTGCCCCAGGACTTGCTGCTTGGAGGTTGTGGGGCCATTTCAGCAGGATTTGGGTGCTGAGCGCCGGGCATGGCTGCAAGCCGGGGGAAACATGGGGATACAAACAACTCCAAATCCAGCAAAGCCTTTGCAAACAGAGCACAAGAAAAACTTGCAAGCGCATCGAATTTTCTTGCTGTGCCAGATTTTGTCACTGGCAAGGCACCCGTGAGGAGAGGCCCAGTATGGATCATCCTGCCAGGCAGGCGACGTTGCTCCCACCACAGCAGGCATGGCTTGAGCCAGAGCTTTTTGGGCTAGCACGGATAAAAACTACATGGAGGTGTTATAGCTCCTATATGGCATAGGAGGGTTGGAAGCTGGGAATGAGGCATAAAGTTTTCACCTTTTTATCCATATGTTTGAATCATATCCGTTTCTAGCTAGCTTGACTGCCTGTCTGTGCTACCTGTAGTGTTTTCCTACCAGCAGATTATTTGAGATAACTCTGGGAGCTGGAGGGAAGTGTGCGTGCAGACTTAAATGTGTGTGAGTTGGTGCACATTGCAAAAAATCCTGCACAGATGTAGCTGGGGCAAAGGGCCAGTTGGGTGCTCTGCCAAAAAACCTGCTTACATTTCCTTGGTGTCCAAAGCCCTCAATGTTTGGGTGAAAACACTGGATCCTCACTCCCCAGAATGGCTGTGGATGTGCTTTGGGGTTCATGGTAGGTGGCACAGTGCCACATCCCTCTGGAGCTGGGGTTTGCCTTGGTTTCACTGTAGGTTTTGCCAGTGGGATTTGGACAGCAAGAGGCACCATTTGGGTTGACCCATAGTAGCCCAAGAAATGTTTGGAAAGGAGGAAAGATACTCTCTGGTTGTGGTTGGCAGGTGATGTGCAGTGCAAAGGAGGATTTGAGGCTTCTGGTTTGTGTTCTGCTGGCAGGTGGTCTGATGGGACACCCTGAGCATGGCTAAGGTGGGCTGCAGTACTGGGATGGCTGAGCATCCAAACTCAGAGCAGGCTAGGGACAGAATCCAAATTGAAGACTTCGGAGTCACCTGCCAGCTCTTACTCCAAGTTTTCACATGGCCTGTTGTATTCTGTTGGTCCCATTGGGACCTGGGTACCTCTTGGCTGCTCCATACAAGGACTTCTCACCATGCACAGCTTCCAAATCACTGTTTTCCTTCCTGTGACGTCCCAACCACACTGAGATCACCAACTTCCACTGAATCTGTCAGTTCAGCAAGCCCTGGAGTATCTCCCCTCCTTGCAATTTGGAGCTAAATCTTCATCCCATTCCAGCTCTTAGAGTCCATCTCAGGGCAGCACGGACCACAAGCCATGTCTGACACATCCTTCACCTTCAGCTGGGATCAGATGGTGACTCCAGCATTTGCTGGCTGGACTTCAGACATCCTGCACTAGTGCTGTTCAGGGGGATCAATCCTTTGCATGGAAAGCTGAGCTGGAAGGATTTTTTCCCCCCATCTGGCCAGGAAGGGAGAGGAAAAAAAATGCCTTTCATCACCTTCGTCATCCTCACTCTGGAGGAGAGAGCACAGTACATGCTGTAGGAAGGATGACTGACAGCTCAGTAAGAAGCTGTTAAACTCTGCACTTGGGGGATGTTCTGGAACTCATCCCTGGAGCAGTGGAAAACCTACAGAGCAAGTGCCTATATAAATATATAGATAGAGATCTATAGGCTCCTCTTGCTGGAGCTGAAGTGCTGGGGCTGCTCATGTGTGCCAAGAGTCCAGCAGGACATAGGGATCCTTCTCCTTCTCCAGCATCCCTGGACCACAGGGGACCAAATGTGGATCCATTGTGGGGACAGAGTGGTGGAGAGGGCTGGTGACGCTCATTGTCTTGGAAGAAGACAGAAAATTTGGAGAGGGAAGATGTTTCCTTCCTGAAGGACAGTGTCATGGCAAGCTGGTGTACAGTGTGGGAGGGAAGGAAGGAAGAGTAGAAGAGCACAAGAAGAGCCTGTCACCCTTTGGATTTTGGACTGGACTTTTGTTAATGGGCAGAAATCAATTCCCGGTGCTGTGCAAGTCCCTGGTGCCCTTGGCCACATGTAGTTCTACTTTCACCTCCTCTCTGTGCTTCTCCAGCTGCCTTCGGCCCCACGCCCCTCCTCCTCCTCCCCAGCACCTGAACATTCTCAACACATTCAGCTCCCTCCCGCCTGCCTGGGGCAAGGAACCAGCCAGATCCCACCTGAGGCTCCCAGCTGGCAGGGAATGGCAGAGAAAGATGATGGGATGTTCTCTGTGGTTGGGAGGGGAGCAAGGAGTGCAGGAGCTGTCACAGGTGGCAGGATCCCTCCCAGCAAGCGTGGCAGATGGATAAAAGCTCTCAGATGAATAACCCCATCCCACAGATCAGGCTGGAGCAGAGAAGAGAGGTCTCTGCAATTTCCTCTGGACTGCCAGAGGCTTCAGTGCTCTCCATCCATTTGATAAAAATTGGATGTGAAGAGCAATTCTTAACCCCAACATCCCCAGTAGTATCCTGAGGGATTCATTTCCAATGGACTCAGGTGGACCAGCCCGGGAATGGTGGGTGCTGGGTGAGCAGGGGCAGAGAGGGTGTGAAAAGAGTGGAGAGGATGCATATGGATGGGAATGGATTCCAGGTAGAGGATTTCAGGTGGGGGACTCCACCCCGCAGCACATCCTGGCCTGGAGTGATGCACATGCCTGTGGCGGTAAGGGATAGGGATACCTGAGGGCAAAATCCCAGGGGACAAATCCTAGTGTTGGTCCTGGCTATGTGGGAATGTATCCGACAACTAGTCCAAGCAGGAACGGGCTGGCCAAGAGCTGAGTCATCCCTCCGGCACAGAGGAGATCCCCCAGGGCCCCTCCGTTGCTGTTAAAAGGCAGTAGCAAGAGCGAGAGGCTGCGAAATGGCTCCGCCGAGAGCTCGGCTTCTTAAGCAGCCCCGGCCTCCGAGGAAGCGGGGATGCTCGGCTCGGAGCACGAAACCCGCAGACATCTGGAGCCTGTGGCTTGTTTCTCAACGGCTCCTTGGCCGTATTCCTCCTCCGTTTCGGAGATAAAGGCGGCGAGGGTGACCCCGCGGCGCGGGAGCCGCGGTGCTGGCCGCCCTCCAGCCAGCCCGGCCGGAGGAAACCGCGGCCCCGCTCTGTGCCGCCGCCAAAGCAAATAGAAATGGGGCGTTAGACAATGCCGGGCGCGAAGTGGGGGGATGCTGGCCGCCGGCGTCACCGCTGTGGACGGGCTTCTCATCGCCAAGAGAGTTTCCACTCGCATCTCTGCCTCCTCTGCCTTGTACCCAGCCAAAACCCTCCTGTTGGGCAGCCTGAAGGCTTCATCCAGGGCATCCTGCACACCTTAGTGGTGTGCAGGGACTTGCTGGGCGCTGAGGGAGGCAGGAGAGATGAAGGGTAAGGAAGAAGAGATGCCTAGCTTCCAACAGCCCTATTGCTTACCATGGGCTTGCTGGAAGGATTTGGCTTAGTCATCTATCCCTTCCCTCACTGGTAGGCTGAGCCACTGCTGAAAATATCCTGGAAGGCTCCCAAGCGGCACAGAAGGCAAGAAAATCAGAAACACATGAAGGAAGAGAAGACGGGAAGGGATGGGAAGGGAAGGGAAGAGGGGCTCAGGGTGGGCTGGCCACCCACCTCCCTGCTGAGGCCAGAGTGGGGACACCCATCACAGCCATTCCAGAAGTGCCTTTGGAGAGGGGGCTACACTCCTGGTGGGTGCAGGGGTGATGCTGATGGTCGGCACTGCTGTCTGTGCCCAGCAGTGGCCTCGGCAGGGCCAGGAACGCTGCCCTTCCCACGAGTGCTTTGGAGTGAGCTCGTAGGAAATTGCTCACCCTGAGAAAATGTGTTCCCGGCAGCTCCACATCCTTTTGGTCTTCGGGAAGGGCTGGTGCCCTGACCTTTGTCCAGTACAGGAGAAGCCCAGCAGCACTCGGCTGCTCACCACAGGGCTTGTGCCAGGACTTTAGTACTTTGTTTTTAGCACTTGTGTTGAGTCCCGAGGCATGAGGGTGGCTCCTCACTGTGTCGGTGTCTGTGTCCAGCTGGTCAGGATCTGTGTAGCTTCTGTCAGCTGCTGCCATCTCGTGTTGCTCCATGCATGAATCCCCCAACAGGGCTGGGCACCAGCCTTTCCATGTCATGGTAGGCTGGCATCTCCCTGCTGACCCCAGGTTTATTTCTTGCTCACTCAAGGCTGACCATGCCAGGATTTAGGGTGAGGAACTGGGGGAGACACAAGCACTGGCCTCTTCCCTGCCCACTGCCTTTTCAAGCCAGGGTCGAAGCCATGTAAGCTGCAAACAGAGACCTGTCAAAGCCCTTGGAGAAATCCCTTTCCTGTATGGCCCCTGTAGTGGTTGTGCAGAACCCAGCCAAAATATGGGGCAGGATGGGGGAAAGGTCCCAAGTGTCCCTATGTTCCCCCTGGCCTTTCCTGTCTGTCCCAGCATCTGGGTGGGGTTCTGCACTGGGTCCCCACCACCCCTGCACTACACTGTCACCTCTGTGTACCCAAGCCCCACAGTATCTCTCCTGCCTTCCCTCAGCTGTCAGGAGAGGTGTTGGGATGCCGCTGCATACCTGGAGGAAGGGATCCCAGTCCTGGGTGGGGAGGGCTGAAACCCAACCCCCCACTGAGCCCCCCTAACCCTGCTGTCCCCTCTGCCCAGGTCTCTCCCGCAGTGCCAGCCTCTCAGAGAAGGAGCTCAAGGAGGCGAAGGCGCGGAGCCAGAGGATCGCGGCACAGCTCACCACGGCACCCGGCCCCAGCTCCAAGGGCGTCCTGCTCTTCCACCGCCGCAGGCAGCGCGTCGACGGGCTCACAGGGGCCGGGCATGGCGGGGGGCTGGCACTGAGCCTTGCACCTCAGCCTCAGCAAGCGGCCATGGAGGAGGGCGAGGGGCAGGAGATGAAGCCAGAGCCTGACCAGCCCAGAAACCTGGGAGAGGGGATGCAGGCAAATGCATCCCCATGCCAGGAACCACCTGCTGAAGCCCAGCAGGTCCCACTCAGCATCTACCTGAAGGAGAATATGACATCGGCCACCACCAATGGCATGCAGGAGCAGGCGTCCAGTGGGATGGAGAGAGGGATGGAGGGGCTCAGAGATGCGGGAGCCCCTGTGGGGCCCAACATAGCAGCTCTTTCCCTGCCACAGAGCCCCGAGGAGGAGAAAATCAGCGAGGTGCCCAGCGAGGTGCCCAGTGAGGTGCCCAGTGTGCCCACGGGAACAGCCACAGGGATGGCATCCCCAGCTGGCCAGCAGCAGAACGGGGCGCAGGGCCGGCAGTACTACGAGGTCCATCTCACTCTGGCCAAGCCCAAGCCTGTGAAGAACCGGACAGCCAGACCCTTTGGCACCCAGGCATCCTCCACCAGTGGCCAGCCAGCAGAGGAAACCCCTGCCCCAGAGCTGCCCCCACCACCCACCTACGCAGAGACCCTCAGTAGCCCCCCACCCCTTACCCGTGTCCGCTCTCCCCCTGCCTATTCAGCCCTGTACCCCCCTCAGGAGCAGAAGATGCTGTTAGGTCCCCTCCTGGGGTGCGGGGTGAGTGGACCAAACCCTTTGCCCAAAACGGGGATCCTGGAGGAGTCGGCTGCCCGGAGAGCCAGCAGAAAGTCCATGTTCACCTTCGTGGAGAAGCCAAAGCTGGGCCCCAATCCTGACCTGCTGGACCTGGTTCAGAGTGCAGACAGCAGGAAGAAGCAGAAAGAGCAGGGAGAGCCCAGTGCTGAGGATGAGCCTTTTGCCCTTGGGGCTGAAGCTGCCAACTTTGTCCCCAACAGCACAGCCAGGGGTGGGCAGCACCTCCCACCAGCTGAGGATGCTCCAGCATGGTCTTCCTGCCTCAAATCTCCCACCATCCAGCCCAAGCAGAAGCCTCAGCCCAGCCACATCCTCAGTGAAGCAAGAGGGAAGGGGGCTGAGCTCTTTGCCCGACGTCAGTCCAGAATGGAGAAGTTCATCATCGAGGCTCCCTCCCAGCCCGAGCTGCTGCGGTCCCCATCACCCACCATGTCCCTGCCTCCCTCCTGGAAGTATGACAACAATGCTTACCTGTCACCCATGGTCTCCAGACGTCCCTCCAAGAGTCCTTCCAGGCCCTCCAAAACCCCCCCTGCATCTCTATATGGCAGCAACATGATGGAGAATGAGGTCTCCCAGAAGGAGCTGGAGATCTCCAAGCACCAGCCCTACCAGCTCCAGTCTTCTCTCTTCATCCTCTCCCCATCCAAGGGGCCAGCAAGGTCCATGCCCCAGGAGACACCTCCACCCAGACCCTCTCTTCCCGATGCCTACCCCTACTTGCAACAAGCCTCCTGCCCACCTTCTCCATTGCCTCCTTCCCCTGTTTGGCATCCCCCTGTGGTGCCCAGTGCCAGCCAGACCAGCTCCAGCCTCTTCCCCAGCACTGCTGGGGCGCTGCCCCTGACTCATGAGAGCCGTGCCAGTCCTGGAGCCCCAGCTGAGGTGCTACTGGCCTCCCCGTGCCGCCTGCTGCCACCCCGGGCAAAGACAGGCTTCCAGGCACCCCGGCCCTCCTACTCCACCAGGAATGCTGGCATCGAGCCACAGGTGTGGAAACCTTCTTTTTATTACAAGTAGTGATGCTGGAGGGAAAAACATGGGGGTTATAGGCTGAGTCCTCCCTAACTGTTCACAGGAGTGTCTAAAGCCAAACCAACCACAAAAAAGGGGGGAAAAAGAAAAGGAAATAGAAAAAAGAAGTGGCTGGAAGGCTGCAGTGCTGGGATAGTGGGCGACAGCTGAGCCCCCAGTGAAATGGGAGCTGAGGAGTCCCAGGGAGGCAGCAGGAGCTGGAGCATAGAGCCCACAGAATCCCAAAGAGCCATCAAGAGCCGCCTGTCCCACAGGGCTGATGGTGCTTTCTCTCTACTCTCACCTGGAAACTGTATGGAGCATCGCACCTCTGGCTCCGTCCTTTCCTCACCTCCTGCCTTTCCAGCACTCAGAGCTCTGCCTGCTCATCTGCATCCCCTCTGTCCTGCGGCTCCTTTTGGCCTCCTACCAAAGCAAACCTGGAGGGGACACCCCACCTTTCCACCTCATTGTGCCTGCTCCTGGTTCTTCTCCTGCTCCTTCAGGAACTGTCCTCGTTTGCTTCCTCACTGCAGAGGAAGAGCTGCATCCCTCGAGGAACAGTAGAGTCCTGTGGTGGTGGGACCGGGGACACTGTGGGGTCTCTGTCCCTTCCTGGGCTCTGTACTGGAGCTGGGATGGGCAGTGGTGTGTGGCATGGCTGGAATCAAGGGATATGCTGGGATGAGGAGGGTGGTGAGGACAGGGCTGCTGGGAGGTGCTCGGTCTGAGGTTTGTGATCCAGCCGTGCCTCTGCCCATCCCTCGCTCCCACAGCTCTGCCCATGGCACCAAGTTGCCTTTTGACTCTGCTTTTATTTCTCCTGCATTTTTCTTTTTTCCCCCTCTTTCTGAATACACTCTCTGCGCTGTCACACCTGACTCTTCTCTTTCCTGCTGTCTGGGGAGCAGTGCCGGGCAATGGACACCCGGGGTCTCTGAGCATCCCTCGGAGGGAAGCTTTAGGAAGCTGAAGGTAGTGAGAGGTCCTGGAGCATGTTTGGGGCAAGGAGGATTAACGGTAGGCTCAGCCTGCCCCGACTTCCTTGGCGGGCGAGGGGGTGGAGAGTCAAATGCATTTTGGGGACCCCTTGCATGGCATGAGGAGGCATCCGCAGCTCCTGTGGGGCTGAGCCAGCGTGAATCTTACCCTGGTACCCCTCCTGCCACTGCCACCTGCTCTGTCCCTTCGTTCCCCTGGGTGGGGTCACTAACCCGCTCTCTGTCGCTCTCCAGGACAGACGGTCGTCCCTCCCCGCATCGCCCACCTGGACGCCCCGGCTGGCGCGGCGCCCGGGCAGCCTGGACGGCTGGGCCAGCCCGGCCTCGGTGCCCGAACTGGATGAGGGACCTCCCATGTCGCCCCCATGGAGCGAGAGGTCCCTGTCCCCGCTGCGGCAGGACGCGGACCCCCGGGCCAGCCGCCAAATGCAAGCGCGGCTCGCCAGGAACATCATCAATGCTGCCCGCAGGAAGAGCTCCTCTCCCAAATCCGTGGGGCTGGATGGCTCTCGGCCCTTCACCCCCATCTCTGCCGGCCCCCCCAGCCTGCCCCAGTCCCCCCGGCTGGGGCCCAGAGCGCCGGCACTGCAGTCTGCCAGCAGCGTGCTGGGGAGCCTGGGCAGCCCCTCGCCCACCCACAAAAGCCCCCTGCGATCGCCCCGGGCAGGCAGCCCCCAGTTCTGTGCCTCCCCTGGGATGCCCCGAGCCTCCTGGGCAGAGGGTCGCCGGCTCCTGCTGCCACCCAGCGCGTCCTCCTGCCCCGTCCCTAGTCTGTCCCCCATCCCCAAGAGCCCCCTGCCATCCCCCGTGGTGGGCGGGCGGTCCCCAGCCAAGCGCTGCACCTCCCGGTCCCCGACGGACTCGGACGTCTCGCTCGACTCCGAAGACTCGGGGACCAAGAGCCCGGGAATCCACAGCTTCAACCTCTGTCCCCGGGGCTGGACCGGCAGCCTGCGGCTGAAGACGGGGGGTCTGCCCTCGGGGGCCCCCTGCACCTCCTAGATGAGCCAGTCCCAGCCAAACCACCCTCTCCCTGGACCTGTCAGCCGGCTGATGCCACACGCTGACTCGCCCCCCCACCGGGAACACCCCAACCCTCGGGGCTGACGTCCCCAAAAAGCAGTGTCCCTGGGGAGCTGCCGCGGCCCCTCTGTGTGCCAGCGGGGTCAGGTGCCTCCTGCCTGCCTGCCATCCCATGGCCCTGCTCTATTTTTACCACCCTAACCTTTCGGGGCAGGACTGCGTGGTCAGCAGGCAGGAGCAGGCAGAGTAGGGGGAGCCCCTGCCTGCCAGCCAGCCACATCCGCATAGCCAGGATGGGATGGGCTCGGCAGCACCCTGTGAGACCCTGTCCCCAGCTCCCAGGCATTACCCCAGGGTGTCACCACAGCTCTGTTTCCCTGAGGTGGCACAGCCGCCATACCCGGCAGGGATGGGGAGCATGCCATGAGCAGGCTCCCGTTCCCAGCCTCTCCCAGCCTCCAGATCTGGCTGGTTTCAATTGAAACCAGACTTTGGGGAGAAGAAGTTATTTTTTTTATTCCATCTCCCCAGTTCTTCATTGCTTTTTTTTTGTTTAGTTGGTTTTTTACTTTTGACCTCTTCTCAAAGAAATCCTCCCAAATCCTTCCTTCCCTGGTGACCAAAAAGAACTGAAGTTATTTATTGCCACATTAAGGGGACTGTTTACAGGTGCCTGCCCTGTCCAGACAAAGAGGGATTGCCATATCCTGTACCTGTCACTCTCCCCATCCACATCCCCGCATTCACCCCATCCTCGTCCCCACTCTGGCAGGATGGAATCACATGGGGGAACTAATGGGCCCTGCAGCAGCCAGCACAGGTGGGGGGCTGTGGGGTGCTGAAGGAAGTGGTACAGGTTGCAGAGGGTATGAAGGGGGTGTTGGCACAGAAGGCAATGCTGAATGTCCCCTCGGGGACGTGGCTGTGTCTCACACCTTGGTGAGACCAGCACCAGAAAGGAGGTTGTGTTTGGGCTGCCAGGGCTCTGTCACGTTCCCATTCAAGGAGCCCCAGTTACCCCTTCCCTTTCTCCAGGACAAACAGAGCCAGCCCATCCCTGTTCCCCAGAGTACCTCCACCCTACAGCCCTACTCTTACTGGAACACAGTCCCCCATTCCCAGGATACATCTCCCACCCTCACTCCACCAGCCACCACAACTTGCCTTCACTACGCCACTGTATACCCTGCTCAGAAATAAACTGCCATTATCCCACCTGGCCTGGCTCTGATCTATCCCTGAGGTGGCCTGGGAACACATGGCACATGGCCACCTCCTGCTGCTGCTATATGGCCACCATCCCTGTCCCCAAAGGGTCAGCCCTGCTCCATGCCAGGGTAACAGCATCCCCATCCCTGTGGGTCAGCCCTGCTGTGCTGGGGTGACTGCATCCTGGTCCCCAATGTTTAGACCTGCTCCATGCTGGGGTGATGGTGTCCTGGTCCCCAAGAGTCACACCCCTGCTTTGTGCCATGGTGATGGCATCCTCATCCCCATGGGTCAGACCTGTCCTGTGCTGGGGTGACGGCATCCCAGTCCCCAAGGGTCACTGCCCTGCTCCGCCCCCTTTCTCAGCCAGAAATAACTTCTGTCCCGTGGCTGGACCTTGGCATCTGAGCTGGAGCCCAAGACGGGTTGAGGCGAGCGGTAGAAGCCCAGGGGTGCCGTGAAGGGCCACCTGGGGCCACCGAGTGCTGGTGGCTGAAGCTTGGCTTCACCCTCATCCCCAGCACAGCAGAAGAAGCATCTTCAGTTCCCAGCATCTGGGGCATCCCTTGGTCAGGTAGGGAAAGTGAGGTCCCATATGGGGATCAGTGGGTGAGTGGGTGGACGGGGCTTGAGTATGTCCCAGTCTTGGCAGTGGGGACATCACCACTGGGGGGGTTAGGGTGCAATCTCCCTGGAGTGAGTTGGAGGGAAGGACAGGGTGCAGGTCCGAGGCTCGCTGTGCAGATGGTTAATGCTGAACTCAGAGCTGGGAGCTGCGTGTCAGGCACCTGTGTCAGGCACCCACAGCCCTGCTCTCCAAGGGCACTTAGGGGAAGCTGCCCAGCATCAGCCTGAGCTGAAGGATACCAGATGTACCAAACAGGGTCAAACAGCTTGCATTTACTGAGCCATGTGCCCCAGCAGCACAGGAGGGTGTTGCTGCAGGTGGGCAGCCTGGGGGGCTAGTTTCCAGCTGGCTCTACACATAGGAGCAACCCAGCTCAGTGGTCCCATGGCCTTTCTTGCCACTGGCCAGGCTCACCAGCTCCCTGCAGGGTCGGGGTTGCAGCTCCTGCACCCTTGGGGACAGCAGCTGAAAATAGCTCTGCTAAGGCGGAGGTGCTGAGGGGGAGGCAGCCAGTGCCCTCCTCACCCAGCGGGCTGCGGCAGCAGGTGCTGCTCTGAGGGCACTCAGGGCACAAGGACACAGACTCACTGTGGGCAAGGACAGAGCTCAGGACATTTTCTGCCATAAAGGTGGAAAGGAAAGATGATATACAGGGATGCGGGGGCTGAGGGGCAACATGCTTTGAACATTCCCTATGTCCATTGAAGGGAACAGAGAGAGACATAGGGAGATGCTTAGGGAAAATGCTCAGGAATGATGCTTCTGAGGTGACATGCTCAGGGATAATGGTGACCAGGGGAGATGCTCAGGGATGATGCTGGACAGGGGACATGCTCAGCTCAAACCTGGCATCTCTCTGTGGTGTGCCTGGGGCTGACACGTCCCCATGCTTGGTGTCACTCCAGGGATGCCTCTCTCTTCCAGCCAGGCAGAATCTGTCCCCCCTCCACAGAGCTGCCCCAGGAGCGCGGCAGCAAGTGATGACCATCATGAGACCAGGCCCTGAAGATGGTAAGAGGGTGCAGGGGTTCCACCAGCCCCAGGGCAGTGCTGCTCTCCCTGCCTAGGCACCAGACCCAGCTCTGGTTGAGGCCACTGACCCATGCATGGGGTGTGAGAGGCTGTTTGAGCCTCTGGAGCTGAGCTAACTCCCAACAATTCCTCACACTGAGGAGACACCAGTCCCACAGCTCCCAGCACAGGCACATGACTAAGCCACACAACAGGGACCCTGACAAGGGGACACACTGTCTGTGCTGGGCTTGGGGGTCCCCAGCACTGCAGCATCCTCAGCTGTGGCTGTGCCCTCTCCTGGCCTCCCCAGAGCCCCACCTGGACCTGGGCAAGAAGATAAGCACAACGCAGGACCTGATGATCGAGGAACTCTCCCTGTCTAACAACCGTGGCTCCCAGCTCTTCCAACAGCGCCAGAGGCGGATGCAGCGCTTTGTCTTTGAGCATCCCAGTGGCTACAGGGAGGTGAGTCTGAGGACAGCCCTTCCCCAGCTCTTGTAGTCTTTGCAGGGAAGTGATTCCTGGCAGAGCCGGGAGTCTCTCCACAGGGCAGCCACGGTCAGCTGACTGCTTTGCTGAGATGAAGGGAGAGGAGAGATGGTGTGGTGGGCAGGGCATGGAGATGGGCAAGCAACAAGTTCGGTATCCACCAAAGGGGAAGGGGATGGTACTGAATCTCTCTGCACCCACTAACCCCTCTCCTTACCTCCTGCAGCTCCCAGGGCCAGGGGGCTCACATTGCACTGAGAAAGGCGATCCAGAGGGAACAGCAAATGAACAGATGGTGAGTAGATGGAGGAAGCTACGACATGCTTTCCACCACTGCCCTAATCCCAACTGGGGTAAGGGAAGTGCCGCGTGCCTGCCAACTCTCCCTTCCACAGACAGGGGAGAATGCTGGGGGCCAGCAGAATTTCCACTCTGAGCTCCATGTGGCAGCATCACCCCAGGGCGGCCCCCCAGAAGTGCCCAAGAAGACAGAGAAAGTCTTGCACATGAGCAAAGTCCTGAACCCCAGTGCCCTGGCCCCAGGTAAATAAATGCTGCCTGCACCCCAAACCAGACATCGTTGTGATCTCAGCAGTGTCGTGGTAGAGGCAGAGAGCTGCTGCCTGCCGAGAGGTCTGCCCCAAACCCTCCCCCAGAGTTTTTATATGTGCAAATATATAAATACTATTCATGTTATAGATACGCAATCCTGGCCCCAGCAGTGTGTTCTCTGTGGCCATGCAAAGGCCAGGCTGTTCCCAGCCCCCTGCCCTGGCAGCCCACACTGTCTCTCCCCCTGCACAGGGTACTCGAGCCCCCTCAAAGAAATCCCCCCGGAGAAGTTCAACGTCACTGCCATCCCCAAGGGCTACCGGTGCCCGTGGCAGGAGCTCTTTGGTGACAGGAATGATGCTGTCTATGGCAAGAACCAGGCACCCATGAGACCCCATGGGTGGGACTACAAGAGCTTCAACAGGTAACAGGAATGAAATTTGTGAGGGCCAATTCTCATGCACATAGTTCTGGAGAAGAAATTGCTCCTGTTCCCAGCTGGGCTCAGCTCTGGGCTGGGTGCAGGAATGATACAGACAGTGCCAAATTTCTCTCCTAATTTCCTCAAGGTATCCAAGCAGCTGGTGGAAGTAGTGAGGGTGTAAGGTTAATCTTCCCACAAAGTGCTAAGAGGTCATCAGATTCCTTCCAAACACCCGCTTGAGACTGAAGCCTGCAGGCCAGAGGATTTCTGGTGGCTCAGCCTGGTAATCTCCATGCCCCCTGTGGCTTCTTCTGATGGAGCACAGCAACAGCCTCCTCACACCTCCAAATTACACTGAGGTCAAGGTTGGAAGCCTGTAGCAGAAATTGCCAAGGAAGATCCTTTCTGAAAGGTTCTTGGTGGGATCCAGGAGATGGAGATCTGGTGGTAGCAAAGCACCAGAAGCCCAGGGCAGAATAATGAAAACTGAACTTTTAAGATGAACATCATCCCAGGGAATCTGCAAAACAAGGTCCTGGCTGTCCTCCTTGCTGAAAGCCTCTGTCATGAGGATGGAATTACATTGGCCTTTGTGGCCTGGCCAAAGTTGCCCTCCAGTAGGCAAGTTCCCACTGGAGCTTGGGGTACAGCACTGCTCCCTGTCAGACCATGTGCCGACCACAATTCCCCTGCACCCGCACCAGGGCTGGATTTGAGTTCTGGGAGACACAACTGCTGTGCTTTAAGCACTTGGAAGAAATGGCTGTGGGGAACCACAACCCCTCCACATGGGAACAGCATCCCAAAAAAGTCTGGCCACCACGGTCTGTTTGCTGCTCTCTCCCCTGTCAGCCCTGGGGCTTTGCCATGTGGCTCTCCTTGAGGAGTTACAGCCGAGGAGGTGCTGCAGAGGGAGAACAAGGAGCTGCTGCAGACACTTGGCTCTTTTCTTTCAACATTTAGCCATGTTCCTGGCTCAGGGTTTATTTATGGACAGAAACTAAAGCAAGGGCATGTTTCTGAATAGTGCTTTACCCTGTACCATTTCTCCCCTCTCACACACTGCCTTTCTATTTAAAGTCCTCAACTGTAATTTAATACAGATGGATGCTAATTTAACTCCAAGCCTCTTGCCACCTCCTCTAATTCTTCACTAAGACAGAAAGATTCAGAGAGCCAATCTGCTTTTAACTGGGCTTTTCATGATCTTCCAAGCTGTTGGCTTTTAAATCACTTCTCTGTTCAAATACCAAACCACAGAAAAACAAGCTTTTTGGAAGAAATCGGCTATCAAAAAGCCAGTGGTCTTGCCTAAGGCTGCTTGAATCCCAGCACAGCTCACAGGGCAACGGCAAGTCCACCCTCTCAACAGCAACTGCATTGAAGAGGACTTATTTTTTCCCAATTTTAAACATTCAAGCTGTGATGCAAAGACCTTGGGCCACCTTGCTAAGGTGTGCTGCCTACGAGAGAGTGGAACCAAGCTTTGACAAAGACTCTTTTCTCAAAAGGGAGAAAGTTCCTAGAACAAACCCTTCTCATTTACCTTTCCCCCTCTTATTTCTCCTCAGTTGCAAAACAGTGCCACGTTACTCATGTTCTAGCAGTGCTTCCCAAAGCAAACATTCCCAGCTTTGCCTCACTGATAGCTCAGCCTCCACGTGCTGCTCCAAAACCAACATTCTTGACTTTTGGGGGGCTGGCATACTATTCTCCAGTCTCTTTCCACATTTCTCCAGAAAGGGATGACAGCTCTTGCCCCCGCACTGCTCCTCCTGTTAATCATAGTTCATGAGGAGTCATCCCAAAAGGCAGGATGGAGCTGAGGCCAAGAGAGAGGCATTTGCCTGCACATGTGCTGGAGTGATCCAGAGCAGTGCCATTGGCCTTGGTCCTCTGCAGAACACAGGAGCTGTGGATGAGACACTTTCTAAAGACCAGGGGGTTTGTCACTGCTCTCTGAATCCAAGCTCTTTCATGCGCGGAACATTTCCACTGACACTCAGGCACCGAGCCCTGCTCTCCAGGCTTGCCAAAGCTTGAGTTGAGGTGGGCTCTGTACCAGAGGAGCACTTTGCTGGGCTGGCAGGGGCTCCAACAGTGTCCTGGGGAGGAGTTGTCATTTGCCACAGACATTGCTAAGTTGTGCTGGGCTCAGAGCTCATAAATCCAGACCTACTTTTTCTAACACCTTCACAAACATGGCCAACAAGCCCTTGTGACTAAGTCTGCTTCTCCTTGTGCTGCAGGACTCCGGCCCCATTTGACAGGGCAGTGGTTGGGGAGCTGTTCGTCATGCCCACCACAGAGCTGGATAACCTGAGTGCCCTGGAGGTGATTTCCCACAGGCGCAACTTCAACCGAGTGGCACAAGGCTGGGTGCGGATCCTGCCGGAGAGTGAAGAGCTGTAGCTGTTCCTTCCCCATTTCCATGGATGGTTTCCTCGCCAGACTCGGACACACTTCACAGGGTAGGGGAGAGGGGGGCAGGTATCCTTTATGGAAACTCAGCTAGTGGTCTCGGGTTGTCATCTTCAAACAGGGTTTGAAGGAGCTCGAGTCTGGGACCATTCTTAATTCCCCTTGCAGCAGCCACTGTCACAGGGCACTTGGTGCCAACACAACCAGCCAAGTTCTCACTGTTAATCAAGCAGATCCTCACAAGCTCCCATACAAAACATCCTGTACAGCCTGTTCTCTTCCCTGCCTTGTGGAAAAAGGCAGCACCACCAGCTGCAACACACCAAGCTGTGTCTTGACTGACACACGAGACCTGCTTCGACAGCTGGTGCTTTTGCAGAGAAATTCCATCTTCTGGACAACTCTACATCTGTCATTCCAGTCAGGATGGAGAGAGGAGGTGATAATGGAAGAGCAGCAGCAAACCAAGTTACTGGAGGCATTGGTATGTTAAAAGCAGCTACTTTGAAATTGGCTAGACAATAAAAACAAATGAGGCACTGGGAATCTGCCTGTTTACCAACACAGCACAACCAGGATAGATGGGAAAGGAACAGTGGGAGCTGGAAAACTGTGCCCTATTTTCCACTGGCTAGCACTTGGCAGGTGATATTCCCCCCTTCCTACTGCTATTTGCATGCCTTGCTTGAACATCTAAGCCCTTTGAGTGACTAAGGCCAGATTTGCTTCATGTAGTTGGTCAACAAGGACCAGGTCCTGCCTGGCCCTGCTGCCTGCACCCACAGCAGTCTGAGGATGCAGCCAGGGTGTTCTGGTAACTTCAACACCAGTGGGAAGGAAAAGCAGTGTGGACATGACTCTAGAGTGAGCACAGGCTTCTCTGGGAATGTGAAAATCAACGTTTTCAGCAGTGACACACAGTGGAACATGCAGCAAACAACAGCCTACAGTCATGAGAACATCGGGAGAACTCCGCTCACCACAAACTGCTCTGACTTTAACTTCTTCCAACTGCTTTTGTCAGGTTCTTAATGTTACCCTTACTTACACTCCCAACAAGCAGGAGAATCAGGATAAAGTGCTTTGTTCCACCACTGTGGTTAAAGGGGGCAAGTAAATGTTGTGGTAAAAATGCAGTTAACAGCTGCCTTACTTGTGAAGTGTGTAACACTGTGCAGAGCAAAGCCCATGCAGGGATTCTGCTACCACAGGATACCATTCAGGTGGGAAAATTTCACTGCTTGGTTCTTCCCACAGAAGCAGGAAGGGACAAGCAAATGGAAAGAAAAAAGGCCTGCTCCTTAAGTATAGTAAATCTATGATGTTCAACTGCTGTCCTGTTCCAATTCCATCTCTCTCCTCTTTGTCCACCAGCTGCAGAATCCATGTAACCCCAGGGGCCTGGCTGGAAATAATAAACAGTGATGATGTAAAGCCTCTTGCATTTGAGATGTGTCTGCACAGTGCTCACAGGCCCTGGCTACAGAGACTCAGGGCCAGAGCAGTGGCAAAACCACAGCCCTCTCCCACCACCAGCAGCCCCTGTTGTCCAACACTGCCCTGGGATAGCACCACACAGGACAGCACAAGAAGCTAAAAGCTGATGTGCTGTCCTTGCCCACACTGCATCTTGGCTGTGGGAGCAGCCACATAAAAATCAAAGTCCTCAGACACTGTGCTCCAGGAAGCAGGTTGGAAGCACAGTATTGAAAAATTCATATATTTTAATGTACTTTTTTAAAAAAAAAGCAAATGAAGCTTTAGAACAGGCCCCATCATGTTTTGCTTTACAGAAAGATGTCCACAGATCCACTGCACAAAAACAGCTGACATACAGATAAACCTAAAATTCTCCAGCTGCAAGTGCACAGACCTTACTCAGCAGCAGGCTCCATGCAGGATGCAGTCGCTCCCTAAGCACTACAGTTGGAGCACAGAAGGAAAAGTTTCACATCTTATCAAAGCAGGATGAAGTGGGACCCATCTCACAGTTTAAGAGGACCCTGTATCACAGGCCTTGAAAGCCTCGAATCTCCCCCAGAGCAGCTGCAGCTGCACAGTGCCCTCCCCTACAGCTGTTGGCAATACAAGCCCACCCTGTGGGGCCACTGAGAGGACCATCACCCACCTAAATTGGGCAACTGCTGACCTGTCACTCCCTGTCATGGCTGCACTGCAGAGGCTGCTCACCTGACTCAGCACTTGTATTGCTCAGGATGCCCAGCATTAAAAGGGATCCATCCAAAAAGGTTTTGTTGTCTTTTTTTTAAGCAAGAAGTCAGGAAAAAGGAGAGAAAAATTCTGTGTCAATGGTAAGGCAAAGCCATGGGTTTGCCATGTCTGATGAGCTTCTTTTTCAGCTCTTATTCAGGCCTGGTTTAATACCTCATTTGAATAATACATCATTAGTTACCTGACAGAGAAGAGTCTCTGGTTACATTTAAACAGTCCATAATGTTCAGACTAAGGATATCAAATGGGCTTGAAATGGGTTTGGTTTTGTCTTTCCAGAAGTTTATTTCAAAAGTGTGCCAATGGGATACACAGATAGCACTGTAATTCTGGTACCCTGGACCCACAGACCCCTGACATCCCTTCTGTCTGCCCCCCACACACCCCCAACACTAAAAGAAAGACCTGGGACATATTAACAATCCAATTAGCTAGTGGAGACACGGAGCTCAGCTTGCCCTGTGGCTGCAAGCAGGGAAATAAGGCGTCTCTAGCTCACCCACAGCTCAACATACGGTGCTACCATGGTAACTAGAAAATAACATTTACTTCAAGGGTGAGGGTGGCAGGACGTGCTAGGGGCTGCTGTGCTTTCCTGCGTGGGCACCCATCCTCTGGGGATCCTGGGATGGGTAGTGGATGGGGCCTGGGGCTCTCATGAAGGGAGGTGGGGGCCCCATGGCGTGGAACATGTGTGGTCCAAAACCTGCAGGAACAAAGTTGGCAGCTTCAGGCAAAGCAACAGAAAACCCAATGCGTATGTTCTACTGCTTCAAAGCACTGAGAACAGCTGGCTCACAGCTGTGCCTCACCAATGTGCACATCCCCCATCTCCCCCCAAACCCCTCCCTCTTTTCAGTACAAGTGGGGGCAATCCCTACCCAACACACATCCTTACTCACAGATAAAAACTGGTGGGGGGAGTGGACAGGTGTCTGTAATGCCCATCTAAATGTTTTCTATTCAATCCTGGAGCAAAGTATCCACAGGAATGTGGAATAGGAATCTGACATTCCATTAAAAAAAAAAAAAAAGGCATCTCTGGATAGATACATACAGAGAGCCAAAGACAGGCTGGCATTCAACCAGCTGCAAAACTACTCTTGGAAGTCAGGGTTAATGTGGCATTTACACAGCCAGCAAAAGCACTGAGTAGGGTCTCAGTACCAGTAACGGGGATCTCTGATGTGCCTGGGAATTTGCAAGCAAATACCTACCACAACAGGCAGCTCAGTTTAATTAAACTGTGCTGACAGCTCAGTTTAGATCATCAGTTGACACCGTGTGATCAGGGATGAGGAAAATCAGCTTAGGGCATGCATGAGTGCTGCAGCATGGCCGGGCAAGGAGGAACAGACCGCCTAACACCGAGTTCCACAGCCCCACTAGAGGGGGAAGCACGAGTACCTGGAGGTGGCGGTGGAGCGATGCCAGGAGGAGGTGGCAGGGCAATGTTCACAACGGCTGAGGGGCCACTTGGAGGTAGGTTGAAGTAATTTGCAGAAGCCTCCTCTTCTGCAGCTGGAGGAGGGGGCAGAGCTGCAGAAAAGGTACAAGGTGGTTACAGAAAACCTCTCAGGCAAGAGGTGTCTGCCTTCAGAGAGGGGGCACAATCTGTGCTTTCACATGGGAAAGCTGCTGCCATCACACGTATGATCTGGAGTGAGAAGCAGGACTGCCCTGAAACGTCAGTCATCAATTTTCTTCACCCAAAACCAGCTTTGCTGTTTCCATCATACAACACTCAGTGGTTAGGAAAACATTAAAGGTATGGACTGTCAGCATCTCAGACCTAAGTAACTTGAACTCAGCTCTACTTTTTCACTCATCACATAAAGAACTCTCTTTTCATCCAGGGTTTGCTTCTAAACAAAGCCTTGCCTCCCATCCCAGCTGGACCTGCTGCAAAACTACTGTAACTGCTCTGGGCTCACCACTGCCTCTACCAGCCTGAACTGTCACTGCTCCCAGAAGTTTAACACCAGCCTCGTTCATGGAAGCAGGGCAGCATTAAGCGTTTTCCTCAGAGATAAGAACAACTCCCTTACCACCAGGAAGTCCGGGAACTGGCTCCAGCTTTATCCCGGATTCTGTAGTACCTTCCTTGTCCTTTTCTTTTCCTCTTGCTGCCTGGGACCTGAAAAACACACGTAAGTTTGAGAACAAGGATGAGATAAAGCAGGATTAGGAGATATTTGTAACACAGTAATTTTGCATTATCTAATCCAGATTGATTGCTTCAGGCCAAAGATGAAAAACTCACAAAACACCACCAGAAACAGACGGTATAAAGTTTGCAAACAGTGCTTACTGGAGATGCACCACGAGCAAAACTACAGAAACTCATCCATAACTCTCAACCAGAAAATCCCTTACACTATTTGTGTCATCTCCAACCCAGATCCCACTGCAGAAAGAAAACCAAACTGTAAGACGACCCCAACTATTTACCAATGAGTATCTACTCCACCATAATATCCAGTCCTGCTTATCAAGGCTATGTAAACTGAGAGCAGAACCTTGTGGCAGTATCATCCAGGCTTCCACCCCACACTCACCTTCCCCACTTGACATTGAGCCTGCGACCATTGACAATGAGTTTGTTGAATGATTTCTCAGCAGCCACCTCTGCAGCTTGTCGAGTGGCAAACTGGATGAAAGCACACTGCTGCCTCTGCACAACAGTTATCGTCCGGATCTCCCCAAACTGGTAGAAGTGATTTCTGTGTGGGGAAAAAAAATTATTATGAGACCCCACTTGTAGGCACAGGGTACAGGGCAGAGCAGATGAAATAGGTATGCTCTCTCTTCTCTATTCCCAGCTCAAACTAATAATTAGAAATCAATATTCAATCAACTAATCATTATTGCCCCTCTGTGAAATTATGGAGCAATAAAAGCTCTGCAGCAGCTCTTCTCAGCAGCTCACTAGAGGCTACAGGACTCCTCGTAAAAAGGGTTACACAGTATCCCCAACAGCTCAGAAGGATGATCCGTCTTTAAAGAAATACATTTTTTATCAAAGCATTTGAAATGTTCTCCAACAAGCTGGCACTCTTCTGCACGTGCCCACCAACCAGTTCCCCATTAAGGAAAACTGAAAACCAGGTTTATTTTTGTTCCTCGCAACAGAGATTTCCTCACTGGGAGATGAGCAGATATCAAAGTGTCAAACAAAAAGACAAGGGCAGTACAGATTCACCAACACACCTGAGATCTGATTCAGAGATGGTATCTCCAAGCCCTCCAACATACAGTGTCGTAATAGTCTTGTCTTCAGGGGGGTCTAGACGAGGCATGGTTGATGCTCGTTTCAGCAATTTATCAGCCACGGGATCATTAATTCCGTAATAACGATCTTTGATGTTCTGGTCAGCCAAAGGATCGTCTGGATCTGTAGGTTTCTCATGTCTAAGGTTCAGCAAACAAAGCATTTTATAAAACCAGTGACAGCTGCATGGATTAAAATGACTGTAGCTGCCACCTTCCCTTCCTCAAGCCCTCGGGGTCACATCCTTAACCCTGTCCACATAAACAAGCCAAAATGGAACAAAAAGCCCTGAGAACTTTAATTGCAGGCAGGACTGCCTCAAGTTCTGAATGAATGGCACTTCTGACAGCTCAACACTCAGCACCACAAAACACAAGGGCTGGCTTTCAAAAGGCCTCTTGTTCAAATACAAAGATCTCTGGTTGAGGGGACTGACGCCATGAAGGGGAAAAATGAACTACACAAGAGGAGAGCTGCAGTCACTGCCTTGGCAAACCACGCAGCCAACTGCTCACAAACAAACTTGCATCCAGTGCCAGCAAACGAATCTCTGTGGTGGCAAGTTTCACCCTGAGCCCAATCACAGTGTTGTCTTTTGTCCACTGCAGCATCTCCTGCTCTTTAAACCTCAAGGGAAGCTGTATCTGACTGTGGTGAACAGAGTAACAGTACCTGTAGGGACACTCCTCTCCTCTCTTGCACTCTCCTTTCACCCAGAAGGAACAGATGTGGGGACGGTTGCGTTTGTAGTATGGCGTGGTTCGGGCCAACTTCAGCAGCATGTCACTGGTAGGAGTGGCTTTTCCTAGTGCACCAACTGGCCTAGTGCCATCAGAATTGGCTATCTAAACACCAGGTAAAACACAAATAATGAACACTGAACACTAATGCACAGAATCAGAGCAAGTAATTGGTTTTAAGAGAAGCTGGGTCATTGCTCCCCTTTCCTCCCCCTATCCAGCCATGCCAAGAGTACAACTATAACTACACCTTCTTACCTCTCGCTCCATATTCTGGGTGTAGTACTCTTTGTTGACATCAGATTTAGGCATTTCATCCTTAAGGGAGAGTCCTGCATCTCGGACTTGGATAGGCAAACCTAGAATGAATCAAAAAAAACCCCCAATGAATCTGTATGAAGCACAAGCTGAAAGAGTAGCAACAGTTATTTCTCCAACCTGCAAGAGGTAACTCATCTGCTGCTCAGGGACACCACGCTGCCCTGAACCTCAGAAGAGGTGTGATCACCAAGGCTTGTTCTCTTCAAAGACTGGCCAGTGCCAGTTACACACACACATTTAGAGACATTTCACCAATTTCCATTTCGGAGGTCAGCTCCTTCTCTTGGTTTACTTTTTTGGGTACACACCATATTCCAGGTCAAGCAGGCAGGTCTGGCAGACGTTCTTCAGCTTGCTGCAGGTCTGGCACACTTCTGTCTTCTTGAAGCGCATCCGCACCCCGGGGCACCAGCGGAACACGGTGAAAGGCCTGGCACAGATCTGGGACACAGAAAGGTGACACCTGTTTCGCTCTCCACAGCACAGAGTGACCTGTCTGCTTCCTGCATGCAAACTCAAAACTCCAAACTCATCTAATCTCTTTAAGGCATTTTCTTCATCCCAGTGCTAAGGAAATAGCAGGAAATAGTTGTTTCTATTTGGTGCTTTACTGTGACAGGAGAAAGCTTTATGCAAGTTTTTTCCTGTTTTTTTTTTTAATTTATTTATTACAATAACCTGAGTGCAGATCTACTCAAAGGACACAGAAATTCTCCTTCATTCCAGGTGATGTCAGTGTAGAGCTACTAGAAGTGAATTACATCAGGTACCAGCACAGCAGCAAGCAGGGGAGGGGTTATGAGACCTTTGGTCCAGCAGAAGACCCCTGCTCCCTCTTATCTCATGGAATGATGCATCTGCTTCTCCTGCATGTACAGCCTGAGCATGTGCATACAATCTCCATCTGTACAGATTTCAACAAATACCTTCTCTCTACTTCAGATGATAACTGAAAAAACCTCCTTTGATTTCCCTCACCCCAGGCAACTCTGAGTATTTCTTGCTCTCTCAGAAATAAACGTGGCTTATTTCTTAGGTACTTAACACAAAGCACCACGTAGCCAAGAATAACATAAGCAGAGCAAAACCTAAACTCCAGGTATTTATGCACTTCTGAGTAAAACCAAAAAACTTGCACAAGAAAATATGAGATCAGTTAAAACGCTGACATACCTCCAAATACAGTAAAACAGTATCTGCAAAACCTCATTCTGATAAACATGAAGATTTAGACAGATTTAGGATATGCTCAATAATTTTACTACTTTAACACTGACTTTGTCTAACAAAGCACAGTAGGCTAACCTAAAAATGTATGTACTTACATAAACATTTGTTAACCCAAATAAGCACTTTTCTGAAGCTGACAGGTTTTTATTAATTAAAACGTATTCTTCCTAGATCTGCATCAATTTAGACATTATTTCTTCAAAAGACACAAACATACCTTGCATTCTTTTCCGTATTTTTCTTTGGTCTGAAATAAAAAAAAAACCAACATAAAACATCAGTTCTACATAAAATGTTAAATATATAACTGATGTTATAACACAGTGTTTTTTTAAATAATTATGGTGCATTTAGACTTACCCACCCCTTTGTTTTGGGCTTACACCTTGGAAGGTCAACAGGACAAAAAAAAAAATGCTAAAATACTCTCAATCCACTTTTGGTTTAGAAACGTATTTTAAAACCAGAGTGTTGTAAGTCCCACCTTCTGTACTGGTGAAAGGTGAGAATAAAAAGGAGTGTTAGCAGCTGTTTTTAAGGAAATATGATGTTACATGAAAAAAAATCCATGAAAACAAGATGGTTTTGAAGTATCACCTATAGCAGCATTATGGTTATGTCTCATAAAAATATCTCAATCTCTCTCAGCAAACTTGGTGGAACAGAAATGTGAAGATCATGTCAATGTAGGTCACACACAACTGGACTAAGCAGAGCAACAGAACATGGACTGACTCACCCTGCACAGAACAACCCAAGGAAAACAAACAGGGACTTAAATTACCTTCATAAGTCCGCTTTAACTTAATTTTAGTAATCCATACTTGTCACATTTTAGAAATTGGGCTATTCAGTATTTCAGCAGCTCACAGCTCTCCATGTTCCAGTTTACCAGTATTAAAGCTTCATTTCCTACTATTTCCTGCACTCCAGACACTGGACTGTGTCATCCTGCTCTCTTTTGTGATTGGTTTGCTCTTGAATCACACCCCTAACCATGGTACCACATACCAGCAAGGGCTGGAACCAAATCCTGCTGTGCAGAACCAGCTGCTCAGGAGTGTGTGTCCCCCCGGCATCCCCTCCTGTCCCCAGTCCTATTTCACCCCACAGATGTGCAGCACATTCAAACCCCCCAGTTTTAGGGCCAACACCGAGAAGGGCTGCAGGGTCCAACAGGCACATACCATCCGAATGTAAGGGTTTTCTCCAAGACATGTCTGGCACAGGATAGGGAAGTCCTGAATGGAGCAAGAAGAAAATAGGGAATTTGTAACAAAATCTGCCACGGGCAGATCCCGGGTATCCCAGGGCCACTCCCGGGTATCCCGGAGCAGGTCCCGGATCCCCAGGACAGGTCCCGGGTATCTCGGAGCGGGTCCCGGATCCCCAGGGCAGGTCCCGGGTATCCCTGGGCCGCTCCCAGCCCCGGTCCCGCCTCCCCACACTCCCCTCGCCTGGCGGCCTTGCCCGCCCTCGCCCTCATGGCGGCGCAGGGCCCCG
>WEIV01024274.1:72771-110114 GCA_013390005.1 Calyptomena viridis
CGGCTGTGCCGGCGGGCCCCGCTCACCGCGTCCTCCCAGTTCTGCCGGTTGTAGGTGTTGGAGCCCAGCGATGTGGACATGGCGCCGCTACCGCGTCCGCCAGGAGCCGCCCGGAAGTGACGTCACCGTCCCGCGGCCGCCGGGGGCGCTCCAGGCGCAGCTCAACGGGCGAAACCATCGGCAACGAGGGGGGGGACGAGACCATTAGGGAAAGACGGGGGAGCTCCGCTTTTTGTTTAAATAATTATTAGTTTGTAATAAGAGCCAGCGCAAAGAATCCGAGAGCCACGTGTGTTTTATTGAAGGTCACTACACGACGTCAAGCATAAGGCAACAGGCGCCTGTCGGGGAGCGGGGACAGAGGCAGGGACACGCCGACACCTTTCCTACCGCCTACAGCACCTACGGGGAGGGGGAAAACCAACTCGCCGAGCTCATGAGGGCGCTCAGAACACCGAAACTCACGGCACCTTTTGTTTGTAGTGAGAAGGGCGCAGCTCACGTCGGCCTGCAGCAAAGCCCAGCCCGGGGGCACAGTGGCCACCCGGGCCACGTGCCAGCTCGGCTTTTCCATAGTCGTGTCCCAAGTGGAGCAGCTGTTCTGGCTACTGAACAGGAGAAGCTGCAGCCAGAGGTGAAGTGCTTTGTTATCCGGACAGGTAAAGCCGCAGCAGGCACGAGCACGATACATTAACTACTAACTACAAGTCTCAAACTCATGCTGCACATCTGTGTGTAACCTACACGGCGTTGTAAACGTGGTGCCTCGCTCTGAGACTGTGAGGTGTCAGTCCCTCCAACACACCACGGCAGGGTCCTTGCACTAAGGGAGATGTTTTTGGGTGCTGCACCACCCCTCGGGGAGCAGGGAGCCTCATCCTGCCCCTCCACACAGAGGATTCACAGTTCCAGTCTGGCATTGCCAAGGCATGAGCATCTGGAGTGACACAGCCCTGCCAGGTACTCAAGCCTTTCCCAGCACAGCAGCCCATTAAAGGCCATCAGAAATGTTTAACGAAGGTCAACGACTGAAGTGGGAATGCTCTGCAGGAAGAGCCATCTCACCTGCCCGCACTGGCCCTGCACTTACTGGCAATTCAGTCTCCTGGATACACAGCTCTTGGTCACCCATTTCAGCTTGGGCTGCAGCCAAATTACACCCCAATGTGTAGTTAATATATAATGACTTTAGACCACCCTCGAACCCACCCTAATTTGAAAAACACAGAGTATGAACCCAAACATCACCTTTGTGGTTATAAGATTACCAGAGCTGATCTTAATTCTCCAGGTTTCACACCCTGATCGCTACAATCCCTAACAACACACTTTTATTGAGCTGAAGCCTGCCGGGCAGCCTCTCCAGAGCTTTCCTGCCTTGGTAATGAGCTGCAGCAGCACCAGAATTCCCAGATTTCAGTGCATCATGCTGCCACATCCATCAGAGGCCCAGCGGGCCGACAGCAGGCTCGGTTGCCAGTCAAATCCACGAACACTACAGTACACTATGTTTAAAGGCAAACTGATCAACTCCTTTGTGAAAACAGATCTGCCACCTCAGCTAAGCAAGCTACATACGCCAGAGGGGCAGGGCTGTACAGTCCAGTCCCCCACAGTTGAGGTATCCTACGAGGAAGCAGAAAACCAAAAGAAAACATTGTGCTGCTGCCAGTAACAGGCATGGACACCCCTTAAAATGTTTGTTTGGGAAGGGCACAGCTCTGTTTGAAAGAGAGGTTGTTCACTATTTGAGTGAACATCAGGAAACATCAGGAAAAAACAGTACAGGTTCTTTTACATTGATAAAGCCAAATTCAGCCAAAATTATCTGTTGATAAAGCCAAATTCAGTGCAAACCTGGAGAAAGTAAGATCTTTCTCTGTGCTCTGACACGTGCTGCAAGTTAAACTAGCCTGTGGCAGTGAGGGGAAGCAGAGTGGTGGTTAGTGGGCACTACGACAAGGGGAGAGAGAACAAACCATCCCAAACCACGGCACCCTCAGCCCCCTCCTCGTGGCCGGCTGGGGCCCATGGCACACCCACACATCACAAAGGAGCTCTCACAGAACCTTTCAGCAGGTGCTTTCTCAGTGTGCCAGTCCATCCTGTGCCAGCCATCGGGGAGCAAGCACTGGGAGCCCCTATGGGAGCACGGGGCCGAGGCTGAGCTCCACGTGATGGGTGAGCCAGATGACCTCAGAGGTGGGGTCGCCCTCCTCGTTGGGCCGGATCGGGGCGGTGAGGTTTTTAAAATCGTGCTTCATCTTGAAACTCACGGTCACTTCGCCCTCTTCTTTCTGTGGGGTGACCTTGATGAAAACTCCCACCTTATTGGCTTTTCTGAAGGCAATAACGCTGCAAGGCAGAACAGAGGAGCACTGGGTCAGCCAAGTTCTCAAACCATTGTTCTGAGGAACAATGCTCTGAGAGGAACCCAAACCACACTGAAGAAAGAGGAGAGGGAGTTGCTTGGAATGTCAAGTTTTTAAGGGAGACGATCCCCACAGATCAGACAACACTCACTCAGGGTCATCCTGGAAGTCTTGGGGCTCTGCCAGCTCATCATATTCTGCTGCAGCATCTTTGCCAGCCAGAATAAGCTCCTTGGGAGGAACAGACACCTGAAACAGAGCACAGAGAGAAAGAGGCCTTTCAGCACTGATCACCAGCTACACTGTGAGCAGGAGACAGCCCTCCCCTTCTGAGGGCTGCTTTAACAGAAAAGTGATTCATCCTCAGCTTTCCTCTGCTCCAGGACTACTTGCTTACCACCATGCCAGTAAAATCAGGATTTTCTCCCTTGGGTTCTGGGTCTCAATGAACACATACAATTTCAAAATACTTCATGAGCTGCTGCTTACACTGGTTACAGTAATTTAAACTCCAAAGAAAGCAATGCAACACACCCAGCAGGGGTTGAAGGACATATGAAAAGTGTGGCCTGTGGAAGGACAAATGGGAGTAGAAAGCCTTGGAAGAGGCTTGGGCTCACACAGGAGGAGGGTACAATACCTTGGCAGTGCTGTTGATGTTGTCAGGGTCTCCCTCCTCACACTCCAGCAGTGTGACATGTGTGATGTTCTCCACAGGATTGGTCAGAGTCAGAAGGACTTGGCTCTCCTGAGGAGATTCAGAAACGACAATTCAAGAAGCCATTGTGCTGAAATTCCTTGTTACTGTTACCACCTCCACCTCCTGTGACTGATCAACACCATCGAAAATTGCATCACATCCTCTCCAGGGATGGATAGTGACCACCACCAGTCTGTAAGAAAAGCACCAATGCCATGCAAAACTCTTCCTTGGTATGTCTTCTAGCCAAGATCCAAATCCACACCTTTTATTCTTCAGATATTGGCAAGTGCTTGTGAGGCCACATGTCATATTGCACAGTGATCTAGTGCTGCAGAGTGACAAGTACATGAAGTGCTCCTCTGATCACTCCCTTAGACCCTGCACCCTCTAAATGGAGTGAGTGGACCCCTTAGGGAACAGTCACACCACGTCATCTTCCAAAAAGATCCCACATCTCACATTCACAGCTCCCAGCTACATCTCACCCTAAGACATTTCAGGAAAAGCTACTGACCTTCATGTAGCGCAGGTTGGGAATAGACATGATTCTCACTTCAGGGATGTAGTTACTACAAAAACGACAAAGCAAATGACCATGAGGGACTGTGTTGCTGTCTAACTCACCTCCGGGAGCAGAGGGAGGTATGAGAGCTATCACAGCTTGGCTTACATTAAAAGGAAAAATGAAGTGCTCTTGTGCTACAAATCCCTGCTACCCTATGGGGCTGGCACAGCATGCAGTGTTTTTTTCAAACTGCTGAAATCTTTAGTATATCAGCTAGCAAACCTTTCACAGATAGGCTAAATGTATTTTAAAAGGTAATTGAACCATCCTAAGAGATGACAAAATCCTACAGGAGGTCAAAGCAAGAGTACAAAAGAAATTAAAATAGAAGGCATTAGCTAAGCATGAAAAGGGGTTGTTGTCCCCATTCCCCATATCTTACTTACACAGCAACCAGCTGGATCTTGAATTTGATAGATGTTGGATTGAATTCTGGTTTGCTCAGGTTATGTTCACATTTCTAGAGACAAAAATATTTTAGTCAGCACCAAAAGACAATATGCAGTCACACACTAAGGAATCAGAGCCACAAGGACCAGCCACGACATTACAGCCTCTGGCACAGAACATATAAAAACCACCTCAGCTGCAATAACTGTGTTCAATTATTGATACTCCAAAAATATCATATCCATCACTACCAGTGCAATCTCAGAAACACAGGACTTGGACCCAGTCTTGAAAGTACCTGGACATTGATTGCAGCAGGAAGAAGGCACAAATACCTGTAAGTTCTCTGACCTATGCTCCAGAATCCGATTAAAAAACCAAACAGCTGGAACTCCTGATCTCCTCAGGCTACTTTTCAAATACAAGATAGGTGTGACATTACTTGTTTCTGAGAAAATATTCTGCATTTGCAAAGCATTCTGCATCTTAAATACTTACAAGAATATTGCTCTTTTACTTTGGGAACTAGATAAATATCCCTGTAGTACTGAGAAAATCAGTAATTTTCATGTAGTAAATTACATGTAGTAAAGACCATGTAAATAAAACAACAGCAGAACTTGGATTTAACTCTTGCCTGTCTTCACTCCCCAGCTCTCTGCTTTTATTTGCTGAAATACCCTCTTTCTGCCTCCACCCTCTGGACATCTTCAGCATTCTGCACTGCCTCTCCCTAATATTTTGTTTGCTGACTTTTGTCTTTAGTAACAGCAGAATTTTTTTAATTCTGACTGTACTGGCAGCCTTCTCCAATTCCTTGGCTAGGCTGAGCACAAACGCACCTTTGTATCTTTGACAGTATTGTCCCTCTTTCACAACTTTTATCACACCGGAGATATGACAGCCTCCTTCACCTCCTAGTGCTGTTACCAGTAATTTGATTGAGAACTTTTCGTGTTAATTCCCTACCCGACAGCGCAGCGAGCGTTTGATCAGGAGGTGCTTATGGCGTGGGTAGAGCTGGGAAGCACAGATGGGCTGGAAGTCAGGCTGCAGCAGACGCTGACGCAGAGTCGTCACTGGGAGCACCACAGAAAGCAAGACAGAGAAATGTCTCAGGCACTGAAACTCGAGCAGACCAAACTCCCACAGTGTGCAGACATGCCACCATCTCTGAGAAACTTAATTTCACCTGCACCCCATAATTCAGAAGCCACTGGCAACTGCCACTGTTTCTAGCAATGAATAGAAAGGCAGGAGCTGTATAAAGGGCTGCTCTGACTGGGCACAGTAACGTGAGACCAACATCAGTGCCAGCCAAGGAGAAACAAGACACCCATATCTCTCTTCAAGGCTGAGCTGGGATGGAAACAAGGGTTTTGTAACCATTTAGAACACAATTCTTTCTCCCACAAGGGCAAATGAGTTTCACAGCTTTGTTACCCTCACAGCTTGGTGCTGCACAAGTACAATACACAGCTTCTTAGCAAGGAGTTTGCATAACTCAAACTCACACGTAGAATTAGTGGCAACATATTTCCCAAGGCAAGGAACTCCCAGCACCCAAAATCTCCCTTGGGTTTCTCACAAAAAACAGGCTTACTATTCCCAGTGCCTGAGTGAGACACCTGGCAGACTTTCCCTCACCATGGAAGCTGTCTTCTTTACCAGCATTAAACTCTCACAACGTCAACAGTGTCATAGCAAAAGGACACCAAGATGATCTATTTCTTTCCATAAATCTTCCAGGAACTAATTGATATTGGCAGACTTTACAGGCCTGCAGAACCACCCAGAACATCCATTCTACTTGGAGCCACCTCAGCTGGAAGCCCACATCGCTCCTGTACCTGCTGGTTTATCCCATTCCCTCCACACTTCACTGATCAATTTACAGTACTTGTGGATTAAATAATGAGTCAGCTAAATGACTGGCAAGTGTACACAAGCTGTTCCAGGCTGATGTCAAAGCAATGCGCAATTGTTACTCAACAGCCCAGTTTTTGGTTCCAGGTCCCCAGCAGCTCAGTTATTTCCTTATTTCCTGCTATTATTTGAAAAAGGATGTCAGCTCTTTTCTCCATCCAGAAGTTGATGCTTCATATGCACATAAATTAAGGTCAGTGAGAAAATGAAATAACCCTGCAGAGGCCTGATGCATTTGGCTCTGAGCTTTCCATGTACAACATGAAGCTGAGGCTGCAATCAGAGTTATCATTTAAAGAGTCACATATTTCCCACTGTTTCAATCTCAGTAAAAAAATGACCAGAAGCCTAGGTCATTAGGAACTTCATGGACAGGTTTGCAGGTACTTCCCATGTTATGAAATATAAGGGCAAAGAGTGATAGTTTACTAAGGCGTTACCTTCTGTCAGATTGATTGGTCTTGTGTAGTAATCCTCAGGAAGAGGTTCCACTTCTTCCACTGCATCAGCTGGCTCGATCTTGATCTCCTTCTGGTCTTCTCCTTCTTTCAGGCTAAAGCAAAATAAGGGACAACTTGGTCATAAAATACAGCTTGTGTGCTCTGACAGCAAACTCAGTAACTGCATTATAGCACAGAAGGCAGTGAGAGCTGAGATTGCAAGACAATAACTGCACAAGGGTGTGAGCAGGGACTTGTTCCTATCAGGAGAAAGCAAAACACCTGGAGCTGCTGCACAGAGATGCACAAGGATTTGACATCTCTCCAATGCTCGAAAGAAGAAATCTGCTGTCACTGCTATCTGCTAATATGTCCATCATCTTTCTAAAGTTGTTTTACTGCTCTCTTGCCTACACCTCCAATCCTTCCCCAAAAGGTAGCCCCAACCCTGAGACTCACGAGAGTCCAGCGAGGGCACTGATGGGCGCTCCGGGCCTCTGGCGCTGAAGCCTTGTTCCAAGGCTGTATTTGTCCTACAAGGGAAAAAGGAACTGTCAGCTTCACGTCTGCTTCCTGCCAGCACAAAGAGACCTGCTGCAAACTCATCCTTTGAGCTGCATGACAAGCATGGGGGGAACAAGCAAAGGAAAGCAAAAAGGAAAAGGTATTCAATGGTTCCCAAGACACTTTTTTCTGCTTAAACTGTCAAGGAGAAAACAATTCCCATTGCACTGCAGACTGGAAAGACGGATGTGTGTGGATACTGCTCATAAAGTTTTTGCTCCTTACTCACATCACCAGCCTGCACTACTGACACATTTTCCCTGGATTTTCCCTTCAGAGCAACTCCATGTCAAGTAGTGTAGAATGAGAGCTCAGCTGCCAAAAGAACTGGGTTGATGTGGCTGTACATCCATCTGAAATGCTCTGCAGCAATACTAGAAGCTGCTGGAAGGTTCAATCTCCTACAAGTCTGATTACTTATATGTCTCTCAGAAGGAATAGCTGACCTACTCCTCAGCTTTCTACAGCTGAGCTGTACACAGGATGCTTGGAGGCAGACATCTTCCCTCTGGGCAGGACTGAAAACCTGAATTCTCACCAAATGAGAAATGTGAACAGCAGCCTACTGTGGTGATTTTTCAAGGGTGAGATGATTAATGTTAGTAACACTTGCCTCAGCCAAGCTAGTGCTTTTCAAGTGTACATTACTTACCCAAAGACACTGCCCAGTTCCTAAAACTAAGAAAAAATACTGTTTTGCAATAAATGTTACCCTCTAACAAGTTAGCCTTCACCTGTGTTTGTCCTAGGCACACCCAAGCCAGAGGCCCTGAGGCAAAGTGTAGGATCTGTTACTCCCCTTCAGTTGGTACCATGAGAGCTTTAACACCAGCAGAAACTGTGAAAAGACTTACCACTACGTGTATAGTGTGTTGCTGTGGAGAGCCCCCAAAATAGCAGCAGGTAGCAACGGAGACAAAAAATGCAGCCATAAGACACAAGCAAGGGCACAGAGCAAGCACAGTTAATCGAGAAGTAGCAAGCAAATGCAGTCACCCAGCTAAACAAAGTAAGCCTTTCCCTGCCAGTTACAATAGACAAGTCATTCAAGCCACAACCAAGTCCTAAGGTTAATTTCAGTTGAGATTTCATGCAGAGAAGTGCCAGACAATGCTGATCTATCTGTCGCTGAGCTGTGGTATGAACTGTACTGAGAAAGAGCTTCCACTGGCATCATGGCTATGGTTAAACTGCATTTCACTGCTGGAGAACATATTCCTTGGTATGGCAAATGTAAACCCTCCTGGCACTGTCAGAGAGGACTATCAGAGAGTCAATGCAGTACACAGTAATGGGTGTAAAACTACTTGTCCCTCAAGAAACCCATGTGTCCTAGCTCATTTTCCTCACATTGTCCTCAATTAAAAAGCAGCTGGGCTGCCCTGTTGTGCTACCAACTATCTAATTTTCCAGCTGAGGCTGTTGTCCATCACTTTTCCTGCTCTGAGGTCACAGCATGACCAGCTCACCGAAAAGGCCAGGGGCACATAGTTTCGGCGTCGCGCCAGCTTCTTCCGGTCCCGCTCGATCTTCTCCTTCTGAGCCAACTGCTGGTAGTACTCCACCAGCTTGTTAATCTGGGGGGAGGAAAAGGAACAGGTACCCAGTGTAAGGAGAGCAATGCCAGATCAGCTGCAGTATTTACTGGTGAACTAGGTAGGGTCACTGCTACTTGTTTCACTCTGTTCCTGCTGTATTGTGAAGGACACACCTAAAGAATCCTGTGTGCCTTAACCTGGGTGACAAACTGACCCTCCTTTGGGAATGTTGTGAGCTGGAGAGCAGTGGCCTAGTTTTCACTTAGCAATCAAGACTCTGTTCACAGACTTGCCATGACTGGGCAGAGTAATGTCAGGTGGCCAAAATCAGGCAATTCGGATTAGTGGAGCAAACAGCATCTTTAGCATCTTTTCCCCCCTCCCTCAGGCTGGTCACATTTAGAGTGGAGCCCTAACGGGTGACAGGGAAGGGTGTTAAAGGTGCAGTTCTGTTTTCCAGATCCTAGACACATTCTTGATTGGAAAACAGCTTTTTTTTCACATACATACGCAGCACATTCACCGGTGTTGTTTTAAGAGCACTATTAGATATGAAGTTTTCAACTGAGTTTCTTCTCAAAAGGAGATTTTGTACTGCGATATCCTCAGGGGAGCCTCTAAGAGGCCTTCCCTCCTTTGAATTCAGTCAAGGTGGAGATTAGGAACTGGAGCTGGTATCTGAAGGATTATATAGATGCAGAAAAAATGATTGAGAGGGCCTGACAGCTCTAACAGCTCTTTCTGGCTGATGCATCTCAGCCCAAGCATGGCCTTCCTGTTCACTCACCCTCTGTGTGTGAGGATTCTCCGGCTCCTGCCAACCACCACTCGCTGCAGAAGGAAAGAGAAAAAACAAAGTCCACAGGACATCTCCAGACCCCACACATAAATCACATCCAACACTCAACTATCTCAGTGTTACTCATAAAATATGACATTCCCTATTTTAGCTACATTTGCCACTGCAATTCTTGAAGTTCATGCCTGTACAAATATCCACCTCTTAAAGCTTTTCACAGGCAGTTTTGGGATGAAGGAGCTTTGGCAGCTTTGATACTGTGTTTTTAAACAACTGCTGTTTGAGATTCTCAGGAGAGCACCTAGGAGTCACTTTAGGAGCAGGTACATGTGTTTACGTGTGTGTCTTATTACTGGTTGCTGCTGTCTCTGCATCTTTAACTCCCAAGTTTTCAGTCACATCAGCACTGGAAGTCAGAGGATCTGCTTGGCCTACTCAGCCCCGTTTCTGGAGCCTGACAGATATTTTCTGTACATCGTACATACCAAACAGATAAAAGCTTTGTTCTAGTGCTGTTATGAAGAGAAAGAACAAGTACCAACACTGACTAGCAACTCTGGAATAAAACTAAGTGAACAAAAGTGATGGAAAATAAATTAGATGTTTGTGCTGTCAGACTGAGTGGCTTCAAAGACGCAAAAGCACACAAACAAGATCTCAGCTGTGGGGAGAGCACACTGACTCAAACAGCCACTCATTTGACAGTTTTCTCACTAGTCAGGTAACAAGAACGTGGAAGTGGGTCACACGTTCCACTAACTCGGCTCTTTAGAAGAGACTTCAGCAACAAACTCTTTCCTTGTGAATTTCCAACTGTGACTCCAACTCTAGACAGATGCTAACTCTACAGTCCATCAGGAGCTAATGTGATTATCTGTTACCTTCAAAACACAAAGTGGGCTCCTGCTGTAACTCAGATTTCTGTTCTTGACTGTCCCTTACCTACAGACTTGTCTGCCATGCCGACATCCCGGGAAGTCCAGCGGCAAAACCCACAGGCCAAGTAATAGGCTTTCTTCATGGTGGTCTTGGCTGGGTCGTCGGGGAGCGGAGCAGGGATGCTCGTGGCCCGGGTGGAAAGGGTGTGCATGCAGCAGGGGCAGTCAAAGCAGTTGGCACACCTGCAAACAGTCACACAGTGCTCTGAGAAGGGTCCCAGCCTCAGGGAAATGCTCTCAACAACAAGAACAACATTAAACCAACAAGGCCTTTTCCTCCTGGGCAACAGCATGAGGGAAAAGGGGCAACAGAGGGGTTCAGAGTCAACATAAGACTGGCAACAGTGAGAAACAGTGAATGATACTAAAAAACTCTTTGTATGATGCAGGTCACAAAAAAAAAATTCCAGGAACAGCACATTATAGATCACAGAAAGACACTCCCTGATACAGACTCAATGCTAACAAGCAGCAATGTAATTTTTGAGGATTTGCAGGCTCAGGTGCTGACTAAGGAAGGAGCAGTTTAAAACAGAGAGCCTTGATTAAAATAAAAGCCAAAGCAACCTCACCTATTCTTTTTCAGCTTGGCTTCAGCTGAAGGCATGTTTTCCAGGCAGCTGGGGCAGTAGTGAGAGTCCACCTGAAGAAGAAGGCAGTTACATCACATGTGTTACTTGGCAGGTTTGTCCAGACAGCACATGGCAGCAGCCCCAAAATGCCACACGATTTAACAAGGATTCGTGTCTGGCAATGGAGAGGTGAAGCCAGGGAAGACTTGAGGCATTTTTTGGTATTCAAAATCTAGGCTGTCTCAGTCAGATTTTGGTCTTTAATGTGAATCAGGTTTCTTAAATCAGAACAGATTAAATTACTCCATCTTGTAAATCCTCAAGGTCAGATGGGTGTTGGCCTTTAGCAGTTACCAGAATTTCATTCTGCAGCTCGAACCACAGGTTTTAACATGTTATTGTCTATTTATGCCTAAATTTATTCCATTCTTGCAGTAACACTGATCAGATACAGGTACATTTCAGAGCACTTTTTATCTCTCTGCTGTCACATGGAATTTTGTCAATTAAAACAACCGCAGCAAGACTGGGGGCCCCTTCCCAAAGAGGAATTCAAGCTGATAATTAAACATAGACATACACAATGACTACACTCCTCACACCACAGTTAATTCATTACAGACAAAGCCTGGTGACAAATCTATTCTTCAGAGGCCTTAACCTTTTCTTAAAGATTCCTCTTCCGAGATCGGGGGTGCATAGTCATCCCTTTAAGGCTTTCAAAACCTATCACAATTTCTTAATTCAACCAGGTTTCCACAAAACCAATTTCACCGATTTCATTATGGGCGTTTATGAAGCCACAAAGCCTCCACAACAGAAATCACACTAAAACATGGAGGGGTGTGTGGGGGGGTCCCTGCCCGGGCCCAATGGGGATGTGTGTGGGAGGGGGGGGTCTTGACCCTCCCGACGGACCCCGCAGAGGTTTGGGAGGGTCGCCGTTGCCCCTGTTCGGCCCCACAGAGATTTTGGGGGGTTCCCGTTGCCCCAGTCCGGCCTCACAGAGGGTGGGGGGGGCACGTCCCTCACGAGGGGATCCGCCCCCGTGAGTTCGCCTCGGCCAATCACAGCCCGAACTCCGCTGACGGACAGCCATCCAGAGCCAATCGAAAGCGAAGCACCACCCCACCCTCACCGCGGCTAATCGCTGCGCTCCGTACAGCGCTGCGCCCACCCCTCTAGTAAACAACACCAACCAATAGCAAGGCAGAAAGAGTGAGCGGCAGGAGAGCCACCCAATCGGTGTGCGCGGATGGGGCACCGTCCCGCCTGGTCCCGCCCCTTCCCACCCGGAGCGCGGGCGCGGCGCGGCCGGGCCGCNACCGCGCCGCTGTGGCCACGTGTCCGCGCGGGCGGGGCCGGGAGCTCCTGCAGGGCCTGGGCAGGGAATCCCTCCATGGACCAGGGTGTTCCAACCCCTGGCTTTCCACAGGCACCGGGAACCTGTGCCAGCCCCTCGCCACCCTCACAGACAAGAATTCCTTCCCAATGTCCCATCTATCCGTGCCCTCTGGCAGTTTCAAGCCATTCCCCCTTGTCCTGTCACTCCAAGCCCTTGTCCAAAGTCCCTCTCCAGCTCTGTTGGAGCCTCTTAGGCACTGGAAGGGGTTTTAAAGCCTCCCTAGAGCTTTCTCCNCGGCCGGGCCGCCGTTACCTCGTGCGAGACGCACTCGAGCGAGCGCAGCTCGCTGCAGTACCGGCAGAAGTACAGCTGCGGCNAGAGCCCCTCCAGCCCTCTGAATTTTTCTGCAGCCTCTGGACTCATTTCAGCAGCTCCACATCTTTCCTGTGCTGGGCCCCAGAGCTGGATGCAGTGCTGAATTTTTCATACCCCAAAGGTGATTTCTCTTTAGTCTCATGGCTGCTAAGATGGGATCCTAACAAGAACAAGTGTTCCCGTGTTGTGGGATCAGCATGAAAGCATGAGATCTGCAGATGTGCTGTGTGGGCAGAGGGCACAGCTTGCACCAGCAAACCACCCCCAGTTTGCCCCTGGATACCTCAACTAAGCACCAGTCACAGCCTGGCCTGTGGATCCCCTTCTTCACCCTAGTGCCCACCCCTGCACAGCACCTGGAGTCAGTCCCTGCCCTCTGCCCGCCACTTGCAGCTCCAGAGGAAACCCCTGTCCATGAGGATCTGCTGCAGCTCTGATAAAAACCCCATGTGCTTTTTATCTGACAGCAGCAGCTGGAGGGGAGCGCTGTCAGGAAGGCAGGGAGGAGGCTCCCTGCTGGCTGCTGTGCTGTGTGCCCGGGTGCCAGGGGTGTCTGAGAGCATGTGGTAGTTTCCACCACCGGGAACCCAGCAGGTTTCCTTGGAAAAAGGCAGGAATGAAAGGTGTAGTGGTGGGTCCCACAGTGTGTGACACTGAGCTTGTATCTCAGCAGGAAAATAAGAGCATCCCATCTTGCTTTTGCCATTCAGCATCACTGATGGAGCAGAATATTCCAGTGGGCAGTGGAAATGCTGTCTCAGCCAGCGGGCTGGGGTCTGCCGCCTCCCCGGCGATGCTCTCTGCCCGTGTCTCTGTAAATCACCCTTCCCGAAATCCTTGGGGAGTGCGGGCGCCTCGCTGCGGGGGCTTATGGAGGCTCTGGGTGGTTTTGCTTATCCCTCTTGCACCGAGCCTCGGGGGCAAGTGGGTGCCCGAGAGCCCTGCTGGGCCAGGATAAAACCCTTTTTTAGGGGCTACTACGTGAAACATCCCCACGGTGCCTCCCCGACACCTGAGATCTTTCGGGATCAGTCCCGTATGGTCTCTCCCGGTGAGATCCCATCCTGGACGGGATGAGATGGAATGTTCTCTTGCTTTATCCTGGTACGGGAAAAAGGTCTTCCTTCCCCTGCCCTCCTTCTTTCCTTCCCCTTCCCCTTCCCTGCCGCGGGGCGCGCGCCGGGCGGGGCCAGGCGGAGTCTTCCTCTCCCGGCGGGATCCGCCGCTGCCGTCGCTTCTCGAAGGAGACGGAGCTTGAGCCGGAGCCGGACAGCGCCGCAGGTGAGGGGATGCGGGCAGGTAGGGCGGGCAGGGCAGGTAGGGCGGGCAGGGCACGGGCAAGACAGACAAGGCAGGCAGGGTACGGGCAAGGCAGGTAGGGCGGGCAGGGCAGGTAGGGCACGGGCAGAGCACAGGCAGCTGCCCCCTCTCCCCCACGGCATCGTGTCCCCCACCCCCGGGTGCCGGAGCGGGACGGGGGCGCAGCGCGGTCCCCGTGGAGGGGGGTCCCCGCTCCCCGACCTCCCCGCCCCGTTCGGCGTTAACTCCGTGACTCAGCACGAGGTACGGGTTTGGGGGAGACACACAGGAGGCTCCCCAGAAGCCAGAGGGGCTCCAGCTGACCTCACCCCACCGTTTCCCCGCGCGATGACCCACTGGTGAGTGACCAACAGGATGCCCGTTGTGGCTTTGCTTTGTGAGCTCCTTTAACAACGGTAGAAATTAATAGGAAAGTTTTTCCCTGGGCTTTCATCCAGCACATTCAAAGCATGCTATAAATTCTGGGGCTAATCGAAGGAGCCCTTACTAAAGGCTCTCGAAGGAGTGAAAGAAGAAGCCAGGGGGGTGTCCCTGGGAGAGCAGTGGGCTGCACAGAGCAGTGCAGGGGTTCTGGCTGCGGGAGGGATGGAGCGGGCTGCCCATCACCCCTCTGCCTCTCCCTTGCAGGATGGACCTCCCCAGCCTCACAGGTCCTGCCGCCCTCCCCAAGCACATCCTGGACATCTGGGTCATCGTCCTGATCATCCTGGCCACCATCCTTGTCATGACGGCGCTGGTGCTCTGCCCGGCCACTGCTGTCATCATCTACCGAGTGCGAACTCACCCCACGCGCAACGGCATCGTGTGAGGCCATGGGGGACGGCCGGCTCGCCAGACAGGGGGCTGCAGCCATGGGACCCTGTGCCAGGGACCCTGCAGAGCCTGACAGAGCACCCTGAGAGCTGGAGAGACAGGCAGGAGCCGGGGTAGGCCAGCACCCAGATGCTGCCCCTGTGCTGGCACCATAGCCAGTGAACCCACTGCCTCGTGTGGCTCACCAAGGGGGAGGTGGCAGCATGGGCAGCAGAGGAGAGAGGTGTGACTTTGTGGACACGTCCAGCTAGAAATGACTCGCTCTTATGAGGCAGGCAGGCTGGTCTTGCCTTCACTGGTGACCCCATCTCCTCCCAGGCAAGCAGCAAGGAGTGAAAATGCCTGGCAGAATTATTTCCTTTTTGGAGTCCCAGCTCTCAGGGTGTTTGGGAGAAAAGCATTAAAGCAAGATGGATGGTTGTTCATTTGAAAACTCAGCTTAAAAGCATTGATGACAAGAGCTCATCCTGGCTGTACAGCAGATGTGCAGCTGGCACTGGCTTCTCCTCTATCCATTATCTGCTGAAATTGTAGGAAAATCCTACGGGATTTTCCTCTTGGTTCCTCTGGGTTTTGCAGGGCAGAGGAGTGTGTGCAGCTTCTGCCAGCCTGTCTGCCTGCACACTGGCTGTGCTCCCTGCTCCTGATAGCAAGAGCCCACGCCATTCTCCCAGCGTGCTGGCCCCGTTGGGGGCTCTGTGCACCTTTCATCTGGGCAGGTAAAGTGGGAGGGGGGGTTTCAACGTGCTTAGTCAGTGGCAAGGGATCATGTAAGCTCTTGCACTGACCTTTGTTAGGAAATAAATGGACTTTATCCTACATGTGAGCATGTCGTGCAGCTCTGTCCACACTACGGGTGGTGTCTGGGTGCCTGTGTGCAGGATCTGAGATACTTGGCAGCCTCTCCAGAAATTCCCCCCATGCTGACCTCCTGCACTGCCTTGGCCCCAGGTTCCTGGGATTCTGTCTGGCCTTGGATCCTGGTGGCCCCAGCGCTGTGGAAGACACACTGCCAGCCTGGCCCCAGGCTCTGGGAGGGCAAACTTCAGTTGGGCAGAGGTTATCAGACAGTGGGAAGGATCCCTCAGGACTTTCTGACAGCAGTGATTTTCTCCCACTTGGCTGACCAGCGTCACTTTCCCCACACCAGCCTTGTGCCAGGGTTGGTGAGGCAGGATTCCAGGGGCTGATAGAGTGTCCCAGTGACTCATGGTGAGGAGGATCACAAGTAACAGAATGAATCAGGGAGGGATGTGAGGAAATGCTACGGTGATGCTGGTGGGAATTGTTTAAATCCTATTTTGTCTGCTGGAAAGAGCAACCAGCCCTGCAGTGTCTCATCCCTATTTGGCTTGATCCACAACAGTTGGCATCGAGTTTGTGTTGGGGCCAGAGGAGCAGGTGATTCCTAGGGAAGCAGGACCTTGAGCAAACACCTCCCACCCCAGGGAGGGAGCCCAGCACAGGGATGCAGACTCCAGAGAGCAGAAACCCCTGTGCTGCAGCCACGGGCTGTGGTTCTGCTGGGGAGGGAGGGGACATGTATTCCTTGCCCAGCCCAGGAACAAATTTCTGTTTTGAGCTGTTGACTCTCTGCCTCTCAAGTTGCAGAACATGAGGTAAATAACCAGAGTTATTTTCCTGTTTTTCCTTCTCCCACTCTTGCTGGCACAGTGCAGCAGCAGCTGGAGGACATTATGGATGTGCAGGGTGGGAGCACCCTTGGCTTTGCTTTCCCCCCTGTGCTCCACCCCAGCATTGATCCCCTGTGGGGATGGCCAGCAGCATCTGGCACCAGGAACTGGAGCTCAGCAGCTTTGCTATGAGAGGAATACTGAAGAAGCCACAAACATTGGAGTGGTTTGAGAATGAAGCCTGGTTTGAAGCAAAACATGTGGAAAAGCATGGAACACCTTCCCCCCTGTCCATGCAACCATACCCAGTGGCTGTTCCCACCTCCGTGTGTCCCTTTGTCATGAGCAGCTGAGGGATGTGAGGCTTCCTTTCATGGTATGAGTTTTCTGGAAAGTTTCAAGCACGTGGCAAACATTTCCAGGAAAGGCCTTGGAAAGAAGGGTTTGCTTGTAACAACAACAAACACGTAGTGAAATGGCAGCTGGGGAAAGCAGGGAGAAGCCAGGACATTTTTTAAAGCATGAAGATGGGGAGGAAAAGATTTAGACTGAATTTCTAACACTGTTGAGTTGGAAATTCCTCCTCCAGGATGGAGTAAGATAAACAAATCCCCTTGCAGCCCTGGCTTCAGTGCCTGAATAGTGCTGGAGCTTGGAGGTAGTGTTTGCATGGTGTTTTGCCAAGGCAAATGCCTTTTCCTGCCTATTGAGGAGCAGACATTGTGGCAGGCAGGCACAATGCAGGCACTGAGGTGATTCAGCGTCCACTGAGATGCTTTCCTGGAGGTGATGGAGTCTGGCAGGAGCTGTCTGCTGGCCTAGGGGGGCTGCTGCTGGGGGAGGCAGAGGGGATGGGGGATGCTGGCTTTCACCTTGCCTCTGGGCAGTCCCCCTTTGTGGTGGGAAGGCACGGGACAATGGGTCAGGGGCATTTCTGCACAGGGCGTGCTGTTTCCCTGGAAGAGGAGGGGATGTCTCTGGCAGAGGAGGTAGTGACCACGGCCATAGCCGGGGAGCTGAGAGGGCACTCAGGAACAGGAGTTCCTACTCTAAAGGGTGCTGAGCACCAACCCCAGCAGGGAGGCTGCTGTCAAATCAGGGCAGTGTGTGGGAGCACACGGGCTGGGGCAGGGTGGTGAGGGCTGGGCAAGCTGTGGGCTGGCAGCGTGGGGAAGCCTGGTACCCAAAGCACTAGGGCCTCTTGCCTGGCAGAGCTTGTTTTGCTTTTGCCTCCTATTGCAAACCTAGAACAAAAGTTCAGAGGCTGCCCTGGGATGGATGCCAGGCCAGGCTGTCAGAGGGAAGCTGCACTGCCGTTAGCCAGGGTGGTGCTGCCTGCTGCTGCCCAAGCTCCTTGCGTGCTGTCCTGGCACCACTCCTGTTGGAAGAAACTCCTTGGTCAGCCCTGGGACAAGCCCAGCCAGCAGCAATTCATGGTCCCCACCGCTGCTTTCATGTTCCCTGTGCTCAACCGTGGCCCTGCAGCCTGGCATAAGGTCTCTGCAGCCCCTGGCCCGTGGCTCAGGGACAGCCGGGGAGGCCGGTGGCAGCCAGGGGGATGGAAGTGCCTGGCCTCCCGCCCCGGACTCCTGCCAAACATCTGCAGCAGGCGGGGCTGCATCCCACGCGGCTCTGGTGGAAAAACAACTGAGGAAGGAGGTTCGTGTGAGGGTCAGCCCGTCCAGCATGCCTGCCATTTGGGGTGGGGGACCCAGATCATGAGGGGTGGAGACACACGCTGCCCTCAGACAGCCTTGCTGGAGCCCTCAGCACCTTCAGCTCCTCCATGCAGCCTCCAGCATGGCAAGGCACAGCACGGTGGGGACAAGCCCAGGGTGCCATGGAAGCTCAGTAACAGACAAGGGGTCAATTAAGTGTGGCTTATTAACTACTTCCCCATTACCCACCTCCACCATGGCTGCTTTGGCACTGGGACCCAAGGAGAGGGCACTTGGAGAAACAGGTCCCTTACTTTTATTTTTATTTCAGGAAAACTCAGTTCAGGAGTGGGTCAGCCTTTCCCTGTGTATTGCAGGGGTCAGGGACACGTGGAAGGTACACAACCACACCGTGCCACCACTGTGTGTGTCACACTGGTCCTCTGGTCCCCAAATCCTTATTAACTACAAGAAAGCCACCAAAGCCCTAAGCAGGCAATTAGGGGATATAACTAGAAGTGGGTGGCTGTTCCCCTGGTGGGAGCTAGTGGGGCAGGGAGCAGTCCTGAGTCCCCTCTCTAGTCTATCGCGGCTCTGTCCCAGGAGGTGGCTCAGGCCCTGGTCAGGGTCAGCATTGTGAGCTGGGGAGCACAGCACTATGCCAGGCAAACACACTGGTCCCTGTCAGCTTCAGGATGTAGAAAGGTGCAAGCAGTGTATTGGCCAGGAGCTGCAGCCCCATGGCTCTGCCGCCCCAAATCTCCCCAGAGTCTAGGAAGTGGGTGGGGTGAGTTGAACCCTGATATCCTATGGAAACCTATGGATTCCCTGGTTTTGGCCAGGAGCCACCTCACTCCCTGATGGACACATCCGTGAGGGTCAACTGGAGCATCTTGTGTCCAACCTGGCCATTGACATGTCATGATGGGCTCTGGACAGTTCCCAGGCAGCAGGTGAGCATCTTGGGGGTTTGCCTGAACCTGGAGAAACACCACACACTGCTTGGGGCAGTGTGCCCTGAGAGCAGGGCTAAGCCACTTCTCCAGTAGCACTGCAGGTTCAAAGCTTTTGGAAATACTGCCAGTGACTGAGGGACCCACAGGGGCCCTGCTCCATGGGTTCCCTGAGTACCTGGGGGATGTACCCGACCCTCAACCTTCCCATGCCAGCTGAGGCTGCATTTGGAGCCTGACAATATCAGCCTTTCCCAGGACATGGTGTTCCTGCCGGTGAAGAACATGAATTAGGAGATTGCTTCCAGCTTCCTCTTAACCCATGACCACACTCCCCTTCCCTAGTGGCATATCCAGCAGCTGGCATCCAGCATCGTGGCAGGGCTGGCCCTGCTTTCTAGTAAAGCCAAACATTATGCTGGCACTCATGGTACCCCCAGGGCTCACCAACTGCCACCCTAAGCTGTCCTCTATCCCAAGCCAGCCCCCACCTCAAACCACAGCCTCCCCAGCTCCCTTCCAGCCAGTTAATTCTCCCATCACATAATTCCGTTGGGGGATTTCAGGGAATTTACACCTCACCACAGATATTTTCCTTGGAGACCAGCCCAGGGTAAACGTTCACATTCCTTGCCTATGCAAACAAGACCCTGGAAACTCCTGCCCCTGGGGACACCAAGGGCTAAGGGACAGTAGTGTCCTGCCCTTGAACCCACCAGGGTCAGGCACAGCCCCGAGCACCAGAACAATCCCCCCAGAGCTCCTCCAGAGCTGCTTCCAGCACCACCCTAATCTACTGGGCACAAAGGAGAGAAGCGGGATCAACCTTCCCCCAGCCCTGCCCTTGCAGCCACTGAGGGGGACACACGCCGCCCACCAGCCCGGCCTCCCCGGGGATGCTACTGGGGGGGTTTGGTCCCTGCTGCTCTGGTGCCAGAACACCAGTGCGGAGGGACATGTCAGCTTGGCGGGGTGCCCCGCGCAGGATGCGACACCTCTCTCCCCTCCGCCCCCTCTCCCTCCCTGTCTCCTCCCCATCCCCCGGCACGTCTCTCCCCGCCCCATCCCCCGGCACTTCTCCCCCTCAACCTGCGGGTTTATCCCGGCTCGGATAATACGTTGCATAAACCCTCCGCACATGCCGCTGCCCCGTGTTCCCGTGGGTGCCCCAGGTCCCTGCCAGGACGTGGTGCCACCCCCCGGCGGTGTCCGTCCGTGTGCTCTTGTGTCCGTGTGTCCGTCCCAGAGCCCACACGGTTAACGCGGCCCCGGCCCGGCCCCCCCCGGCCATTGGCTCCCCCGCCGCAGCCCCGCAGCTATTTCTTGGCCGCCGGGCTCGGAGGTGACAGCAGGCGACAGCAGCGCTTGTCCCCGCCGCTGGCCCCGGGCTGTCAAGGGGGTGCCAGCACCCCGCACCCAGCGCCCCACCATGGGGGGCTGCTCCCGCAGCGCCTGGATTTTGCCCCTTTTTTTGGCTGGGCTCGTCCAGCCGGGGTGGAGTGAGGAGAGGGAGAAGGTAAGAGGCAGGGGACACCCCTAAAGGGCCTTTGAGGGGGGTGTCGCGGGGGGGAGCGTGTGACGACCTGGGGACCCGCCCGTCCCCAAGGCTCTCTGCAGGGCTCCCCGGAGCAGGAGTGGGGCACGGTGGCCCTATGAGATTCCCCGCCCCCCATCCCCCAACACACGCTCCTGGTGCCTGGATCACAAGGGGGGGGGGAATTTTCCGAGATAGTTCTTGCCAAAGGGCAAGAATCTCTGTCCTGGGGTTGGGGATAGGCGAGGACAGAGCCATGTGTCCCCACAGCAACCTCCCCAAATGTAGAGCATGGGGACTTCCATGAAGTGTCCAGGGGGGGTTCCCCTCTTTTTGGAGGGTGCAGAGGCCACCATGTCCCCACAGCCCAGTGAGCAGGGAACAAGGGTGACTATCATCCCCCTCCTTCCAGACCAGCTCTCCACCCTGCCCCCTGGGACCCCACAGAGCCTCCACTCCCCAAGCACAGTCCCTTATGACTTTGCCTCCTTCCAGCTCCCAAAATAGCCCCTCGTAGCACTTGGCTGAGGACAGGAGATGGGCTCTCCTGAGTTAATCCCTGTGGCCCCCCACACAAGGGCTGCTCCAGCCTGACCCTTCCCGGTCCATTCCCAGTCCTACCCTGACCCTCCTGCACTGCCCCTGCCCCATAGGGGTGTGGGAGGTGATGGGTCCCGTTCACTCGCCCATGTCCCCAGGAGACTGGGGCTGGCCTCCCCTTGTGCTCCGGCTGTTTTCCACCCTCTCTCCTTCCTGCCCCTCCCTCCCTGGCCGGTAAACATTCCCCCAGCTGCAGCCAGGCCCGCTGCCCGAGCATGCACATGTGTGCAACACACACGTGCATCTGCATGCACAAGCCAGCCTGTCCCACCACTGAGACCTTGGCACGCTGGAGCCTGGCTGCTCCAGCATTTGGGACAGGGGACACAATGCTGGTAGCTGCCCTCACAGCCAGCACTAGGGCTGGGCTTACTACTCTGGTGGCTGTGGGGATGGGGAGTGGGGTGGCTGGCAGCCCCCCAGTCTGCTCCCATGGGATGCTCCTTGCTCCACAGGTGAATTGCTACCAGTCAGTGAAAGACACCATCTACAACTATGGGGCCATGACCATCGATGGGGATGAGTTTATCCCCTTTGAGAGGTACAGGGGGAAGACTGTGCTCTTTGTCAACGTGGCCACGTACTGAGGCCTGACCCTGCAGTATGTTGGTAAGAGTCCTATGGGGCACAGGCATTCCCGGGGTCACAGCAGGCAGGCAGCCCAGGAGTGGGTGGCATCGCCCCCCAGAGCAACTGCTCGGTCAGGTGTGCAACCTTTGGCATGTCCCCAGGGTCCATTCTGCTTCAGAGAACTGGGGGAAGGGGTAACACCTGCTCTCCAGGGCCCAGCACAGTCGGGAATGCTCTGAGGGGGTGGGCACAGGTGTGGGGTCCTGTATGCCCGGTCCCCTGCTAACCCACCCTGGCTCTGCTTGCATGCAGAACTGAATGCACTACAAAATGAGCTGGGACACCAAGGGCTCGTGATCCTCGGCTTCCCCTGCAACCAATTTGGGAAGCAAGAACCTGGCCAGAACTCAGAGATCCTCCCTGCGTTGAAGTGAGTACCATGGTGGACGCTGTGGGGCACCTGACCCCTCCTGGCTGTGCTGGGATCCCCAGCCAGGCAGTGGGTGAACAGGCTGCAGCTCCTGCTGGTTGTGACCCTCCTCCCAGCCTGGGGCTATGACCCCCAAAACAAGGAGTTTGGAGTCCCCTCACCACCCCTGTGCAACACCCAGAGCAGTCCACTGGACAACCTCCTGTCCACCCTCCCCTTGCAGGTATGTCAGGCCAGGAGGCGGCTTTGTCCCCAACTTCCAGCTCTTCCAGAAAGGGGATGTAAATGGGGCCAAGGAGCAGAAGGTCTTCACCTTCCTGAAGGTGCGTGTTGTGGCAAGGGGGGACAAGGGGGCAGAACCCAGGTAGGTTTTTGGAGGGGCAAAGCAGTGATGCACTGGCCATCAATTGCAGAACGCCTGTCCCCCGGTGGCAGAGGAGTTTGGGAACCCCAACAAACTCTTCTGGGAGCCTCTGCGGAACCATGACATCAAGTGGAACTTTGAGAAATTCCTGGTGAGCCCTGACGGCGTGCCCGTCATGCGCTGGTACCACCGCACCAACATCGAGGTCGTGAAGAATGACATCACTGCCTACCTGACGCAGCGGCACCAGCAGAACCCTCAGGAACAGCTTGACAAGTAGAGCTGGCACGAGGGCTGGCATCCCCTCTGGCTGCTTCCCAGTCCATTCCCTCCCAGACTGTTCCCCAGCAGCAGGAGCCACATGCTGCCCCCCTCCATTGCTGCTGTCTCTGGCATCCCCCAGACAGGATGCTGGGCTGGACAACCCTGTGTCAGAGACCTCAGCGATGGGAGTGGGATCTTTCCAATCACCCTGTGTCCCACCTCTATCCTGGGTGGTGACATCTCTTTGCCTCCAGCTTGCCCCCTCCGCTCCAACATCCCAGGCAGTGGGAGGATGTAGGGGCCAGGTGCCCCCACAGCAGAGGACCACGTCTCTATGAAGGCTCAGCCCGAAAGCCCCCAGTGTGGGGTGGGCCTGGCCTGATCCTGCCAAGCACGGAGCAGCTCTTCAGTGCATTCAAGCTGCCCGTGGTTCTGGTGCACAGACGTGCTGCTCTCCTGGTCGGGGATGGCCGGCCCCTTGTTCCCCACCATAGAAATATCAAATAAAGGCTCTGCAAACATGCAGCCTCACTTCTTGTCCGGGGTAGAGGGGAAAGAGTGGGGGCACAGCAGCCAGCCTGGGGGGAGCAGCTCCTAACTGGAGAAACTCCCTTTTTTTTTCCCAGAGCAACTGCAAACAAGGATTTACCATCACAGTCCAGCATTTGGGGAGAGGGTGTGAAGCACAGGTGGGTGAAAGGGGATGCAGGTGGGACCAGTGAGGAGCATGCTGGGGTCAGATGCCTCCTGCTGCCACACAGCCACACTACACAAATGGGGTTGTGAGTTTTTTTCCCCCTCCAAACCGGTTTTCTGGAGCAAGATTTGCTGTGTGCAATGTGAAAGACTATCCCCAAGGGCACTGCTGTGTGGAAAAGCAGATGGGACAGTCAGGGCTTTCCTGCCCTGGCAGAGGTGGGGGCGAGAGGCCCTCCCCCCAGGAGAGGGAAGGGTGAGGGGCTGAGCCCAGCGCCCAGAGGGAGGTGGGGAGGATGCACTTGGGGCAATAGATCCTGGGGTGCCCATGCCAGGGTTGGGTTCTGTGGCTACACCTGAGCACATGGGGATCAGCAGCCCTGGCATCCCTCTCTGTCCCCATACAGAGGCTGCCCCATAGGAAGCAGCTTTCAGGATAAAACCAGAGAGACGGAGCCACACTTCAGTCCTTAAATAAATACAAAGACACCAACCACCCTCAGGCCAGGCCATGGCTGTGGCCAGCATCTGCCTGTGAGTGTGGGATCTCCCACCACTCGGAGAGTCCCCGCCGTCACCCACTCCTCCAGGGGCTAAACCCAAGCCCCCGGACCGGGGCAGCTCCTGGCATGCTCCTGGGAAACGCTGGATCCTCTTCCCCAAAGACCCGGCTCAGTTCTACAGTGGTGCCAGGCCTGACACCTCGCGGGGAAGGGGATGGCTGCAGGGGACTGACTCTGCACTGGCCGCCACCGCGATGGCACCTCCGGTCCCTCCTTCATGATTTCCTTGGGGGGATGCACTGCCGAGCTGCTCCAGGCCATGAGTGCGGCCACGTGCACCACATGTCCACGCACAGGGATCGGCAGCCGGAGGAAGCTCCTGGATACACACACAACGGGGACACACACACCCTACTCCTCTTCCTGTGGTGTTGGAGCATGGCCGGTCCTTGGCGTTAGGGCAATCCTGGACCTGCCTGTTCTGAGACACAAGACAGGGGTGGCAGGGGGTTAAGTGCAGCTCTTCATGCCCAGAGAAGCCCCGTTGGCCAAGAATGCCAGACATGGCATGGCTGTTATTCCCAAGCACCAACTGCCATAACCCCATGAGCTTTAGAGGCTCAACCTGACTTCAGGTGCTGTGATGTTGGCAGGGATGCATCAGGGACCAACCCCATAGCATAATCATCCCTTCAGCTGATGAGAGGTGGGGGCTGAAGGGAAATGGCCACTGCCTGGAAAGATGTGCCCTCATCCCTCCCACAATGTTCAGCCAAGCACTCAGGGGCTCAGGCCGAAGGACAGGGGGCACCTCTGCCACCGAGGGTCTGAGCCTTACCCAAGTCCTTGGGGACTGGTTTCACCCCAGCCACTGCTTGGGCGTTCTGGCTGCGAGCCATGGCACAGGGCGGGCGCCAAGGGTACTCGGGCTGCAGGAGGAGATGGAACAGAAACACAAATTACCAGAAATTTGTGCACTCCCTGATTGATTGCCAGAGTGTGAGGAGGAGGAAGAGAACTGAGCAGTCAGATGCCAACAGGACACGTGCTCAGCTCCCTGCTCTGTGACTTGGTGGCCCTGGAGGAGCCACTCACTCAGCACTGAGCCCCAGACCCACTTGCATGGGACCCTCTGCTCCCCCTCATGCTGGCACAGGTAGACACTCACCGGGGGAAAATGCTGGAAGTTCTGTGTCTGCGTGTGCTCGCCCGTCATGGCTGGTGGGTATCGGATCTGCTGCCACTCGTCGAAGCCATGGTACATGGGGTGAGCCATGGGGGGACTGTACTGGTACTGGTACATGGGGCAGGCAGGGCCCAGTGGCCCTGGCACTGGCTCAGGGTGCAGCCTCTCTCCTGAAGCCTGCGAGAAGCCAGGATAGATGATGGGCAGATCCCGAGGGCAGCCCACCACCACCACCACCCGTCACCTGGGTAAGAGATGACAAGCCTGCAGCCCCCAGTCCCTCTGCTTATGGAGGGTTTCTTCCCATTCTCACCTGTTTGTGCTGTTTCAGCAGCTTCTTCAGCTTTTCCTTCTCCTCCTTCTCCCTCTGACAGTCGTCCTTGGAGGCTCGCAGCTGGGATTAAGGGGGGTTAGTGCAGAGCCCATCCTGCCACCCACCATGTCTGTGTGCTGAGTGAAAGGCAATGCTCTGGCAGAAAAAACACCCCTTTGGCCTTCATGTCCTCCCTCAGACTCTACTCTTATGGGCTCTTAGGTATTAGGGACTGTGACACTAGGGACAAGCACTTCTGACATACCCAGGGCAGATATGGGGCTCCCAGAGAGCCGCTGGTGACACCCAGCCCCTGCTCTAAGGTGGATACGGGAGCTGTGACACTGGAGAAGAGCATTTCTGACACACACAGGGCTCCTGGAGTGCTGCTGGTGGCAGCCAGCGCTGCTCACCTGATTGTTGGACAGGACCAACTGCTTCTGCAGCTTTTCCAGTTGCTGCTTCAGTTCTTCCTTCTCCTCATTCATCCTCTCCCTGTCACTCCGCTCCCGCTGGAAGTCTTCCTCGAAAATTTTCACCTGGTAGGAGGGAGGAATGTGAGTGCACCTGGCTGAGGGCAAACAGTTCCCCACGCACCCCTATCACTGTGTCACCATCCCTGACTCCACAGGCTACTCTAAGCCTCAGGCACATGGGCTGTCACAAGAGCTCATGGCTGTGGTCCTTCCAGCTGAATGCCAGGAGAATGCTGAGCTCACCCCCCAGTCCCCACCACCACAGCACTGACACCCACCCAGCTGCTGGGCTCCTCCGGGCCACACTGGGCTCTTTGCTGGGGAGGTCCAGGACATGCAGCTCCCTTCCCTGCCTCTAGTGGCTCCATGTACTGCCCTACCTGCTGCTTGAGTAGCTCGTTCTGGGTCAGCAGCTCCTGCTGTGGCAGCTTCCCTGCTGGCTCCATGGCGAAGATGGGTGGTGGAGAGGCCTGGACGTTCAGGGCCTCTTCTAGAGCCTGGGAGGAAGAGCAGGGAGTGGGGTCAGAGCAAGGTGCAGTGTCCAGGATGTCTCTTGAGGACCATGGCATGTGGGAAGCAGGTGTAACTGGGTAGGGGCAAGAGGGATAACAGACCCTCTTTAGACTCCCTTTCCTGGGAACCCAGAGGGATATGGTGAGCCTCATCTGATACAAGCCTCTGCCTAGGCAAGAGTGGTTTGATCAGGGTCAGTTTTGGATTTGAGAGACATGAAGAGACTGGAGAATCAGTACACTGTTTTGTAGTGATGGGTTGTGCCCTGGCCCCCACCTTGTTCAGCCTCTGGATCTCCTTTTCCTGGTACTCCCGCTGCCTGGTGACTGGAGCCAGCTGCTCCTGCAGGAACCGCATCCTTTGCTGCAGGTCCCTCACCTCCATGGCCAGCCTCTCCTTCTCTGCCTGCAGGACCCAGGGTGGGGAGGAGATCAGCCAGAGCAGGGCAATAGGGCTGGCAGCTGCCTGTCACCCTTCCCAAGGGACTCACCTCCTCTGTTTCAATCCGGGACTTGGCCAGGAGCAGCTTGCGGTCAAAATCCCGTTGCTTTTGCTCCCGCTCTGACTCCAGCTCAGTCAGTGCTCTGCGGGCCTCGGCCAGCTCCTGGTGCAAGTCTGTGACCTGCCAGGAGGGAGTGGGGATGTTGGCCTGGAAGGACCCACGAGGAGGGGAAAGGAGGCGCAGGCAGCCCCCGAACCTTCCCCCACACCCCGTTTCCTCTGAGTCCTCCCAGCCAGCAGAGATGTGCCCCCTGAGCACCCAGCCCTACCTTCTGCTCGTACTTCTGCTTCATGGTGCGGAAATGCTGATCCCACTGTTTATTCACCTCCAGCAGCTGCAGGGAGAGAGGGATGGCTGAACAGGAGCCCAAATCCTGCTCTGAGCCAGCTGTGGCCATCCCCAGCAGACTCCTGCCATGAAAGCACCTCGGGGACCAGCTGGATGGAGATCCCAGCTCCATCAGTGCTTCCCTGCAGCTCCATAGCCCTGCCCCAGTCTCTCAGTGCCATCCCAGCCCTGTGTCCCCACTGCCCACTCCCCACCTCCTTGGCAGTTGCCTCCCTCCCAGCCTGGTCCTCACCTCCCTGCGCTGGTGCTCCAGGATCTTCACCTTCTTTTCCTTGGCTTCCAGCTCTTCTCTGCCCGATGCCTTCTCCACCATGGCCCCGCTCTGCTGGACGCGCACGGGGGGGACCCTCAGGGCTTTTGTGGAGGCTGTGCCCAAGGCCGGCTAAACTTGAGCCAGTTCCCCTCCCATGGCCTCTCCCGTCCCCTTGAGACCCTGAGAAGTCTTCCTGGTCATACTGGGACAAACTAGGGGCTCCATTAAGATGAGGCCACCTTGCTGAATTGTCAGCGGGCTCCCTGCCTCCTTTCCAGCCCTCTCCAAGGCAATGCTGCCTCCTCACCTGCTGCTGCTCAGCAACTTCCCTCTTCCCGCTATCCTGACTGCTCAGTGTCACCATCCTCCGGAGTTCCTGGTTCTCACACCTGTGGGCAGGGAGGGACATGTCAGTGGGAAGAAGCTCCCAGGGCAGCCCTGTCCCACTCCACACCACCCACCCTCACCTGAGCTTTTCCAGAGCCTGGTTTCTCTGCTCCAGGTCCCGCTCCAGCTTGGTGCGCAGTTCCTTGTTCTCACTGTGCAGTGTCTCACACAGCGTCTGGAGGGTGAACACTGGCAGCATGAGGACTGTGGCCACCCCCAGGAGCCCACTGAGCCTCCCACCTCAAGAGTGGACAGGAGGGGCTTGGTGGGAAAAAACCAAAATGAAGAAAACCTCCATGAAAAGCCAGGCCAGCCCTTACTCACCTGCAGGAACGACGTTCTCTGCTCATTCTTGTGCACCTTGGAGGCCAAGCGCTTGAGCTCGGAGGCCATGTAGCCCATGCGCATGAAGACCTGGTCCTTGCTGGCCTCCTTGGCACAGCCACTCAGCGTGTTCTCCAGCTGCTGCAGCTGGGGCAGCAGGTTGGCATCCTCATTCAGTGGCTGCTCCAAGTCCTGGGAATGGGGAAGGGATGAAGTGCGGTCAGACCAGTTCAAGGAGCACTGCAAAGTTCCCTCTTTGGGCAGGTCAGCCTAGACTCCCACCCAGGGCTGTGGTGGGGAGCTGGGCCAGCACCAAGAGACTCTTCAACAGCCTCAGTACACTGAAAAACTGTGTCAGCTTTGTAAAGGTCGGATTCCCAGATGCTGAACATGGGACAGAGTCCCTGGGTGGAGGAGAACATTATGGCAGCAGCTCTCCCCGTCCATGGATTCCCTGTAACCCTTGGTAGTCTGAGCACACCACATTCTTGACTTGCTGACAGCAATGACAGGCATCTCCACCCCTGGACTCTTCTCCACCTAAGCTCTCCCCATTAGCACAAAGATTAGAAATCCCAGTCCTGTGAGTGTCCTCTCCATGTATGTCCTGGTCTGCACTGGAAGGGATGGTCTCACCCAGTCCCCATCTTCTTCTTCCTCCCTCTGTGTTCCCTTGCTGCTGTGGCATTCCAGGCACCCGGAACCTGAGCTCTTTGGCAGTTGGCAGCCAAGAGGGCAGTTGGCGGCCAAGCACAGGATTTAAACAGTGACTGGGAAAGCCCAGGTCAGGGCACACCCACTAGTGTCAGGGCGTACCCCTGCCCACGTATGGGGGTGTCCCCAAGAGGTTTGTGCTCCCCTGGTGTGGCTGATTAACTATTCCATTGCCTGGGAGACACTGCCAGCACAACAGAGCCAGCTGGCACACACAGCACTGCCGGGAGGAGGTAGGGATATCCTGCCACACCTTTGCCTGCTCCACTCAGCCCCACTGACTCACCTGCTGCCTGTGGGAATGCCCTGGGTGGCACAATATGGGGCCAGGAGCTCAGTGTGACTCCAGCACTCTGATCCCGGAGTTTACAGCTCTGAAACTGCCATGGGAGGGTGTGTGTGGAGCTCAGCATGGCCAGCTCCTCCCAGTTGTGCCAGCTGGCAAGGGGAGGCAGTGAGGACCCAAGCCCAGCTGGAGTGCTGGGAAGGTCCGGGTGCAAGCACAGGATTAGGACTTGGCTCAGGCACCTGCAGCTGATTGCCAAGCAGGTGCCATCCCATTCTCCATCACCCCATGGCTGCACCCCAGAATGGTTCAATGACACTCACCCCTGCCTAGAGCCTCTCTGGCCAATGCAAACAGGGATGTTCAATGAGAGCACATCCTCTTACTGGTACCATGAGGTGCAAGCTGGTGTTCATCCTTCCAGGGCTCCCCATCTCTCCTCCCCTCCCTTCCAGCACACACAAAAAGCCAGAACAAGACAGGGCGGTGCAGTGAAAGCCAGGGAGACATTCAGGTGGCACAAATGGAGCACACAGAGGTGCCCTAGCTAGGGCAGACCCTGTCAGCAATGATAGGGCCCAGAGACCTGGTCCTCCCACCTAGTGTGGGCATCAGGTGAACATCCCTGCATCACTGAGAGCTACTTGGGTTGTCACAGCCCTTTCCATCACTGTCATGTGATATCTGCAGACACCAGGGCACCATCTGTATGGGGCTGCTTCACTGACCTCACACCCAGACAGCCCATCCAGGCCACTTGTTTTCAGGAGCCCTTGAGTTTATCCAGGGGAGCCCAGAGTTTATCCCTCCTCTGTTGTTTACCCAAGGGCTGCCTTGACCCAGGTCTGCCAGCCCTGCTTGTGCCTGCTGGGGCACAAAGCTGCTTGCTTGCACACCCTCAAACCCCTGGCACCACCACACTGACTGGCTCGACTCCCCAAATCCCACAGGCACTGAGGCCACTCACCGCTCTCCTGCTCTCCTGGGGAAACCCCTGCGCTTCAATAGGGACGATCTCGAACTCTGAGGAGGATCCCTGCAAAGGGAGGCAGCCAGGTCAGGGCTCTGCAGAGAGTGGCAGCTCAGGATGTCCACCATAAGACGACGGGGGCCACCAGAGTACAGAAGGGAAGCTGTTTCAGGTTTATCCCTGTTTCTAGAGGCTTTTAAAGGCTGCCTCCTTTTGCTTTAACTAGAGGGAGAGTCCCTCCCTCCAGCCATGCCAGCTCCCGGATTCACCAGACTCACACTTGGAGGTGATTTCCGCACTTCCACGTCTGGCTGGGCACTGCCTGGGGCTGCCCGTGCGAAGCTGGGATCAGGGCCAACAGCTGTGGAAAGAGGAGAGGATATAGCCATGAACATTTTGGAGAGTAGGGCTTCTCCTCACCTGGGATGCAGAGAGCAGAGCCCTGTGAGGTCATGCAGTGATGGATGGTTTCTACCCCAGCTGTGGAGATGGGTCAGAAACCTCCTTCTAGAAAAGAGGATGGCAGTGCTTTGATACACTCCAGAGATGACAAGGCTGCAAGGGATCTTCATAAGTCTCCTGCACACCCCTTCCCTTCCTCCAGGCTCAGGATTCTGAGACATCAGGTTATTCCTTCCCCATGAGCCTCTCATCTCCTACCTCCAGTTTTCACCAAGTCCTCCAAGGAAGACGATGCCATCAGCATTTTGTTGTCCTTCACGAGGTCCTCTGCTTTCTGCCGCAACTTGGATGCCTCGACCTGGGACTCTTCCAGAAGCTCTCCTGTTGTAAGCAACAAAAAGATGTTCAGTCTCCTTCCACAAGTGCCTGCCCTGTAGCAACCCCATCCACCAGCATCAAACACTCTTTTTGGGTGGAGCAGTGCCCAGAATAGTCCTTGTTCATCCAGAAACAACTGTTCTGTGACAAATCCAATAGCAAAGCTGTACAGTGGCTCACTGGCTTCAGAAATCCCCATGCTGACACACAGAGGAGGCAGAAAAGGCCTGTGTCTTTCAAAGGTCTCCTCCAAAGAAGAGATGAATTTAGTCCTAGGTGGTGGTCTGAGGGGTCCAGTCTGCCCACTCTGGGGTCTGGCACCAGCAATGCAATCCTCCCCCCCACCTTGGGTGGTTGCTGCCACACCAGCAGATCCCAGTCACAGGTAAGGGCACGGTGACACAACAGGAATCACGAGGCAGGTGGAAATTCGGCTGCAGAAGCGGGACTCGAAAGGGGAAGTGGGTCACGAGACCGAAAGCAAAACTGGGGGTGAGGACAAGGCAGTCAAGGACAAGAAAGGGGGTGGCCAAATGGGCCGGAGCACTTCCACACTGGCAGGGAGCACCTGTGACCAGGGTCTTTGAGCAGCACCTGGGAAAAGCCCCTGACCCAACAGGGATTGCAGAAGGTGGGGCTTTTCATCAAAAGCAGAACAGATCCTGGCACCTGTGAACTCCAAGGAGCTGACCTTGCTCCAGTACTTGCCTTTTCTTTCTAGCCATTTCTCCCACTGTAAAGCACCACAGAAGTTCAGCAAAACCCTTGCTCCCTCATGTGAAAGAGCTCAGACATCCTGCTCAGCCTCCCAGGACAAGGAGAGCTTTGCTGCTGCCTCAGTGCCAAAACCCCCAGCTTCTACCAGCACCCTTCCTCAACTGAACAAGAAACCCTGAGGCTTGATGGGCACAGGTTAGGCTGCCCCAAAGGCAAACCTCATCCCCCTGGCATGCAGAAGTTACCAATAGACTTGATCCCCTGCATCTTCTCCTTCAGCCGGGTGTTCTCCTCCACCAGCCGCTCCAAGGCTGTGGATCCATTCTCCTCTGAGCCCCCGCCAGGGTCGTAGATGCGGTAGGGTCCTCTCCCCTCCATGCCTGCTGTTCAGTCGCCTACCTCCCAGCCAGGCATCCCTGCAAGGCAATGGAGCACGTAGTCACCTTCCTGTGGCTCCAGATAGTGCCACAGTCCCCTGGTCCCAACCCTGTGGGGGTCCAGGGTGGTGTGCTGGTGAAGGCAGTGCTGCCTCACTGCTTGCCAGCCAGCGAACAAATGTCCCAGGTGAAGGCACTTCCTCCTCCTGCCCTGCTTGGGGTGAACGTGTCAGGGTGACTCATGGCCATGAGAAGTGTCACGGGAGGAGACATCACCAGCAGCCCCACTCAGGGCTAGCTCTCACCCCTGTGGGGCACAGGAGTCGTGGAGGAGGTTGCAACCACTGGTTGCTGCATCCCGGGAGGAATGGAGACCCAGCCCAGGAGCATCCACTCACACCAGTGCAAATGTGGGCACCATCACCAGAGCATCCTGCACAACATACGGTATTTTTGTGGAGCATAAAGGCTTTTGGGGGGCTGTTGGTTCTGCAGCTCCAAAAACCTTAACCTGCAGCTGGGGGGCACTGCAGGGATGAGCCCCAGGAGCCAGGCAGGGACTTGCTCTGCCCTCTGGCTCAGCCAGAAAAACCTGCTGCCAACAGCACGGCTTCCTGAATCAGGCACAAGGAACAGCCAGGCATGTGCCAGGGTGGGAGCAAAGTCCAAGACAACGAATCACTTGCAAGCAGGATGCTATTTGGTTTCTCAATTCCTTGCATTTGTGGGTGGCCTAAGGTCTTCCCCTTGCTGAGGTCTGGCCTGGGGACAGCTGGGCAGGATCCTGGCTCTAGGTCTCACCCATCTCCTGGGGGGATAAAGCAGCTGCTGTGAATTACACCACAACTTATCAGAACTATCACCCCTGATGCCAGCTTGTTATAACATGGAGCAGAGCAGCAGCTGACACGGTCCTGGTGACAACTGGAGCTGGGGTGCTGCCTGGGGACACAACAGGAGCACCCCAAAGTGCTCTTCCCCCAGCCAAGGCAGCTGGGTGCTGGCAAGCAGGAGGGGACTGAGGGGACACATTTTGAAAGGGGAAGGGGGTAGCCCATGACCGAAACTGTCTCAGCCTCAGACTAATGCCCACGCCACGAGTGATCCAGGCTGATCTCAGGTTTGGATGACCTGCCTGCCAGGGAGCGGCAGGGACTTTCCAGATGACAACTGCCAACTGGCAGCATCCACAACTGGAACAGCAATTAACGCCTGCTTCAGCAGCAGGGAATTAGGCCTAGCCTCAGTGGCAATCTGCTTCTGGGAGACACACTGGTGGCTCTCACCATCCTCCTGCCCTGTGGGTGCTGCCAAGCCCCTGCATTGCCTGTGGCCCCATCCCAAGCAGCTGGTGGTGGTGATCACTGGGAGCTGCCCTGCTACAGTGGTGTGGGGCAATCTGAGGAATGGCTATTCCTGGAGCCCAGGGCAGCTGACAGGAAGCTGTGGAAGAACTGGGGCCCTTTGCATGCTGTGGGTTCCAGCAGCAGGCACTACTGTCACAGCCAGTATGAAATAGAAGGAAGATCTGGATTAGGTATTAGGAAGAAATTCTTTGCAGTGAGGGTGGTGAGGCATCAGAACAGATCTGGGGCTGTGGGAAGAGCTGGCAGCAAACCCATCTTGCAGTGAGCATCTTGTGGGACATCTGTGACCTCCACCAGGACGAGCCTGGGTACTCTCTCATGTGCATTTCCCCATGTGGCTTTGCAGCAGCCTGAAATACCAGCCCTCATTCTCTCACACTCCAGAGTCCTGGAGGCTTTCTGCCTTGCCCCACAGTACACACGGGAGGTCCCCAGCCCCTGTACACCCCTGCAGGAATTCCTCAAACTCAATCCAGCTGCACTGACCACCCTGACAACCAGCAGAACTCACTCATGGTGATCCCGTATTCTTCCAGCAAGATGGAGCCACCAAAAGCTTCTGCTATGCCTAATTATCAAGATTTTATCACGAAATTTTCTACCCCAGGTCTGTACACCATCAGGGAGATTAAGGCAGAGAGGCCACAGGAGCTGTTTTCAAACAACAGCTGGGGAGAGGAAGCGAACTATCTCCAGATGACGGAAGCACAGACCAGCTACAAATTCACCAGCAAACAATACCCAGCAAGAGGGAGGGGTTTCCTTAGCACCGAGGTCAGGGCGGGTTTCCCTGGAGTGGAGGCAAAGACCAATTTCTGTGTGGAGCTGCCGGAACAGAGGTGTCACCCTGGGAACCAGGTCACTGATCCCAGCCCTGGTTTGTTTAGAGTTTTTTTATTTTTTTCCTTAAGAGTTATGACAGGTGAGATTTATAGTGAAAAATCTCATTTCAATAAAAACGCTGGGGGAGGAGAGACTGTAGACCAGCACCTAACAGCAATTGGAAACACAAGGAAAACATGACTACCACAAACTCTGGCAGAAACCACCGAACCACCAGAAAATGCTTCCCTTTTTGCCCAGTCAACAGTTCCTAAGCTAATCTGACAGTATTTCACAGCCCTAGGGGCTGAGGACCAGGCACAGACCGTGGCTGCCCAGCTCTGGCTTGCTGGCTCTGTGCCGAGCCACTGATAGAGACTGCCAGACAGTCACACATGGGCATTGCTGGTTCCAAGAGGGGGACCAAGACCTTTAGGTAGTAAATTTTTATGACAACTCAGCAAAAATAGAGAATGAGGGTGTGAGCGGGCAGGGGAGACTCTCGGGTGAAGATGAAAGCAGAGTGGTATTTAAATAGCTCTGCTGTGGCTTGGAAGTGAGCTGGAGCTGTCACGGTTGTCACCCAGGATGACATGCATCACTGCCACGGCCATCACTGTACCAGCCATGCAGAAGGATGTGGTTCCTGCTTTAAAATTACTGAACAGCTGAAGATCCCAAGGCAGAGGATGTGAATCCCATGCAGTGAGCAGGCTGGCACTGCTAGAGGCTTGCTTTGGACAGCAAGCCCTGAGGTGGGGATCAGCTTGGCAGCCCACCAGTTCCCATCCTGCGATCCATGGTGGAATCTCAGCCCAGTCCTTAGGAGAGGGGGTTTTCCTTACCCTGGCACACAACAATCCCCTGCCAGTGGGAGGTGAAAGCAAATCCCTGCAGGCTGCCAGCATAATTTTCCCATGACTGGCACTGCCGCGTCCCCGGCATCCCTCCTCAGAGGAAAAGCAAAAGCGACTCAGATACACACTATGGAAGGATTTTGTTGTTGTTGTTTGATCATTTTACTGGAAATCAGCAAAACACCACAGCCCACCAGCCTGGTTTTGTTTTCCTCTCCAGAGCTCCAGCAGCTCCCCACACTAGGGACGACCAGGCTGCTGGACTGGTCTCATTTGCAGGGAATCAAAAGCAGAGCTGGATTTAAGAGGCAGCAATAATAAGAAGACTTTCTGGACACTGTAGTCTTCTGGGCTGGGAGTAATAAAAGAAGAGGAAAGTAGGCTCAGATCTTAAAGGGAAAAGTCTGAACCTCCACATGAGGCATTTTCCTTTCCAGCCTATTTAGCCACAGAGAGAGGGGTGGGAAAGGCAAGAGCCCTACCCAAAACACAGCAGGTACTGCAGATGTTCTCCAGCCAGAAATCCCACCCTTGCCTCAGAAAACCACCTCCTGCTGATGAGGCTGCTCAGGAGGAAAACAAAGCATTTCCCTGGGTTTGCCAGGTTTGCAGACACAACTGCAGAGCTTCTCAGGATGGGCCCAAGCTCCAGTGCAGGCAGGACATGCAGCCAGACATAGTGGTGGTGCTTCCCTGGCACAGTGGGAGTTTTATGCAAAATCCTGTCTTCTGCTACAGTCATCTGGCTCAAGCTGCCTGCTCCACTTCTCCCTGCAGAGCTCAGTAACATCATGGCTGCTCGTCACAGCACTCCAAAGCAGAGCAAGGCTTTTTTCCTTGCCTCCAAGCTACTCCTGTCCAACGCTTTATTCAGCAACAACCAGGAGCACCAGAGAGAGGCACCACAAAGCTGCATCAGCAAAGCTTCCTTTGTCACCCAAAGTGTAAGAATTACTGCTTTAAAATCTGCAATGCCACAAGAGTAGATGGTTCAGTTTCCTCCACCCATGAATGTTTTGTATCAGCTGCTGGCAAGCAACAAACCCACGGCCCTGAGCTAAACAGGGCTGTTTGGTGTAGGTCAGGCTGAAAGGGCATCGTGGGATTTCTTGCAGAGCCAGGAACGCTGCCAAAGGCTGCAAAAAGCCTTTCCTGTTTTCTTCTTGCTTACTCCACCTCACCACAGAGAGCTCTCAAGGACGCGCCTGGCTGGAGCCTTCCTGCCTCCAGAACTCCTCCCAGCGTCCAAAGTCTGGTCTCCTGAACACTTCAGCTAGCAGTGTTTCTCCACGAAATGTGCACTCCAAAAGAGGTTGTGGCAGTAGAACAGCTCCCACTCCCCCAGGTGATAGGAATAACCCATCTAAGTGATGGGAATAACCAGCTCAAAGGGAAAGGCTGTATTTGACTCTCTGGTATGGGGAGCAACCTTTGCCAGGGACACTGAGGAACAGGACAGCTGGATCTCCAAGAGGCTGCAGGTCCCCAGAGTCCCACTTGGAGCTATTCTCACCCAAAAGCAGCAGTGACAGGCAGCATCTATTTATTTTTCCTCTCAGCCCTTCGTGGGGGTCTTAACATGGAGTGAGGGAAGGGATGCAAGCTGTGCACCTTCTCCAAAAGAGGAGGATGCTGATGGCATGACTCCAGCTATTCCAGCCTCTGGGTCAGCATCCGATGCGGACACGCACTGCTTGACCAGGAGGCGAAAATCAAAGACGAAGGAGAACAGCTCAGACAGGAGGGTCCTTGGGACCACGGCCGCCGCAGCCCCCCGGAGCTGGCGGGGAACCATGCTGCCCGGGGAAACCACAAACAGATGCGTGGGCCCGGGGAAACGCCGGGGTTGTGCAAGGCGGAGCGAGGGAGGAGCGGGGCCGCCCGCGGGGGATCAGCACCGCCCGGGGGGGCTGCGGGACCCCCGCACGCCTCCGAGCCTCGTCCTCTCCCCCCGGGCATCGCCACCACCGGGGACCCACACAATCAGCCTGGCTGCCCTACCCGGGAGAGGGGAAACTGAGGCACCGCACGACTATCGCGACCGCTCGCGACACCCGGGAGGCCCCGGGGCACATCCTCGGCCCCGGCCCCCTGCGGGGTCTCACCCCGACCGCCCGAGCAGCCCGAGAACGGGCCAGATACGGACAACACGGAGCCCTGACCTCTGCAGCCCCGGGACCCTTCACTGGGGCGATGCGACACCGGTGCCCGGTAATACCCCGGTGCCCCGGGCAGTGCTCCCGTCCCCGAGGGCGGCAGGGCCCCGCGCCGCTCCGAGCTCACCT
>WEIV01024274.1:111341-304644 GCA_013390005.1 Calyptomena viridis
CACCTGCCGCACGCCCCGCGGCGGGGTCGCCGCCAGGATCGGGGGAGGGGTCCGGGTCGGGATCGGGATGGGAGTCCGGGATCGGGGCGCGGGTCGGGATCGAGGTCCCCGTGCCTCCGCTCCGCCACCAGCACCGGGGGCAGCGGTTCCGCCCCCGGGAAATTCCCAGCCTGACGGACAGGCGGCTCAGCCAATCAGCGCGCGGCGGAGGGTATAAAGAGGACGGGCGGGGAGGTGGTGGGGAAGGTGCCCGTCATGGCGGAGCGATTGTTTGTGTTCGTTTTGTCTGTCGGTCCCTGGGGCTGCACCGGGCCCCGCCCGGCACGGCGGGGCTCTGAGGGACGGCAGGAGCCGGCCTGCGCCCTCCATCTTAGCGGGGAGTTCCGTTCGTAGGGGAGCGGCGAGCCCGAGCCCCTCAGCGGCTCTCCCGGCTTGTGGAGACACAAAATGGCGGGGCTGAGGGGACAGCCCGCCGTGGGTCCCCGTGTACCTCCGGTGTGGAGGAAGAACGGCTGAGGGCATGCTGTGCTGCCCCGGCAAGGAGGAGGGTGCTGCTGGGAGCCGGCTGAGGCTGACCACAGCCTTCCTCTCAAAATTCCCCGCTGAGCCTTGAGTTAATGTTAAACGAGGAAATTACACCCTCTAACCAGAGTGTGTATTCCAAGGATCCTTTTCCTCTGTGCTGCTGTGATTATCGTGTATCACGGGCCACCAAAATCAGCCGGAGGAGCAAGAACCACAGGGAACAACACCTGGTTTCATTCTGCTCTTTGGGACTCACGCAACAGCTACCTGATTTTCTTTCTTGTTTTGGTTTTGCCACAGGGAAGGTGGTGGGTTTTAAAAAAAATATAAATTAAAAAAAAAGACAACCAGGAGCATAGAAATCCTGCTGTGAGCAGCTGTGCTTCTTGTTCTCTGCCTATAGTCTGGACACGTCCTTCCTTAGGTGACCTGCCTTTGGGTTCACTGAGGTCCTTCCGTGGAGATCAAGCTGTTTCCAGCTGTCCCAGTTCTGGCTTCTCATCTCTGTTCACACAGCTTCACTGCTTCTTAGTGACTCAATATTTTTTTTTTGTAAAAATTGAAAACCAGCAAACTCCTTCCTCTGAGTCCCTTCACTGACAGCAGGACATCACCCTGGCAGCCTGGCTGGGTTAGGGGAGCTCGGCAGTGCTGGGACCCCAACGTGCTCTTTGTGCTCTGGTCCAAGGTCTCAGCAGGACCCCACACACAGCCCACATCTTCCCTTTTGTTCCCTGAAAGTCTTGTTTTATCCTAGAGGCCCAGCACTGTTCTGTAAACCCTCAGAAAACCTGTCTTCAAAGCTAAACACAGTCCCACAGAACCAGAAAACACGTTGTTTATAAGTTAATGCCTCAGCCTGCACAAAATAACCAAACTCTGCTTATTTCTGTGAGAAGGGAAGGTGGTGTCATGGTTCAGCATTGCAGCACCCCAGAAGCTGCCTGCCTTCCCCTCACTCCATCTCCCACCAAAAATACGTCGTCCTACTCACCAGGTCGGGTCGTGGAAGGGCTTGTGGGGGGGTGAGAGCCCTTCTGACCAGGAGCTCTGCAGCTGCAATCCCCAAATGCAGGAAGGCTGGCCCAGCTGAGGTTACTTTTAGGCATGGAGAAGGGGAATTCCCCACGATGGAGGTCCCAGACAGCCTCTGCGTGGTTTTGATAGGGAGCCAGGCACCACTTAAAGGGCTCTCCTGTGCTGTTCCTCCCAGGGGCCTTGAGTTGTGTCAGGTATTAGTCAGCAAAACTGGGGGGGGGCTCTCGTGGAGGCTGTGATTCACTTTTGGGCAACTGGAGAGCCTCGTTACATCATTCTCCTTGCCTGGATTCTCAGCAACTTCACCAAGTTTGCAAACATGTGTTTCTCCTCAGGGAAACTGCTACATTTTGCAAGAGGCATTGTCGTTGTCCCATGTGTATTTCCATCCCATCATGATCCATCTCTGGAGCCAGAGTAGGGTGCATTTTCCCTGGGAGCAGGGAAGAGCTGTCTCTGCTGGTGGAGCTGGACAGGTGATGGTGTGTCTGGGTTGCAGGTAATCTCTGGAAACCATCCATCAGGAGAACTGATGGTCAGAACCAAGGCTGCAGCCACCTGGTGCTGGAATAAACACCAAGGATTTAGATGTTTTTATTTTTTAGAGACTGATTCCAGCTCTCCAGCTCCTTGCCAGCAGGCACAAAGTTGTACGTGGCAGGGCTTTTGGTCTGCCCTTGCCAGGTGTCAACTGCAGGGCCTGAGGAGCACCCAGCTTTGGTCTGTTTGGTCTGGGTGGCAGGAGCATGGGTGCTGGGCAGGAGGGTGGTGAGCTGTGGGTCTGGGATCTGCCTGTAGCCTGAGAACCCATGGAAGTGATCACTTCATGGTGTGCTCTCATCTGGTGCCTCTCCACCTCTCTAGCCAGCTGCTCCTTGTGTTTTTACCTGAGGTGGCCAGCCAGCTCAGGCTGGCCCAAATGCAGGACAAATTTCACTATGAAAATGAAAGGCTTTTGTTCCCTTTGATCCTTCCTCATTCCTTTGGTCCTGCCATTCTTGCGAGGGAGAAAACTCCCCTGATGGCAGCTGTGGTTCATAAGCATGCCTGCATGGCTGAGGAGGTATGTGTTCATAGCTGACACTTTGTGTTTTTGGCACAAACTTGGGTTCAGCACCTTCAGTGGCAGCTCACTTATGTGAAGGCATCCTGATTGCTGCCATGCTGTGGAAAACGGGGTGAGAAGGAGCACAGGCTGTGGATGGGGTGGTAGAGGTCCCCTGTCCCTAGCTCCTGCTTGATTTGGATCAGGTGTATCTTCCTTCAAGTTGATCCTGCTCCAGCGTGGCCCAGTGATGTGAATCAAAAGTGCAGTTGACCCAACAGCCCCAGCTGCCCAATAAATCCCTGGTGCTGCTGTGCAAACAGAACTCACTTGAACCCTCATGGGGTGATGGGGTCAGTCAGGACATGGCTGTCATGGGTGGCCATCCTGGGAGCTGGTCCTGGAGCAAGGCAGGAGCAGAGCAGTCAGTGGGTGTAGCTGGTTTGTCACAGCACTCCAGGGCCACTCGTGGACTCAGCTCTGCAGGGGATTGCCAAGGGATCCCTCTTGGCATCAGCAGCTGGGACCTGCTGCTTGTGCTGTCCAGGTTGGACGTGTCCCGGTGCTATGGCAGCGAAAGGAAGCAGAAGGCCGACAGTGACACTGTGAGAGTGGGGAGGAAGCTCTGGCTGCAGGAGGGGATTTCCAGAACATTGTGATCTGCTGCTTATGCAAATCAGGAACTCAAATTAACCGGGTAGGGTGGGAGGGCTCTGGAATAGAGGGCAAGGGAGAGGCAGGGGAGGGAGCCTGGGAAACTGCTGCTGGGAGAGGGCAGGAGGGAGCATGGAAATGATTGGGAGGGGAGGCACGGGGGAGCAATCCCGCTCCTGCAGTACCCTGCAGGGGGTCGGATCACACTCTGGCTTTCCAGGGATGCTGAGCTGCTTTTGCTTTGCTGGGTTTACCTTCTCACTGAAGGAGGGCTCCCTTCTCCCTCTGCCTCTGCCTCAGTGTCACCCGCTTTACACCTCACCCCTCCTGCCGTCCCCCCACCTTCCTCCTCCAGAGTCACCAGGTGGTGGGTTATGGTGGGACCTGGTGCAGTCCCACAGCCAGGAACTGTGGGAACTGGGTCTGGCAGTGCTCAGAGGATTTAAGCTTTGACTCATCTGGAGTCCCAATGTACACAATCAACAACAGGCAGAGGGAATTTTCCCTCTTCCTCTCTCCCAAGGCTGTGTCTCATCCAATTGCAATGCCTGAGAAAAGGGCTCAGCAGCAGTCATCATGTCCTGTACTGCTCCAGGGATGATGGTGTGAGGAGAGCAGTCCTGTAGAGCTCAGTCGTTCCCCCAGCCTGAGCTCCCTATGGGGATCAGGCTGAACAGTGACAGGCACGTGGATATGAGGGGGAAGGCTGCTTCTTCCTGCTGTGGCTTGGGAAGAGGAAGAGCTGAAGAAGAAACCCCTGCTGGCTCCCAAGACTGGAGACTGTTTCTCTCCTCCGGGGGAAAGGGAGGATGGAAGGTGGGATGGGAGTGGCTCACATTGTGCCAGGGACCAAGACCAACATCTGTCTCCGCACGAGATGTGGCTCCTCCCAGGGGTTGGTAGCAAAGAGGATCTGCAGTGGCCTCTGGAGCTGACTCAGAGAAGAAGTCCAGCCCTCTGCACACCAAACATGGGCTCATGGAGTTTTTTGGATGTTGCAACCTGTGAAATCTGGCCATGGCTCTGCCTGGAAGTGAACCCTTGCCCCCGACATTGCTGGTCAATGTGCAGAGTGTAAATCCCAGACACTTCTGTGCAGCTGCCCTGAAAGCTGAAGTGTGGATGGTCAGCATGGACCTGCCTCCAGCTCTTACCCTGCTCACAGCCTTGCTAATTCCTCTCCTTTTTTTGTGCCCAACATTTTGTCCTCCCCTTTCCTTTCCTAGCCTTTGTTGAACTGCTCACCTCCTTGTTAATCATAGAGGTTAGGTGTGAGATTTGTCACTGCTTGCCCTTGTACTGGGTGGGTTGAAGCCAGAGGATGGAGCAGATGTGTTCCTGGAGAGTGGTGCTATGAAGTGTATTTTTCATGGAGATTGGAATGCTACAGAGATGAAACTACTTTGCCTGAAGACTCTATGACCTGCCCACTTAGGGAGATCTTGATGGGCAAAACAGTCTTCACTCAGAGAATTTTTATTTAATTTACTATCCGTTACTACTAATTGCTAGTGAGTGATTGGAGCATTAAACAAAGGAAGTATTCTTCATTCCCCAGGCTTGACTTAGGCCAAATATATTCTTTCTTCTTCCTAGACTCAGTGGTCCTTGTTTCACTGCAGATTACACTCTATGGAGAAAGTGCCCCAGGTGCAGAGTGAGTCCTAGAGGCCATGCTAGTGCTTCCCAAGATTCCATCACCCTCCTGGCATTGCCTGGGGGCAGGCAGCTCTGCTGAGCTCAGGCCAGTTTGCAGTTCTCCCTCGTAGGGCAGTCCCAGATGTGCTGCCAACCCCAGCATGGGGCAAGTGCTGAAATATCCAGTACTCCAATAGGTCCTGACTGTGCCTGAGTGTTTGTAGCAATTAAAATGCCACTGGATGTTTTCTGCTCCAGCCGTAGGAACTGCTGCTGGAGATGGATTACTATAGCACTGGGGCAAGACAGAGGCTTTTTGGCAGCAGGACTTTTCCAAGAGAGAGAGTTGCTCCAAGGAGGAAACCCCATCTCGCTCTCTCTCCCTGTCCCCAAACACTGTGTGCCTCTGCTATCTTGTCTGCATCATAGGAGCAGCCAGCAGCAGGTGCCAGGGAAATTCCTGGCCTTGGGACTGGTGTGCTCTGATGAGCCAGTCTTCCTGACAGTGGCATCACCCTGAGCTGGTCTGGGGACAGGCCCTGAGGGGCTGCCAGGTCTCACTTGTAGTCCTCTGCCACTCCAACACAGCCAGGCTGTGGGTGATGTAATTAATCCCTGGCCATAGGCTTATAGCAATTGTGGTACAGCCAGAAAATTCACCAGACTGTTTACACCTGTGCCCAGGAAACACACACCCCTGTACATACTCCAGAAGCATCTGTTTTGGCAACAAGAAGGAGGCAGATGATGACTTATTTGTTGTGGCTCTGAGCTAAAACCAAGCAGGTTTTCCTCCTGCTCTGGAGCAGCAGGGCTCCACTGCCCCAAATCTTGCTCTCCCAGGGGTGATGGGCTGTCTCTGAAGTCTCAAAACTTCTGTGGGTATTGCAGCCATGTCCCCGAGCCCTGTTCCCAACTTCAGGGAGCTCTGCTCCCTTCAGTCTCTGTGCCATCCCTGATCTCCAGAAACCTTGTGCCTCTGCTGCAAAGCTCGGAGCTGCAGTGCAGAGCTGCAGGAAGAGATGGGCAGATGAACATCAGGGTTACATCCTCCCTTCAAAACATTTGCAGCTGCTCAGCATCTTTGCGGGAGGTTCCTGGCCAAGCAGGTGACCTGTAGGCTGCTGCAGGCATGGGCTGTGTTCAGCCCCCCAGATGCTGCCTCGACAGGGATGCCAATTCCTACTTACACATAGGGGCAAGATAGAGGAGCCCAGATCTCTATGGAGAGTGAAAAAGCTTCAACCAGGTTGTTTTCCCCCAAGAGTGGTGATTTTGTTACAAGGGGATGTTTTACAGGAAGGCATCAAGGGAATTTTCAGGGGGATAACACCCAGCTGAGTTGTTTTAGCTTCCCTGGTTTGTTTCTACATGTTGCTGCTTCTCGACCTTGTCTGGTTTTGAAGTGTTGTAATAATATTGTGTTATTATTCCTAATGCTGCTTTGATATTTTGAAGCTGAAACTTTCCTCACCCAGCTGTTCTGAGGAAGACTTGGGTATTCACGACTTTTTGTTCTGACTTGGAAACAATTGAAAGTGCTGGAATTTCCCGCTTTTGGAAATTCCAGTTCTTTTCTCCTGAGTGCTGGGGGAAGTGCAAGCAAACTGTTTGGGGGTGTAGCCTCTATGGCATGTGCCTTTTGACTGCTTCTTCAGCAGCTTCAAAGCACAGGAAACTGCGTGCGAGGACAGATGGATGCCATCAAGTCTGATTTGTATCTCTGGTTTATGAAAGCATCATCCACACTAAGGCATGAACCCTGCTGGGGATTTTCAGAGGCATTAAGTGAAGCTCTTGGTGAAATCCCTGTGCTGCTGCTACCAGTCCCATATGCATTTTCAGCCCCTTTCTCAGCAGCAGTGCTGCTCAGAGGGGCTTTGGGGTGTCATCAGAGCCTTCCCTGGAGGTGAGGCAGGACTCTTACCCTAGTTTGGCTAGAGGAGCAAGAAAACACGAAAGCTCCTCAGTCCCACCCAAACCTGCCCCAATAAACCAACTTCTCTTGCCTTGGGGTCTGCAACAACAAAGTTTTATTGATCAGATTTGAAACTGTCTTTTCAATCCAGGTATATTCCTAGGTTTAGTGGAAGGTTTGGGTATGAATTGTTTTGATTCAAGACAGACAGTCTCCCTACCCAGACCCCTCTGCTCCCCTCCCCGAGACTCCCCTGCTTGCAATGTGGTGCTGCTGTCCAGCGCAAAGTGAGTCCTGTGCAGGGGACCGAGCGTCCCCTGAAGCCCCCGAAGCTGCGGTGACATCAAGGCAGTGGGTGGGTGCTGGCTCAGACACAAAGAAGGGGCCGCTGCTGCCGCCTAGTCCTCCCCACCACAAAGGACCAGCAGAGCCTTGCGGTAGTCGCCGGACGTGTCCTTCTGCAAGAGAGATACCCATGTCAGAGAAACAGCCCTGGGGAAGCCCAGGTCAAGGTGCTGGGCACAGGGAATAGCTCCGTGTCCAGGCCACCCCGCAGGTATCTGTGCAGCAGTGCAAGATGTCAGCACATCCTCTCTACAGCCAGACCGGCCAACACTGAGGCTGGTGGGAGAAGGTTCCCCTCCCTAGGGGAGCTCAGCCCTTGTACCACTCACAGCACCACTCATGGCTCGAGTCCCTTCAGGGACAGACAAGGTGATGAGCCCTGTCCCCTCACCTCAATCATGTGGTGCAGCGATTTTTCGAACAGGTCTATGAACTCGCCCCGGATGTTGAACAGGTCAATCTCGCTCCGGGAAATCATGATCCGCGTGAGGGTCCTCTCATCCGTGCCAGCACCCTGCAAGGGGGAGCTTGAACAAATAACCCTGGACTGGGACTCAAGGATGCTCCTGGCATTTCTAGTACAGTCCAAGCTGGGGATCACATCCAGAAAAGGGACACAGAAGTGATCAGAGGGCTGAAACACCTCTCCTATAAGGAAATGCTGAGGGACTTGGAGTAGTTCAGCCTAAAGAAGGGAAGGGTCTGTAGAGACCTTATTGAAGCCTTTCCATACTTATAGGGGAATTCAGAAAGATGGAGACAAGACATTTTTTAGCAGGGTCTGTAGTGATAGGACAAGGGGTGATGTTTTAAAGTAAAAGAGGGAGGATTCAGACTAGATCTAAAGAAGAAATTTTTTATATATATATAATGATAATGGTGAAACTGGCACAAGTTGCCCAGAAAGGTGGTGGATGCCCCATCATGTGAAACATTCCAGGCCAGGGTAGATGAGGACCTGAGCAGTGTGATCTACTTCAAGACGTCCCTGCTTATTGCAGGGGATTGGACTAGATGACCTTTAAAGATCCCATCCTACCCAAACTATTCTATGATCTCTCCTTAGACATATGCGGGACTTGCTTATGGCAAGACACCAGCCTGATGCATCTCCTGCACTCCCTGGGTATTGGTTTGAGCTCAGTCCTGCCCTACTCCCTCAGTGACAGTCAGGAGACAAACCCTATCCCTGTCATGGAATCACAGTGTCCCAAAGAATGTCTGCCCAGCACAGCTCCCTCCCACAGCCCAGCCCCAGCAGAGCCCATCCGCACCTTCATGGACTTGTAGAGCTTGTCAGCGAAGAAGGCTGGTTTGTTCTTTACACTCCGCACTGCAATACACAGAGGGGAGGGAAAGTGGGCTCCTGGCTCGTGGCACCCAGGGGACATGTCAGAGCAAGGAGCTGTGGCACCCACTGGGTGAACCACAAGCCCTCCTTGGTACAAGGGCATAGGCTTGGCCCCATAATAGGATGTCCTATAAATGCCTTGACCCCACTGAGAGTCACCATGGCCCAGCAGCAGCAGGAATCTGCTGCCACATTGCCTTGGCAGAGGCAGGCAGAGGGGCTGCCTGCCCTATGGGGAGCCCTGTCCCAAAGGAGCACCCTCCAGGCACTGACCGATGGCCACAAAGGCGTCCCTCACATCCCCTGACATCCGCTTCTTGATGGCATGTTCCACATCGTGGTTGGTCATTTTGATGAACTCCTGGAACACTGGAGATAGGAGATAGTCACTGGTTAGCTGCTCCATTCCAGCTCTGGACACCCAGGAGACTCGAGCCTCAGCCATGGAGACTTTTGAACCAGGTGGGACCAGAGCAGCCTTGGGTGACTTCAGCTACCACCTCAAATGCCATACCATCTCTTCCCACTGCCTCATCCCTACCACCACTGGGGAGACAGGGCTCAACCTCAGCCTTGGGGAGACGCCCATCTCCCATCCAGCCCAAATCCAAACACTTGTGTTGTAACTGAGGGTCCAGCTGCAATGGAGAAATGTGGTCCTACCTCTGCGGAGGTGGGGGTAGCTGCGGGTGCAGAGGATGCTGAGGAAGCGGGTCTCCAGGGAGTCACTGGAGTCGTTGCTGGAGACGTCAGCAAGTTTCTGGGAGAGCAACAAGAAGTGAAGAGGGAGACAAGGGGACAGGTATGGCAGAGAATGATACAGATGTCAAACAGCTCTTCCTGGGACAGCCAGTCCTGACAACACCCTCTTGCAAAGAGGGTTGCCTTTTATGAGCAGGGAAATAGCTTTTTTTTTTACCCCTGAAGAAGGCAATTTTCTGCATTGACATGAAGGTGCACAGCTGCACATGCACATATTCCTTCTCAGAAAAGATGTTTTCCATTTTTTATGAAAAAATGGCTGCTGATCCTGCTGATCCTGCAGCTGATCCTGCTGCAAGGCTGCCTGAACAGTGAGCAGCCATTGGGGTATTGCAGGAGAAAGTCACCCCTTCCCCAATTCCCACTTTTGGTGAGACAGGAAAGCCAGCCCTGAGTCCCACACTGCCAGGAACTTAGGTCCTGCATACAAACAGTGAGCAGGATCAGTTCCCAGCCCTCCCAAGGGCAGGAAGGTGGCTTTCTCTGTCTCCTGCCCAGCACTGCAGGGAAGTGCCCTTGTGCAGGTCCCATCTGTCCCCTTGTTCTCCTATCCTGATGCAAGGACTCCAGTGTCTCAAGCAAGTGAGCACAGCTCATGTGGTTAGAAGAGCCTGGCTTATGTGGCTGCAATTCCCAGCCCCAGCCCTGCACCCCAGAACCACAGCATCCCCTCAAACATGCAGAAGGGAGAGAAGCAAAAGGGCAGGCACTCACCAGGGTCTCAGCAACAACCTGGTAGAGAGAGAGAGACAGGAAGACAATAAGGTCAGAAGGTGCTGGTCAACCTTTATGTTTCCCTGACAAAGCAAGGGAAGTCTAGCAAAATCCCTTAAGATTACCTGTCCCCAGCTCCCTTGCTTTACCCATGAGCAGGACCTGTGTCCTCCTCCAGTTTGACCTCTACACCAGTAACTTGGGAGGGTGGTCTTTGGCCAAACAAAATGAGCCCCCCACCCCTGGGGCTTGGGTGCCAGCCTGTTGCTCCTCAGGGAACATCCATGCCTGGCTCCAGGCTGGCTCCCATCAGCCAGGCCACCTCTGCCAGGTGCAGGCAGTGGGATAAGGGGAAAGGCAGCTTTGCCGACAAAATACAGCATGGTGCCAGGTCAGGGACCACGTGGCTGGCTCATCCCTGTGCTTGTCATCCCTGGCTCTCTCTTTCTGTGCAGCAGGGCAAGGTAAGCAGCAGTGCATGCAGCAGGGGTGCAGGCAGGGCATGGGCAGGGGTACAGGCAGCATGTGTGGCAAGGGTGCAAGCAGTGCAGCATCCGCTCCCCCTGCTGGCAGCAGTCCTGCTGGGAATGCTGTGGTGCTCTCCCATGCGTCGAAGCAGTCAGTGCTGGCACAGGACAGAAAAGCAAGAGCCTGCACTGGTTTGACCCTGCATTGATCTTCCCAGCCCCTTTCAGAAAAAACTTGGCCCGAAGGAGCAGGAGGTCAGGGCACACGTTTCCTGGGACCAGGAGCTGAGCCAGAGAATGGGCCCCTAACACCCCCTGCACTGCTTCTGGCTGTTCAGCCTTCCCCCTCCAGTCCTGTCTTGCCACAGCCCAGTAGAGATGAGGAAATGGTTTGGGGGCCAGAGCTGGGATCCCAGTGTGTCTAAAGTTTCAGGGTTGCCCCATGCACAACACACAGAGGTGGGTGCCTCCTCAAACCAGCCCAAAGCCGCCTTTGTAGCTCAAGTGCCAGATTTCAGCATCAGTGTGCATTACTGAACCCCAAAGTGGCAGCTCTGCACAAGAAAGGGTGCAGCCCCCCAGCTGGGAACTCCCTGGGGCTGCTCTTCCCTGTGCATGGAGCAGCAGAGCCCAGGGCATCAGGAATTAGGCCTGGTAAAGTCAGAGCTTTACCTCCAAGGGTGTCACTTCACCTGGCATCTCCCCCTGCAGCTTACAGAGACCCTGCCCCAGCAGCATTTGCTTCTCAGAGGATGCCATTTCCAGATCAGGGGATCCAACATCCTCTTTTTTGTAAGGCAGAGCCCATAAAAGCACTGCTGGTACGGGTCTTACCTTGGCATCTTCGTGTGCCTGTGTGAGGTTCTCTGGTCCTTCGTCACGGTTGCCCTGTGGTTGGATACAAAAGTCATGGAACTAGGGAGAGGACATCTGGGAGAGCCCCAGGTGAGGAGGTGGCAGACAGGGTCCAGCAGCGCTGCCCAACCAGGCAGTGATGCTCTGTCTTCTCCACAGCCACCATTCTCACAGACCCCCAGCACTGCCTGTGGCTGGGAGGGGACAATCCTGAGAGAGAGCCACCCTTACCAGAGCCAGGGAGACGAGAATCCTCTTGAAATGCCCTGATGTGTCAGAGCTCAGGTCATCTTCCAGGCTCTTGTGGTAGGCTGTGGAGAAGGGATGGCTGAGCACTGCACCTCTGCCTGCAGCTCTGCTTCCCACCCGCCAGTGCCTGTTGTGCCTGTGATCCCCATGGGACCTGTGGATGGCAGTGCCCATCCTTCAGTCCTTGCATAGCTGAAGCAGATGCCTCCATCTGCTGTTTTCAGGCCTGGAGAAAAGGGGATCACCCCAAAAACTCTAATGCCCTGGGCATGAGCACAGGTGCTCCAGAGGGAATGGGATCATTGCAAAAGAGCTCTCAGGGAAGGACACTGACAGCAGAGCTGGGGCATGTCACTATGAGATGGGGAGAGGCCAGGACCAGTGCTCTGCTGGAGAGTCTAACAGACCTTCACATTACCAAACCATGGACCCAATCCAGAGACAAAACTACTTCCCAGGCTCTGCAAGGCCCTAGTACAGTGTTAAACATAGTCTGTGCCCAGGGCCTGAGTGCTCCCCACATCCCTCTTGTGCTGTACCTTCCTGATACGCCTCGTTGATAGCTCTGATTTCCTGGTTGTTCCGCGTGGCCATGATTTCAATGAGTACACTCTCGTCTGTGCCGGCCCCCTGGAAGAGAGTGGCATGGCAGATTGCTGTAGGTACCAGGGCTGGATGGAGATATGGGGGGTACTGCTGTGCAGTGCCAGGCGTGGAGGGGCTGCTCTAAGCCCAGGACTGCTACATGTCAAAAATCCATGTCCAGCAAATGTCTCCAGGGGCTGGTAGGAACTAACATGAAAGTGTCCAGATTTGCTGCTGGTGGGGTCCCAACTGGTGTGACTGGTGGATGCTAGTGCATGTTATTGGTTTGCCTGTACCCTGGCTATCCTGTGGCTACAAGCTGGCTGAGCATGCTGGGCTGCAAAGAGGCCAAACTGGGCTCCCAGCAGGTTTGAATGTGAACCAGGTCTTTGTCCTGGTGCTTTCTGCTCCTTGCTTCTGTATAAGAGACGAGTGTGAAGCTGGGAGACACTCACAGTCCCGGGCCAAAGCCTGTGGGTGCAGCCACAGCAAAAAATACCTTGTCCTCCCATGCTGGCACTGACACCAGCAGTGTGGCAATTACCTCCACAGCCTTCCTCAGCTGCTTGGCATCGTACTGCGCCGGCGTCAGCATGAGCCCGAGGATCAGCTTGGCCAGGCTGCCTGACAGCTCGGATTTCAGGTCTGCCATCAGGTCCTACAAAAGCGTTTAAGGGTTCAGTCCCCAGCTGCTGCTGCAGGGATGGACCAGCCCAGAAGCAACACGGGCAAGAAAACAGGGGAGAAGAGTGTTGGGGTGGGAAACATCTGGGAAAACCCTTGGGATGATTTAAGGTCATATTTTGGGTGTGGCTCTGGGGAGATCCTGGTTCTGGAGTCCTCTGTGAAGGACTGAGGATAGGGCAAACGAAGGAGAAGGGACACCATCCCTTGGGCTGGTGGGGCACTGAGTGGGAGGCTGCTGTGACAACTCTGTTTTCCTTAAGGCGTGTCATGCCAGAGCACATTGGGGTGCTCCTTGAGCAGGATTCCTTTCAGTGAGGGGCTGATCTCCATGTGGGAGGGGGCAGGATACAGGCAGAAGGAAGGAACAGGGTGGGATACCCTGCCATAGTGAGCCTTGTAAGCCTTTATGATCTGCTGCCTCTGGGCGTTGCTCCTCTTGGTCACCACCTCAATGATGGTCCCTTCGTCAGTGCCTGAAATGACAGCAGGGATGCCAAGGAGAGCTGAGGGGGCCAGCAGAGCCACACTCTGTCACCCCGACTGTAGGCACATCACCACCCCCACAAACTGCGTAGGTGGGAAAGGGAGAGCTCCCACAGCTCCAAAACCGTCTCTATTGCCTTCAAGGCTTCCTTGCAGCCCTGCTTGGGCCAGGGTGGATTTTCTGCTCCAGGAGTGGTTGAGGAGCAGCAGGAAGGGGCTGAACTCATGGCCCCCACTTACCCAGGCCCTTCATTGCCTTCCTCAGCACTTGTGCATCCCCGTCATCATTGAAGTCTCCTGCAGGCTGCACGGTTCCTCGCAGCTGTGGATGCACAGAGGGGTTTAGCTTCATCTCTGAGATGGATGGGAGGGAAGGAGGGAAAAGAGGGAGGGAAGGAGAGAGGGAGGGAGATGGAGAGAAGAAGGAAAAGTGCCACCCGGCAAGCTGAGGCCAAAGCAGGTTGTGTGTTAGTGCAAGCACCTGGGGCTCAGTGAGGATGTCCCTGCCACTGTCACCACTTCCATTAAGGGAAAAACCATAGCCAGGCCAGCAGAGAGCAGGAAGAAGACAGCAACAGACAGTCCCTGGAGTCTTGGTGTCCTGCTCAGTGCCTCCCCTAGCACTGGGACACCTTGGCCTGGGCTGGCCTCATCGCTGAGAGCCAGACAAGGAGCTGCTTTTGGGTGCCCACTTCTGCACTGTGATTCTACTCTCCTGTGTCCTTACAGCTCTGAACACATCTCCATTCTCCTCACATGTAGGGCTCAGGGTGTCTTTTCTGCACATCCCCAAACACCCTTTTGTGGGTGCCTCCAGCTGCATGCAGGGTACCAGCTCCCCATGGCATGGCCATGCCCTGGCCAGCCCTGGGCTATTCCAGGGAGCAAGGAGGTTTCCAGTGGACACTGGAGCCAGGGCTGCACGTGATGCATTGCATAGACATGCAGGACCCACAGCCCTGAGGGAGAAAGGCCTCAGAAAGAGTTGGGGGTTAGTGGAGCCCACAGGGGGGTGGCCAGCCCTGCCAGGGTTACATCCTGCCAACCTCGTACCCCAAAACCAGAGAATGGCATTGAAAGAAGCTGGGGAGCGAGAGGCAGAGCAGAGCTGTGGGGCTGGCCATGCCCTGTGGCAGAGAGGAGCAGCCAGGAGTCCCAAGCTGGCAGGCAGAAGAGAGGGGGCATAGGGGGGCTGAGGGGTTCTGACCTCTACTTTGACCACCGCACTAAGCTCCCACATCCGATAGGCCACCTGCGCCGCCTCGGGGAAGAACTCACCTGCAGCACTGCAACGGGAGGGCAAGGACAGGGGACAGTGAGCCATGGGGGCCCCACACCCACCAGCAGTCCCCCCTCACCCTGTCTTGCCCCTCTACAAGGGGTGTTTTGTATCTTCCAGGTGCTGGGCACAGTGGCAGGAGCCAGGTGCTTGCTGTGGGGCTGGGTGGATGGGAATGGGGGGAAATGGGTGGTGAATCCCAATCTCCCACACCAGAGCATCCTCCCTCCAGGGGTCTGGCTCTGCCCTGCAGAGCTCCCATGTGCCAAGAAAGGACGATGGCATTGTGGCTGGCCATGCAGAGGGGCCACAGGGCCCCTGTGGGTCCTTACACCCTGTGGGTGCTGCTAGTCCAGGTGCTCCACCAGGCTCTGACCCAGCACCAAGGGGATGAAGAGGGACAAAGAGGGGGTGACAGGTGGTCTTACTCATCATCCCCTCCACACAGCTTCAGCAGGGCCTTCTTGTACTCCCCAGAGGTGTCCTCCTAGAAAGGCAGATGGAGATGGAGCATCAAGCAGAAGTCAAGGTAGGATGGAATCATGGAATAGGTTCATGGAGAGGTGTCTCTCTGAGCCTTGTCCTCAGAGGTGGACACTTGGCACAAGGTGTCAGTGGGGAGAGGGCTCAACACTAGCAGCTATTTGGGGAATGACCAGGGATCCCCAGCACTTACTTTTATCATGTTGTACAGAGATTTCTCATACTTGGTCCTGAACACCTCCCGGATGTCCAGCATGTCGATCTCGCTGCGGGACACCATGATGCGGATCAATGTGTTGTCTCTTGTGCCCAGCCCCTGCAATGGAGGAACTCCCACATCAAGCCTGGGATGGCCAAGCAGTCCTGCTCAGCCCACCACCCTCTCTCCAATTTCTACCCAGCCCTGGGTCTGAAGGAATAACTCCTTTGGAGTGAAGAGCAGAGACCCCAGGTCACACAGGTCCTGTCTTCATGGACCTGTGTCACCCCGCTCTCTAGCAGCACCCTCTAGCAAGGGGACCCCTCCTCCCAGCTCTCCACAATGCTCTGGGGGACCCTGTGGTGCAGGGGTTTTTCACTCACCTTCATGGCCTTGTAGAGCCTTTCAGCAAAATACTCTGCTGTGCTTCTTACACACTTCACTGTGGGGAAATTGAGGCATGGTAAGGGAAGCCAGCACTCAGCTTCACCAGTATCCCCACTGCCTCCAGCCTCTGAGCACCCACACTCCTTGGGAACCACATCCAACGTCCACACCCACCCTGAAGGAGCCTCCCTGAGTTCCCTAAAACCAGGTACAGCTGCAACCCTGACCCTGCTGGCTCTGTTGCTGAACCCTCCCACTCCAGCAAGACCACTGACATGTTTCTGCAGCATCCCCACACAGGGACTGGCTTACCCACGGCCAACATCAGCTTCTCAAAGTCACCAGAGAGCTCTCCCCGGATGCTCCTCTCAATTGGCTTTCCAGCAATCTTCAGATATTCATCAAAGACTGTGGGATGAGAGCAAGGCAATGCCTGCAGAAGCTGCCAAGATACCTTCAAGCCCACCCAGATCTTGCAGGAGATGCTCACCCAAGCGGAGATGCTGCTTGCTCCTCCGGCCAAGGATGTAGATGAACTGGGCCTCATCCGTGCCCCATTTCAGCTCACCAGCTTCCAGAAGGTCCTTGTGGGATGGAGAAGGTGGCAAAGCCCAAGTTAGGGTGCTGCTCATGTGGGGCTCTGCCCATGCATAGGTGCCCTGGCACCCACGTGCCTTTCACAGGCCCAAGTCTGGCCTGGTGCCACCAGCCCCGTCCCTGCGAGGATGCCACCCATCACAGTGACCTCCCAAGCCTCACCTTGGCATCCTGCTCCACCAGGTCCTCGCTCACCACGTCATCCTCCTCCCTGGCACCCTGTGGGACAGAGAGAGGCTCAGCCCTCCAGACCACAGGCACCCACCACCTACAGGTGCTGGACAGATGGACATACCTGAAGCAGCACGACAAGCATCTTCTTGAAGTGGCCTGATGTGTCTCCAACAATATCAGCTTCCAGGTCTCTCTCATAGGCTGGTGGTAGAGGGAGAGATTAGGGCCTGGAGACCTGGATCCCTTCACCTCTGCCTTTTTTGTGACCCAAGGGGGCACAGGGCAGCCCCTGCCCTTCCCCAGCCCTCACCATCTTTGTAGGCAGCCACCAGGTCATGGATCTCCTGGTTGGTACGGGAGGCGAGGATCTCAATGAGGCACTTCTCATCTGTGCCAATGCCCTGCAGTCAGAAATGCAGCCTCGTGAGCAGTGAGGCTGGCTGGGGTGTCCTCAGAGGGGCCCGGGGGGGCTGTCCACCCCTTACCGAGATGGCATCTTTGATCTCCTTGGCGTCACCATAAGCTGGGGGTCGCATCAGGCTCACAATCAGCCGCTCAAACTTCCCTGTCAGCTCATACTTGAGGTCTGCAATGAGGTCCTGGTGGAGGGCAAGAAAGGAGCTGGGGGACCCTTTGCTCCACGGCATCTCTGAATGGGCCCAGGGAGCAGTGGGTCCTTGCGTGGGCTGGTTGGTGGCAGCCACGGCCACCTGTGTCTGCAGTGGGGGCATGGACCAGGGAGTGTTCCTGCCATTACCTTCCCATAAAGGGACTTGTAGGCTTGGCAGATCTCAACTCGCTGCTTGTTGCTTCTGGATGTGATGAGGTCAAGGATGGCCTCCTTGTCACTGCCTGTGGGGAGAGCTGGGAGTCATGGATAGCCCATGGCTGGGCTCATCACAGCCATCCTGCTGTGCCCAAAGCTGCTCTGGAGTCAGGACAGTGAGGAGAAAGAGAGCCAAGCTGTCTCCAGGGAGGAAAGGGAACCAAGAGAGCTTTAGCATGTTGCTAAAGCAGACAGGCAGCTGAGAGGGGAGGTGATGCAGGGCACCAAGCCATGCAAGGGTCAGCCAAAGGAATAAGGGACATTAAGGGTGGCCCTGGGGTGACAGTCTGGAGAAGTGTCCATACCAAATCCTTTCATGGCATTGTACAAGGTCTCTGCATCCTGGTTGGCATCAAAGCCTTGGAAATCCTTCACAGAGCCCCTGTAGACCTAGGGGAAAGGAGAAGGTATAAGGGGAAGGAGCAGTCCCAGTGGGATAGAAGGAGAAGTTGAAGCTGAGCAGGACTGAGGTGAGATCTGTTTCTTCTCGGGCTGCCCAAGGCAAAGCTCCGCCTCAAACATAAACACTTGTTCCTCTCCACAGTTGTCTCCTTTCCTGTTTGCTCTCCTGGTTGTATAAACCATGTGCCAGAAGTATCCATGGCGTTCCCTCTCGTATCACTCTGTTTGCTGCTTGTGCCCACGTTTAAACTGGATACAGCCCCCTGCACCATGCCAGCAGGAGCCACGGGGTCTGATGACAGGTTCCTTGAGCTCTTTCAGTTCCCTGCACTACCTTGGAGGGAGTGGTAGGAAAAAGGGAGACCCCACGGGAGGGTTGGACACCCTGAATGCAGGGGAAGGCACCCAGGGACCAGGGTGATCCTCCTGCAATGCAACCAGGCTGAAAAGCATTATCACACCTGGATTCAGAACAAAAGAAGATAATTTTCCACTGCCTTTTGCAAGCAAGGAACCCCTCTGCGTGCTGAGGATGCCCAAGCTCTACATGGCCTCCGAGCAAGGAGACATATTTACAGGCACAAAATCACCATGGGCTGCTAAGTGGAAACACAAGAGCTGCCAACAGCTTGTCCTGCCCCAGCATGCACTCCCATGGTGCCCAGGCTGATCTGAGGGGTTGGAGCAGAAACCCTGGATATTGGGAGAGACTTTCCTGGGAGCCTGAGAAATCCTGGGGATTGGCGTGATCCACTTCTGTCTGCTCCTCTGCACCTCCAGGCTGCACAATGCGGAGCCCAGGATCGACACTCCCAGAGACCTCAGGAAAAAGGGGGGACCAGGCTCTCCCTCCCCACGTCAGCTTTGCCTGGGGCAATTCACCCCAGGGGAGCCTGAGGCTGAACTCTGAGATCAGCACCACCCTGGGTGGAAGCAGATGATCGGCCAGCCTGCCCCCACATAAGGAACTGGGATGCATCCCCAACACAGGCTCAGAGTGGGAAGAGTTGAGCATCAGCATTTCCTTAGCGGTCTCGCTGGGGAACAGGAGGACTGGGAGCCAGGCTGAGCTGGGGCTGTCAGCTGTGTCAGCACCCTGGGAAACTGAACATCTTGGCTCTGCCTGTACCATGTGCCAGCCAGGTGTGTGCACCTCCCTGGGAACACCTACTCAGGATCTGCTGCACAGCTTAAGGTCCCCAGGAACTGTGGAAAGGCCGTGGCCTTTGCCAGTGTGGGCATCTAAAGCCAACATGCCCTCAGAGAAGATGAGCACCAGCATCCCTGAGCCAGTGAGTGCCTCTAGGAATGAACCCAAGGAGATGGACACAGAACAGCTCTGTACTCATGGTTCCCCTGGGTCCCATCCCAGCACAACAGCTCGGCTGCACATCACACCCAGCACCTTCAGAAAGAGACCAGCCTCTGTGGCCCCATTTTCCAGAGCAAAACTGTACACATCCCACAGACCCTCTCAGGAGGAGCTGCCGACACTGGTGCCCCATGTGGCAGGGACCAAGAGGAGACGCTGCCCTTCGAGGGAGCCAGTTGGGCACGGGACAGATCGTATTACAGGTGATTCATTGGAAGAGCTGGATTTAGCCCCACTTCCCGGCAGCTTGTCACAAACTCCTGCCACACACATGCCTTGCAGACATGTAAATAAGGAATTGCAAGGCAAAGGAGGTGCCTGGATGCAGCAGGAGTGAACAAGGGTGCCTGAGGGTGCTGGAGTTGCACAGGTGCTGGGGAGTCAAGATTTTGGTCATGGTTAAATGGAGAGGGGGAGCAGGGCTGTGTTCCTGCTTTCTGTACCATCCAACTGTGAGGTGCTTGCCTTGTTGCAGTGCTGCCCTAGCCAGGGCAAGGGAAACTGAGGCAGGAGCTCAGCACTCCCTGCACTCTCTGTGGGAATGACTCTAGGGAGGTGCAGAAACATCAACTGGGATGGAAACAGCATCTGCCCACTGCATACTCTTTATACCCCCATCCCACTTTCCCTCCTGTTTCAGCTGCCAGGGGCCTCCTGCCTCCCCTCCTCCAGCCTCTGAGTCATCATGGCCTGTCTGGGACCTCCCAGCTAAAAATAAGCCTCGCTGGAGCCAGGAGGGTGGAAGCAAAATTCCCTTCGTGGTTTCGCTCCCTCCCACCACATGGCTGTCGGGGGTCCTGGAACACCCCAGGAGAATGTTCACCTGTGCTGGAACTCAGTTTCTCCACCCACAGCAATCACTGCCTCGGCTGGGCAGGAAGCTTCGAGTAACTGGGTTGGAGGAAACTGCTTGATTTCTCTACGGAATGGAAAGCAGAGCCTGGCCCCAGCAGCGAAGAAGGGAGGCTCTGGGCTGAGACTCCTCCCTCCCCTGGCAGCAGGCTGTACATGCCAACCACAGCTGCCCACGGAGGCAGGGTTTTCCACCCACGCCAAGATGTTTTCCTGGCTGCAAGGGAGCACCTGCTTATCCTGTTGCCACACTGCACCAGCCCTGGCTTGGAGCGGGGAGTAATCCAGCCTGGGGACGGGGGAAGAGGCCCCAGCAGGGCTGCACTTCTTGCACGGGGCTCAGGCAGGATTTCTTTCCAGTGAAAGCCCAAATCCCCAGTGCAACATCTCTTCTCCCCTTCCCACGGCCCCGCTTCTCTCCTCCATCCCACTATGGTCCCAAAAGGATTTTTGATCCTTGCTGTCACTGCTCCCCAGCCCGGCACTTCCCCCATCTCCATCACATCCAGACAGCACTGGCTGGAGAGGCAGGAATGTAAACAGGCTCTGGGCAGCATCGGATCTGTGCACGTCACCACCATCTTTGCTGCATGTTGGAGACACTGCCCCGGCTCTGGGGTCTTTCCTGCAGCACTCCATTACCCATCCCTACTGTGTGGGGGTCACCCTTACCTTTCCTTTGGGTGCCATGGCTTCCCAAGCTGGAAATCACTGGAGCGAGGGCAAGGAATAGCTGTGGGAGAGGACAGAAAGGTCCATATGAGCCAAAGCCCCTCTCTGCGGGTTGTGTTAGTCAAGGGAGGGTTTGCTCCCACCACGGGTGTGGTACCCGTGGGACAGCACTGCCAGATGCTGTGGGGAGGATCAGGGAGAGTAGCTTCACTGGCCATCCTTTGATCACCAGACCTTTTGATATCTGGCACTAAGTTGAGGACCTCATGGTCCAGGGGCAGCAAAGACAGGCCTTGCAGAGCTTCCTGCCAGTGACAAGAGAAACTAGAGGGGAAAAAGGTGCTGAATATGTGGAAATGAGCCAAGCATCCTATGCAGGGCTGGCCCTTCTCACTGCACCCTGCAATGCCCCTTGCAGCTCCCAAGCCCTGGGGCCATCTCAGCTTTAGCAGCTGCTGGGCACGTCCCATTGCTGCATGGTGCTGGGGCTGGGCAGCCCCCATGACATCCCACCAGCTTTTATCTGAGTTTCTGTGCAGTGATCAAGGCCACCATCAGTCCCACACATCCGCTGCCCAGCAAATGCAGCTGCGTTTCCCGGGTAACTCTCAGGTTGTTTTCTAACACCAGCACCATTTATAGCTGCAACCCACTGCGGTGTGGGCTCTCCCCACCCTCCCAGAGAAAGTCCCCAAACACCGCCATTTGCTCTGAGGAAGCTGGTAGAGGGAGAAAAATAGCTGGAAAATGGAGCCCGGCCATGAATGAACTGCTGAGCGTCAGCTGAGGCCAGCCATAAGGCACGGCCCCCTCTTTGCCTGCTTGCCCTCCCTCCGGGACACGTTGCAGAAAAGCTCAAGGCAGAGCAGGGCCACCCCGGGAGGATTTCTGACCCTGGAAGAGTTTGGTTTCATGCCACAAAGCGAGCAGGAGAAATCACATGTACTTCCCTGGCTTGGCTGCTCATTCCTATGAGAGCACCCATGCAGGGGGAGACCCAGTTCCACAGCCACTCGTGTGGCTGAGTTCCCCCACTCGGGTGCAGAAAGCATGTAGCAACCCATGGGCCTCCTTGCTGAAGAGAGGAAGTTTTGCAGAAATCCAAAGCTGCTTTCACCTACCCTTTCCTTTTCAGCTGCGGAGGCTGAGTCTCGCCCACCCTTCACACGGCTCCTGGCTGCGGGAGAGCCCCCACATGCCCCACACGCAGCAGGGCCGCACTGCAGCCGGGTGCTGGGTGGGTGCCAAGGGATCCCACCCCAGCCCATGCAGCCTTGTAGTGCCCTCCCGGGATCAGAGAAATCCCAGCGTGGCACAGCCCTCCTGCCTCCCTCCATGCATGTGGCAGCCGGACTGGGACCACCCAACTCATCCCGGCAGTGGCGGAGAACTGCCGACCACACCCAGTCCCTGACCTGTCCTTGCAGTGCCTTGTCCCTGTCCCTCACTTCTGCTGACACCTCTGCAGATGCTGGGGGAGCAGCCCTGGAAAGATGCCTGGATACACACACTGCATCCTTTGGGCAGTGAAACTCTATAGTGAAACCCAGGGGCTGCAGAGCCCCAGCATGGGGGTAGACCTGCCCGCCCCCAAAAATGGAGAGGTTGCAGCTATGGGGGTCTCTGGACAGGAAGTGCCATGAGAAATCCTAAACTATTTGCACAGCCTTTGCAGAAGCCTCTGTCCCCCCTGCAGTGCACCCCAACAGCCCCTCCAAGGCCCACCCCTCAGCTTTGGGCTCAGGGGTTACACTCCAGGGACCCGACTGCCTTGTGAAGCTCCCCAGCACAGAGGCCACAACACCCACTGCCCCACCTCCCGTTGTCCTGCCTGTGGGAAGCAAAGGGAGCTTCCCCGGGTTAAAAAAAAAAATCGGCACCCATCCTCCTGGTGGGACAAGGGAAGTCCCCGAAGTCCCCTGCCCCACCCTACCGTCAAAATGCCCCTCTACCCTTCTAAAGCTCAGAGCCTCTGTAGTGCATTTACCTGTGCAAAACTTGGCAGGTACCAAACCAGGGGGTATCCTTAGCTTGGATCCCAGCTGGCGGGATGGGTGTTTCCGCAGCCGCCGCAGCACCAAAGCACGGACAAAGGCGCATCCTGGCCGGGACACACCCATGGGCCCCGCAGCAACGCCAGCGCCCACCCTACAAAGCACCCGCCGGCAGCGCAGCCCCCTGGGGCTTGTTAAAAAGGAAAGATTTTTCATAAAAAGGAAAACCAGGGAACCCCCTGCAGCCACCCCTTGGAGGGAGCCTCTGCTTGGCCGGCTCACCGCCCAGCCAGGACTTTCAAGGGCTTCCCTCTCCCCGCAGGAGGGTGGCTTTTGCACCCTCCGCTGCGCTGGCTTTGCACCCCCGCCCGGTCCCCCCGCACACCCGCGCACACTGACCGGGGTCTGTCCGGAGGTGTTCGCAGGAACAGCCGCCGCTCCCAGAGTGTTCTTGTGGCCGAGCGCTCGTCCTTGGCTTGCAGCTGTTTCCTCGCAGCAGAGACGTCACCGCTCATGAGCCCTCCAGTCCCCGCCTGCCAGGGCAGCAGGGCCAGGGCCACATCCCACACTCGCCACCACGCCAGATCTCAGCCAGGTGCCCGCGGTGCAGGGGCACCCGATGTCACCCGCAAAAGCACCCTGGTGTGGGGAAGGGGGGTATTTGGCACACCAGCCCCACGGCTGTGCAGGGACCGTGCGCCAGCAGTGGTGACAGGAACAGTGCCAGGCAATGCCAGTGACTGCACTTGAGCTACGGAAATTTCACCCCTTTCTGTCCCCCACACTTGTTTCCTGGTGAATGCCAGTTACAGGGTACCACACTGCCTCCCGTGCTAGTCCTGCCATCAGCCACATCCTCCCACAGCTCACCTCCTTCCTGGTAATGGCTGGGAAATGTCCAGCTCTGACTCTCCGCAAGAGCCGGAGGAAGAATGGGATGAGGTTGGCTCCCCAGGCTCTGCTTAAGGGAGAAGGTGCTGACCAAGGCTCTGCAATGAGCTTCTGTGGGGCAGGATCCGACCTGCCACAGGGAGCTGATTTTCCCTCGAGCCTTCCCTCCCGTGCTGCAGACACAGGGATGAGAGGACCTTGCAGGACTGTGTGGGTGCAGGTGTAGGCTGAATCTCTTCAGGATGCTCCAGCCAGGCTGTACCGCTGCCTGCAGGGCCCCGAGGCTGTTTCCTTCCCTGCCTCACCCAGATTAACCCGGCTTCTTCTTTACCACCACCCTTTGCCCCAGCCAGCACAGAAGCTGCAGCAGGGCTGGAGGAGCTGAGGGGCTCCCCAGGAGACACGGGGAGTGGTGTCTGTGCTCTGGCTGACACTAGCCAGAGCAGATAAAACCAAGGACCCCTGGAAATGCTGAAGGCTGTTGTGTAACCTTTCAGGCATCCGAGCCCTGGTGGTTCCCACTGGCTTGAGCATCTTTCTGGGGCTTAAGGCACCTGAGCTGCTCAGCCCTGCCTGTCCTCAGCAGCAGGAACCCCAGGCTGGGTGTGACATACCCAGGGGCTGTCATGAAGCCTCAGAGCTGTGCTCCCCTAGAGGCAGCCTGGGAGGGGGAGACCTTCATGGCCAGCTAGCACTGGCTGCTCCTTCTTGCCCTGTTTTTCCCTCAGGGCAATGTTCCCTTGGGCTGGCATTGATGGAGACCTCACTCATGTGAGGTGGCGTGGGTGACAAGCACGGCTTTGTTCACCCTGCATTGCAGTGTGGGACAACAGCCCTGCTCTCCTCCCCAGGCCCCTGGCTGTGCCATGGTGTGCTGAGCCCCACTGCCCCAGAGGTGTTAGCACAGCAGCTCACAGGGTGCTCTGTGGACATGAGGCTGCCCAGGACAGCCAGGACAAGGCAGCCTTGTGGTTAGAACTTACACCTATGCTTTAGATGCTCTGAATCCTTCCTTGCTTTGCTCGTGCATGGCTGATGCTCCTTTCCTCTGCTTTCAAGCTGAAAGCTAGAGGATGTGCTGAGCCACAGCCTAAGAACTTTTTGTCTCTCAGATACTGTCAGCAGACTCAGCCTGAGCATTATCTACAATAAAATCAAAGATAGCTTTTCACCCTAAAACACTATCTCCCAGCCTCTCCTCAGAGCCCAGACTTGGTCCTCTTCTCCCAATATACTGATGACCAGTCATGTCACATCGTTGCTTCCCCCATGGCCTCTCCCTGCCAGGAGCAGCTGTGCAGAACAGCCTTGTGGTGCCCAAGGTCACTCCCAAGCAGCCTCATCTGGGACCCACATTCACACAGCCCTGTGCCCTCATTTAGGCCCGGTCCTGAACTTACCCCAGCTCCTGCTTGCACAATGCTGCTCAGGCCCTGTGGGCTGCACCCCAGGAGTGTCCAAGTATCAGGGAAGTAGCCTAAGGTAGCCTTAGGACTTTGCATCTGGGAGCTACAGATGGACATGCTGCTGCAAACATCCCATGGAGCTGGGGTCTGTGCCCCTCTGCCTTGCTGCTGCAGTCAATTCTGAGACCTGTTCACCTTCCTCTGTGTTCCCCAAGGACACTTCAGCCTGGGTCATGTCATAGCTGTAGGCACATATCTCCCTGCACCCCGACCCAGCCATGTTGCTGCTCTTCTCTGCCTGGACTTCCTCCAAAACCATCTCCACATTTTGAGATGTGGGTCCTGGAGTGAGGGAGTGGAGACAGAGGGAAGGGATTCCCCCTTCCACCTGCCTGGGCAGCTTGGAGAAGTGAATTAAAAACTCCCTCAATAATGCCCCTGAGCCTATTAGCATTGCAGGCTGTGTGTATGGTTTGGAAGGCGTTGTGGGAAAAATATTTCTGCACAGATTTCCCATTGTGCAGCCAGGAGCGGTGGTCAGCAGGGGGAGGGCCAGGGCACTCCCTAAAGGGATTTAAGGGGAGAGCGTAAGGGGGGCTGCCTGCTCGTCCTCCCCACCAGCTCACTCCTGGAGCAGTTTGCCCAAAGGATGGCCGGAGTAAGTAGTTTAGGCAGGATGGGCAAAATCCTCAGGGTGAGATGCCGTGAGTGGGTTTGGTGCTATGCAGTGGGTGGTTGCTGCTGGTGGGGTGGGAAGACAGTGGCTCCTGACCTCCAGGAGATCCAGCATTTGTACTGGAGTTTGGGGCTCCCTGTGCCACAAGGACTTAGAGTACCCTATCCTGTGGATCAGGGTGCTGGGAACTGCTCCAGGGTGATCCCTGTCCCCTCTGGCTGCAGGCTGCACCAGGGATGGCATGGCCCTGTGTCCCCTATGTCAGGGGATGTGCCACTGGGAGGGTTTTGAGGCAGTAAGCAGCATATTATAGAATTCAGAGTGTGTGGCATGGGCTTTGCTTTGCTGTGGGGTAACCTGGAGGTCCTGGTAGCACCATGGGATGTGGAGGCATGCAGCCCCTCTTCTCCAGTCCTGGGAGCTCCTGGAAGGGGTGTGCAGGATGGAGGAAGGCACACAAATCCCAGGCATGCCATACCAAGCACCCTCTTTCTGCCAAGCACAGGTATCACACAATTTGGGGTTTCTGCTGGACTGACATTCCCATTGGTGCCCCCAGCAAGCCACAGCATTACTGCACAGACTGATGGCCCAGGGGACCCAATCTTCACCATTGATCCGTGGTTACAGGTGGTGTGAGAGCATCTCCAGCTGAGTAGAGGAGTGTTCCCAGTGCCCTTCAAGACAGTGGCTGCTGCAGGAGCAGAGCATCTCCCATCCCTCCTTCTCTGGCATGGTTTCTGCATTTCAAATAGTGTCAGTGTCAAAGCTGGGATAATTCAGGTGGTGTGTCCCTGCTGGGGATACCCTGGAGCAACAGGTCTTTCTGAGCTGGTAGGGGTACAAGCAGATGTCCTTGTCTCCTCTCACCATAGCACAAATTGGACAGAGCCCAGCAAACCCAAATCATGCACTGCTCTGCTTATCACTTTAGCCCGATTTTACTCCAAAATGGGCTGTTTTTCTGGCAGACATGGAGAACAGGCAGCACCCACAGAGTCTGGAAAACACTGTGGACAGTGGAAGCTGCACGGAAAATATTCAGGCTGGGTTTGGGTCACATCCCCAGGGTGCTCAGTGCCCGTGGGGCAGCAATATCCTCATGCCAGCTGCTTTCCTCTCCCACAGATGCCGTGCTGGGGCCGCCTACGTTCTGTTCTGAAGATGCTTTCCCGCAGAAAACAAGTCCCAGCCAGCTCAGAGGGCTCCAGCCTCTGCCGCTGCCTCTCCACCGTGGACCTCATCGCCTTGGGAGTGGGCAGCACCCTGGGGGCTGGGGTCTATGTCTTGGCAGGGGAAGTGGCTAAAACCAGCTCCGGCCCAAGCATCGTCCTTTCTTTCCTGATTGCAGCAGTGGTGTCTGCCCTGGCAGGGCTGTCCTATGCTGAATTTGGGGCCCGTGTGCCCCTGGCTGGGTCTGCCTATCTCTACAGCTACGTGACAGTGGGCGAGCTGTGGGCATTCATCGCTGGGTGGAATCTGCTGCTGTCCTACATCATTGGTATCAGGCCCTTTTGATCCCTCCACCTTTGCTGTGTTGGTGGCTTTGCTGAGTGTCATTTGACACCAGGAACACCATTGCTGCCCCAACCATCACCTCTCCCCAGGTACTGCCAGTGTTGCCCGGGCCTGGAGCGCTACCTTTGACCAGCTCCTCGGCAGGAAGATGGGGAGGTTTTTGGGTGCTCACGCAGCCATGAGCTCTGTGGGGCTGGCAGAGCACCCAGATGCCTTTGCCGCTGGCCTGGTTGTCCTGCTGGCAGGTAGGATGGCTCCTCCCTCTGCCACCCTCCATCAGGTAGGATAAGCTCCTCACCCCATTGTGGGCTCTTCAGGATGGTACTGACATCTCTGAGGCTTTGCCATTTTCCTGCGCAAAGAATGGGGAATAGAAGGGGAATCTGGGGAAATCTGCAGGTCCTCCTTACCCTACAGCTGTTTCCCCTTCTCCACCCTCCTCAGTATTGTGGTGACCCACTGGTGTCATCCAGAGGGCTTGGCTAGTTTTGGTTTTTTCTTCTCCAGGGCTTCTTTCCTTTGGAGTGAAGGAGTCCACCATAGTCAACAGAGCCTTCACAGCTCTCAACATGCTCATCCTGCTCTTCATCACAGTGAGTGGCTTTATTAAAGGTGACCTGAGCAACTGGAAGCTCAGGGAGGATGACCTGCCACGGGCAGCTGCCCACAAGGACAGGTATGAGGGGCTCTGCTCTCCCTGTGCTGACTTCAGAGGGGCCTAGGGATGGCTGAGTCAATCCCCTAATGCTTTATCCTGGGAAATCTTGCTTTCTCCCACTTCTCCCTGCCCTGTTGGCACTGTGTCAAAGAGCCAAAGCCCTAAGACTTGCTGGGTTGATGCTGAAAGGTGAGCAGGTTGGATGGACTGTTCATCCTGGCTCCATCCTGGGACCCCATTGCACTGACCCCCCTGCACTGCCTGACTCTTCCTCCTCCTCCCAGCAACCAGTCCATGGCCGACAATGTGACCAGTGCCTTTGGAGTGGGAGGCTTCATGCCCTATGGTTTCACTGGGACTTTGGCTGGAGCCTCTACCTGTTTCTATGCCTTTGTTGGATTTGACTGCATTGCTACTACAGGTAAGTTAGGTGGGGGTGATGCCAATGAGACCCTCCCCTGAAGACTGAGGGGCCATAGCAATGACTGTCCTGGAAGCCCTGGGAACTGGTGTAGGGCTGAGAACAGGCACATTCCCAGCTCTGTGCTGCAGACACCCTCTCCTGCCCTCTGTACTCAGAGGAGGAACTTCAAGAGTCTATGTGGCATGTCTTGGCTAATTCTGAAGAACAGAAATTCCCTATCCCCATATCCCTGGAGCTCAGGAGGTCTAGTGGTTCTTGCTAGAAGGTCTCTGTGTCCCCTCTCATGAGAGTATATGGGATATACACTCCAGCCTGAGCTGAGCTCTTAGCATGCACGTTAAATGGGCATCTGTTCCTATAGCTGAGCTTGTCCTTCCCAGGGGAAGAAGTGAGGAACCCACAGAGATCCATCCCCATGGGCATCATCGTCTCCCTCCTCATCTGCTTCCTGGCGTACTTTGGGGTGTCTGCTGCCCTCACCCTGATGATGCCCTACTACCTCCTAGACACCATGAATCCATTCCCAGTGGCTTTTGAGTACGTTGGCTGGAGCAGTGCAAAGTACGCTGTGGCTGCAGGGTCACTGTGTGCCCTGACAACCAGGTGAGGGGCATCCTCTGATGGCAGTTCTGTGGTTCAGAGCAAGATTGCATTGGAGCTACAACACATCCAGGAGCTATCCCCAACCCCTTCCTTCTGACTGCCCTGCTTGGCCACAGTCCCTCAGCCCTTCCTCAGAAACCCTGTTGCTCCCACTCTGGCCCCTCCTGATTAAGAAGAGCAGCCAAACCCCTTGGTATTCTGCTTTGAGCCCAAAGCTAGAGAAAGTGGTCAGGTGGTGCTGTGACCACAGGCATGGGCTGGGGTGTTCTGGCATGCACAGGGCTCCTCCAGCCTGCAGACTTCTCTTCCTCAATACTGTCCATCATCTGATGGTGAGGAAGGTGATGGTCTTGTCAGAGTGGTCTTGAGAAGGTCATATGAAAGAATGAGAGCTCCCTTGGAGGAAAAAAAAAAGGCAGGATGATACCTTCTGGGTTCCTGCCCTCTTCTCCCCCATCTCATCCCCTCACTGCAGCCTCCTGGGCTCCATGTTCCCCATGCCACGGATCCTGTATGCAATGGCTCGAGATGGGCTCCTCTTCAAACCTCTGGCCAAAGTTAGTCGCCGTCAGTGCCCAGTGGTGGCAACACTGGTGTCTGGAGGAGTGGCAGGTGGGTGAGTGGTTGGGTTACCCTTAACCTTGAGCAGGATTTGGTGTGTGTCCTCTTTCCCTCTGGCTTGCCAGTAGCTGTTTGAGTAATGTCTCTCCACCCAGACAGATCTCTTAGTGGTGGGTGAGGACCATTTGGTCTTGACAATGTCTTGGACACAGGTTCAGCCTCTCTGAGCTGCAGGGCAAGAGGTGGCAGGACGCTTTGCACTGGTGACTGAAGTGTCACTAGCTGATTGAGGTTCTGTTGTAGCAGGTGTCAGTGGGATGCCAGGGGGACAGAGGGAGAGCACAGCTGAGGTGGACACAGCAGCAGTCCTTTCAGCTCTGCTGAGAGGCTGAAAGGGCTTGTCTTCCTCACAGCTCTCCTGGCCCTTCTCTTTGACCTGAAAGCCCTGGTTGACACGATGTCCATTGGCACACTGCTGGCCTACTCAATGGTGGCTGGCTGTGTGCTGCTGCTCAGGTGAGACCGCTGGGAACAGGGCTCACCCAGCTGCTGATGTGGGCCATGCCTGGGACAAGGCTCTGGCCTGGGTGCACTGCAAGTGCATGATCATGTACCTTGATATCCACTATCTGCTCTTCAGGTATCAGCCTGGACCCAGTGCTTGGGATACTCCAGCAGGGAAGGTCCCAGCTGTGCAGCTCTGGTGGGACCACCTTGTCCAGCCACCCCTGCATCCCACCCCACATTCCTCCTCTGCCGTGGCCTGGGCTCTGGCAGTTGTAGGTACGTCCAGGAGCCAGGGATCCAGCATGGGAAGACCCACGGGGACATCTCTGCTGTAGCACAGGCTAGCAGGTTTCTGCCCAGTGAAAACCACCTGGCAGCAGGATGCAGGATCTGCCTGGCTCCTTCCTGCCCTCTCCCCACTGCCACACAGCTGGCTGCCCCAATAGGACCTCGGGAAACCTCCCACTCCCTCTGCTCCCCAAACTGGAGAGAAAAGCTAAACCCATCATGACAAGCCATCCAGACCTGTCCCCCATTTTTTTGTCCCGCCATGGCAGCCTGGGTGCTGCACCCGAGGAGAGGGAGGGGTCCAGCCCGGGGAAGTGCTGCCCTGACACGGTGCCATGATCCTTCCACAGCTGCCCTGGTCTGTGCCCTGAGCTGGGTGAGCACTGCTGGGCTGCCCTGCCTGTGGGCCGGGGGTGCCTGGTGCATTGCAGCTCTGGCTCTGCCTCTCCTGGGAATCCTGGCAGCAGCTCTGCTCATCTGGAGGCAGCCTCAGAGCCAAGACAGAGCATCCTTCATGGTGAGCACCCAGCCCAGCCCTAGGGACATCCCCAGAGGGGAGGACTTGGGGCACAGAGGGGGATGTCATGGGGAAAGAGGGATGTGGCATTGGGAGTGTTCCCTCTGCTTTAAGCCAGGCAGATCTTTGCTGTATCCACCTTAATAAAGCACTGCTGAAGGCAGCATGGAGCTCTCATGGGGTTTTCCATAGGAATCATGAAGGCTGCCTGGTTCTTCCCTCTATGTGCTACAGGCAGGTGCACCTCTGGCAGCCCCAGCTGAGTCCAGTGTCCACTGCAGGAATTACAGCTGCTCTTCAATAAAAAGATACCTGGTCTTGACACCCTTTATTGGTTTTTCTAGTGCTTTACTGCCTCCCCACAGTGCAGGACCTGTCAACCAAACCACCCTTCACAAGCACCCCTCTCCAACCCAGGCGGCAATCCCACCTTGGCTCTCTGAGCCTCACAGCCAGGCTGGGCTTCTCCTCAATACTCAGCAACTAACCAAAGAGCAAAGAGCTGAATTTAGCCATGAAACCCCTGCCCGCAGGCCAGTCCGTGCTTCTGGGCAAAGGCAAGTCCCCATTCCCTTGTGCTTTGTCCCTGCAGGTTCCCTGTCTGCCTTTCCTGCCGCTCCTCAGCATCTCCATCAACAGCATCCTGATGGCCCGGCTCAGCGCGGCCACCTGGCTGCGGTACCTGCTCTGGATGGCTGTTGGTAAGCATGGCCACCCGTGAGGTCCTGAAGCCATCACCAACCTCTCTGGGTGAAGCTCTGGTGGTTTGAGATCCTGTGGCACTGATGCTGCTCGAAACGGTGGTGGGTGAGGGAGAAGATCCTGAACTTTAATGTCCAAGGGTGGTGGGAGCACCATGTTCTCTGATATGTGGCCCCCAGGAATAGGAAGGGGTAAGCACTTTGTGGTTGGGAAGGGAGGAAAGAGAAACACTCCATATACACCCTATTTTGCCCATTCCTAGGTTTCCTTATTTACTTTGGCTATGGGATCTGGCACAGCACTGGGAGCAGCTGGCCTGAAGGGGCAGCTCCCCGGGAGGCACCAGGAAGCACAGCCAGGGAGGTGGCCCTGGAGTCTGGCAGGACAGCCCTGTGCCCGTCTGCTCCAGGGCAATAACAGGAGATGACTGGTCCCTGAGTGCCTGGTTCCCTCCATCCTTTGCCCAGAGGCAAGGAGGCCCCTTGGTCTGAGGGTCCCATCCCATAGAGTGGGACAGCCCTGCCACAGCTGCAAGAGCTCCTTCTCCTGAGTCTCCCTGAGCAACCCAAACCCTCACAGTGAGCCCCTGGAGGAGGAGTTCTGTTTGGAGAGAATAAAGCAGACAAGTGCTTTTGCTGCTGTTTTTGGGTTGTACAGGGTTTTTTCCTTTGGAACCTCTCTGCAGCCCCACACCATCCCCCTGGCCCATCCTGGACCATCAGTTGCTCACAGTGGAGTAAAGGCTTCTTGTGCTGCCCTGACCCTTCATGCTGCCCAGGCATGAAGCAGGCAGCACTGACCTCACGCAGGCAGCACTGACCTGCCTGTCCCCCCAGGACTACCAAAGGTCCAGGCTTTTTCCTCCTGGAAAAGTCCTTACCATGGGCAAGTCCTTTTCTGCACTCATTTATTCCTCCTCCTCAGTTCCCAGTGCTCCCCTTTGCCAGAGCCAAGCACATTCTTCCAGGTCCCACACAGGATCTGCCTTTGGGGGCAGTCGGACATGGTGCAAGGTTCCCAGAGCAGGAGCCAGACCCCACCAGACTTATTTGCTTTTGCCCAGAAATCCTGCCCTCTCCAGCCACAGCCAGGCAGGATTTGCTGAGGCATCCCCTGCTTTGGTGCTACAGCACCTGGCACATCCACAGGATGTCCCCCCACATTCCTAAGGTTGCTGAGCGAAGCTGGAAGGTGCCCCACCAGCCATCCCCAGAGCCAGGGGGATGCCTGGATGATGCATGGAGCAGTGGGTGCCCTGGGAGGACATGTTTTTTATACAATAGGCACCCCAATTTCCCACTCTGGGCACCCTGTGAAGGTATGTGGCTGAGCTGAACCCCACATCCATGTGCCCTTCCTGGCTGCCTCGTTAAGCTGCTCTTTTCCAGATAAGGGTCAGCACAAAGGACGGAAGCAGCTGTTGGAGTGGCCCTGCTGCCTTGGCAGAGCTGGGGAGATCAAGGTCTGTGCTCTGTGCTGGGAGACCATTGAAATGAATGAAAAGAGGGAAGGAGCAGGAAAAGTGGGATTGGCTGTAGGGGCCTCCTCTGTGGCTCCCTTGTTGTGTCTTTGTGGCTCCTGCTCCCACCCCTTCCTGTCTTCCCACCATACTGGGTGCAGAGCACACAGCCCCACTCTGGGATCCTCCTGCACCAGGTACTAAAGCCATTGACAACAGAATTCTTGAGGCTGCTGCTTCTTACAAACTTGTAATTGTTACAGCCAGTAGCACGTTGGCCTGGTGCACATACACACACACACACATGCACACCCCTGGCTAAACAGCCCTGGAGAGGGGACTGGCCAGTGACAGTCCTAGAGCAGTGACCATAACCCTCCACACTCGTGCTCCCAGTGGAAAGTGCTTGTGTGCATCCAGCTCTGACCCACAGCCATGCTGGCAGCATTCTCCCTGATAGGGGTGTGCTGGCTTGGAGCAGGGAGAGATGGGACCTGCTGATGCCTGCTACCGCTTGGGAGGATGCTCTGCTCCCCTAATGTGCAGCTCTGGCACACAGCCTCTGCCCAACTTTGAGGGAGGAGATGGGGCTGGTGGTGCTGCTGATGGGCAGCGGGGACAAGGAGGGCTTGGGGTCTTTGTGGCAGTGAGCAGGGACAGGCCTGGGAGCAATCCCTGGGAGACATTTGCCAAAGGTGGAGGAGGTGATCAGAGGAGCAGGGCGGGGTTGGGAGCCCTGCCTGGTGGGGTACCTTAACATCATATTCCCTGTGCCCTTCTCATCCTGCTGGTGCTCATCCCTATCCTAGTGACCACCTTGTCGTTCTCACCTCACACCCACGGCAGCACTGATGCAGGTTATGCTCAGAGCCAAGTGCTGGGTCAGATCAGCCCAATGCAAGTCTGGGTGTGCTGGCTGACTCCTTTTACCCCCAGACATCCCCCCACAGACTGCCACCAGAGGAGGGGGTGCAGGGATGGCAGGGCAGGTGGCCAGGGTCCCTCTGCAGCCCCGCACGGGCTGGGGAAAGGCAGGCTCAAGTGTCCTGTGAAACGCTCCATTACTCCAATCAGACGGGGCGCCCCGAGGGCTCGGCCAGCCCGGAGCCTTGCCCTCGCTGGAAGGGCACTTGTGAGAGCAGCCCTGGGCTCACACACCCGGGGAAAGCCTCGACAGCCCTCCCTGGCAGCGCGCGGTGCCGTCGGCGCTGTGCTACGTGGCGATGAGGGGCACCTCGCCGGCAGCCACGGGGAAGGGGGTACCGTCCCCGCCGTTCAGCACGCGGTACAGCAGCTCCTCCTTCTCACGGTGAGCTTGATCCCGCAGCTGTGCCTCCTTCTCCAGCGCCCCGCGGGCGGCCTGCAGCTCCTCCGACAGCTGCCTGCGGACACACGGCACCTGCTGCCGGAGCCGCCGGGCAAAGCGCCCGCCAGCCCCTCTGCTCCCTGCAAAGCACCCGGTGGCACCACAGGCTGCGATGTGTTCCTCCCACTGCCACCTGTCCCCCCGTTGGAGGTGCCACCTGAGTGCGTGGGACCAGGACTTACCTTGCCATGACCAAGTGGTTCTGGGTGCGAACTTGCAGGTCCTCGTTCTCCTGCTGGAGAGTTTTCACCTTCTCCTCCAGTAGAAGGTTCTTCTCCTCCTGGAAGAGGGGCATGAGGGTGAGGAGGTAGCACCTCTGAATGCCCTCCCACCCCATCTTGAGGGGAATGTTGGCTTGGTGGCATTGCACCCACAACCCCTCCCCACTCCAAGAGAGGAACCAGGCTCCATCCACCTTCACTCCAGCTGCAATTTCTGGACAGAATTTAGGAGGAAAGCCCATCTGTGACCCCCTCCTTTCAACCCACCACAGTCTTCAGGTGCAGCAGCTTCTTGTCCAGGCTGTGGATGTGCTCGTTCTTCATCTCAATGACGAAGTGCAGGCTCTCCAGCTCCTGCTCCCAGAAGGGGCTCGGGCTCCCATGCTCCTGCAGGGCCATCACTTGTGTTCAAGGGACCGCAATAGCATGTGCACCTCCCCAGGACAGGCTTTGCTCCTCCCTTCAGCTGTCCTGTGCTCCCTCTTGACTCCAGCCCCCACTCTCCCCTGGGTCCAGTCCCCTCCACCAGGGTCCATTAGAGAAGCCCCCTGGCTTTGAGCCAGCACCCCAGAGCAGGTCCTCTCCCTGACACCCCTCCCTGCACCTGGATGTGCTTCTTGTAGTCTGTGCTCAAGAGTGACTCCTCCACCCGCTTCATTTTCTCCTGGAAGGATTTCAGCTGGAAATTCAGTGCCTGAATCGTCTCCTAGGGCAGCCAGGAAAAAAGCAGAATGAGAGTTTTCTTCCTGAGCCAGGCTACTGCTGCGCTATGGTACCCTGATAACTCGGGTCTCGAGGAGCTGGTGTGGGCCCTGGGCACACCAGAGACCAAGGTGGCCATCAAGGAGTGTGGGGCACCATGGTAGAACCAGTAGATGGTCCTCAAGGCCTCCACAAACACCCCCTCCCCAGGAAGTTCTCCACAGGTACCTGTAAGGCCTCCTGGGTCCTGTGGTGGGACTCTGCCAGCAACAGCTTCTCCTCCTCGTGTACTCTCTGGAGCTCTGCAGGGGTGACACGAGCCGAGTGTCACTGCTTTGGGGACATTGGGACAGCAAGCCCCACCTGAGCCCCACAGTGCTGGGGAGCAGGGGAGCAGCATCCCCATGGCCACACAGGCATCAGCAGTAGGAAGGGAGAAGGCAGGGGGCTGCAGGGAGCCCTGCTGCCCTGGAATGCACCTTGCAGGGTCTCTGTGTGCTCTCTCCTCAGGGCATCAAACTGCTCCTTCAGCTCCAGCTCTTTTCCCTTTTCCACCTGGGAAGCAGGGAGATGACAAACACCAGTGTAAGGGATGCAGAGCTGCACCATTCTGAGCTTCCCAACCCTTTCATAACCCCTTCCTCTTCCCAAAAATGAGAAGTGTGCCAGGTCCATGATCACTGGCTGGCCACATGCTCTGTGCCCAGATGTTGCCCACAGCAGCACCTGCCTTTCTGACTGACCTGGATGTGAATGTCCTGGATGATGTTTGTGGTGCCTGTCTGGGTGGCATCCCACAGCCGTTCCTCCTCCTGGCCTTGGACGAATCTTGCACTGTCCGTCCACTCCTCTGGCAGTGCTGCCTTCTTGTTCCCATCCTCAGGAAGCAGGGAGTCATTGGCTGCAAGACAAACACATCTGAAACAGCACTGCCCATATCCTGCTCACCAGGCTACTTGAACATCCTAGGCAGCCGACCTTCCAGCATAGTGGTCTAAGTTCAGACAAATTAGCACTAATTGGGATGGCACTGTCAGGCTCAGAGAGCTTGTTAGGTCTCCTGTCCTGGGGATGAGATGTCTGACTGAGAGGATTGGCTCTGGGATGCCACTGACTCTAGGATGCCACTCTCTCTGGGATACCATCCTCCCTGGGGTGCCCTGCGATCCCTCCTGTACCAGCTGCAGCCATCATCCCCATCCTCCCCTGCCCCATGCAGGCTAGCTGAGCTGGGGTCTTTCTTCTGCTTCCTTAATATCACATTGGGAAAGCACGGTGGAGGGGAAAACATTTTTTTCTCACCATTCTCTGTTTTCAAGGCTGTGAGCTCCTGGGAAGCTGGTCCTCTCTGCTGCTGGGTGTTTAGCTGTCTCTGGCAGAGAGAGAGGGGGCTGGAGCAGAGGGAACAAAGGGGGCAGGTGTCTGCAGGCAGAAGACACCCTGCACTGAGCACACTGCAGCCCTGCTAAAACACAGGTGCTCAAGCAGCAGTGGTCCCTCCCCAGCCCCCTGCCTTCTCTCAACCCTGAGCACCCATGGGTGTGCATGTGCTGCCCATCAGGCAGCCTCAAGCTCATGCCACTTCCCTGCATCCCCGACAGGGATGTAGCATTCAGCTGGAAAACCTGGGGAATGCTCACAATGCCCTCCTGCCCCACGACATGGTGCTGGTGCAAAATAGACTCCAGCAGCAAAACATTTGATGTGGGAGAGCAGGCAGCACTTGGCAGGGCTCCAGCTGTGGCACTCCCTTGCCATCCTTCTCCTGCTCTGGGATGCTCAGGGTCAGCCTGGTCCCTGACCCTCAAACACACCCCTCTGCCAGTGCATTACACAGCTGGGCTTTGACACAGCCCGTGCTGGAGCAGGAGTGAGAAATGAAAAAATAACCATAAATCAGAGGCGATGCAGGCCCTGTGCAGGGCTGGCAGCAGGCGAGGGCTGGCGGCGGCCAAGCAATGACCTCAGGAGTGCAGGAATGTGCCGCTCATCCCCACACTCCCGCACGCTCCCACTGCTGCCACGGGGCTGAGATAACCCAGAGCCGGGAGCTGCCTCCAGCAACACAGCTCCGTGGGATGCCTTCCAGCCCTGCATGGGTTTAATTTAGTCACTTGGAGAGGAGGAGAGAAAAAAAAACGAAGTGGGTATATTTTTATCAGTTGCTGAAAGATAGAAGCAAAGCTTGCCTGTTCTCACAGCTTGGCCTCACTGGCACATGGTGAATGTGGCCTCTGATGCCCAGCACTGGGTCATGCTTCTGGGCAGGGGCACAGAAGCACCACGGGCAAGAAAACCCACCTGCACATTACTGCCCTCTATCCCCTGGCAAAGCCACACCTAAAAATACCAGTCCCTACTGGAAGAAGCCCTACTGCCTGTGGCGAGCTGAGGACCCCCCTGTGCCAGCTTGGCCCTGCTATCACTGTGGCGTGGCCAAATACAGCCAGATTAGGGAGCCTGGCTTGGGAAAAAACAAGGGAAAGCATCCCTGCCTCTGCCTCCCCTGCAGCCCCCCTTCTGATGCTGGAGGGAGGCGCAGTTCCAAAGAGCAGGAGAATTCTGAGCTGCTGGGAAGCCACGGTTTTATCTTCCCTTCTATGGCGCGAGCGGCCGTGGCGTTGAACGTGGCCCAGGAAATGTGGCGAGGAGGCACCAGCAGTCAGGGTTCACAGGCTTTGTTCTCTTTGTCCACACGGCTCACCCAGAAAACGTGGAGTGCCCCAGGATGCTCTTGAGCCCCAACAGCCCTGCCTGCAAAGAGACCCCATCCTGTCCCCTCCACACACCTCAGGCCAATGTGCATCTCCCTGCTATTTAATGTGCTCATGTCCTGTGATGAGTTTTGGAGTGGGAGTGTGGGGGGAGAGAGGGTGGTAGATGAGCAGTTGGGGCTCTGCAGGCCTGAGGGCATCATAGGAATCTCAAAATCCACTTGCCCCCACCCACCCCGTGTTTTACTGCAAAAAGGTAAAGGCTGTGTGTGGAAACCATCCTGACACGGTAGGGTCAACACAGACCCCAAGGGTTTTGGATCGTCTCAGCATTTCTGGGAGCAGGATGCTGTTACTACCTCCAGAAGGGACCCCTAAACCCACAAATCAAACCACTTTTGTTCTGTGTGTCCTGCTCACTAGTAAAGGTGATGCCCAAGGACAGAGAGCCCAGGGCTGGTCATCTCCACAGCATGGGCAATGTCCTCAGCACAGATCCAGGGATCCTTCACCTCTCCCCCACATCCCAAACCCAGTGGAATGGGGCTTTAGTGCACCTTGGCCTCTCAAGGATGACATTTTGAGGCACCTGCACTGAACTCAGAAATAGCTGAAGCAAGCAAGAAGTCCACCAGCATCAGAAAATAAATCTAAATACTTCCCCCGAGGCTGTGAGCGAGGCACCTTCCTACCTCTGGGAGCAATTAAAATAGTATCAAGAGCTAATTTTACTCCTAAACATTCAATTGTCCTTTGTGATAAAAGCTCCACTGCCAAAGGTGGGGTGAAAAGCAAAATGTGTCCAAAAGCACTGAAATATAGAAGCACCTTCTGCTGCCACTTCCAGAGCAGCATGTGGCACTTGTTCCTCTGGTATCTGGCACATTTTGGAGAGCTGGAAAACATTCCTGGTATCCACTGTGTGTGAAAAGAGCAGTTTGGGAGTTGCTCCAGCTGGAACGGCTTTGGCCAGGGGAAGAAGCAGCCTGAAACATCCTGCAGGTGGGGGCCATCCGGAACGCAGCTTATCCTGTAAGGTCTCAGCATGGAAACCTCTGCCAGAAAATACCTCCCAGCTATGAAAAAACCAAAAGTATCTACATTCCTATAACTAAATATTTTTAATAGTCTGGAGAAGAACTGTTTATGGATGGATTAACTGGGATTTCCAGCAGGACCTGAGGCATCTCCAAGAGTGCCAGTGGTGTGGAGCACTGGTGCAGAGGCAGCTGGCCTGGCACAGGCAGTTGGGGCGGCTGCAACCTCTGCTTCTGCTTAGTGTGAGGTGGGGTGTTGGACTGTATTTTTCTTCCTCTTTTCCTGTTTTACAAGTACATTAAGAAATTCAACCATGCAACCTAGCAAAGGAAATCACCAAGAGGCAGGAAATGAGCATTTAAATCCCGACTCTGCTCCTGGGAGGAGGTTTTGCTTTGTGGCTGCAGAGAAGGGGATTTGGCCCATGACCCGAAAACCTCCCTGGGACCTGCAGTAGATGCTTAGTGCTGCCAGAGCAATGCTGGCATAGGTTCATGGGACCTGTCTTCGACTCTGCTGCTGTTTTTCCTCCGGCAACAGTTGTGTTATGAGATGACTATCACCTCTTGTACAGTCAGATCTGTACCACAGACCGTACCCAAACCCTTCATGCTGTTGCCAGACCCAAGTTTTGCATCCTGACCCTTCCCTGGCTCTTGCTGCTGTGTATAGTTCCTATGTCTTCAAAATAAACTCACCCCAGGCCTGGAAGGTGGCCAAACCTCAGCCCAGATCTTTTGTGAAGGTGACTTAGCCTCTCTCATGCCAGGAGCATGACCAAAGGGCGAGTGGTGACCATGAGTGGCCAAGCACGGGGGGATGGAGCTGGAGGGAATGGGAACCCCAGGGACAGTGTCCGCAGCTCAGGGCTGGGTTCTGTCTGTGCCTCCTTATCTCCCCGCAGCCCAGCTGCCCACAGACTGGTGCTGGGAAGGATGAGGTTGCCAAGCTGACTCCCCCAGGGCACACAGCGGCTCCTGGAATGCCATCCGCCCACCCAACCCAGCCCAGCACTGGCTCCCCAAGGTCACCTACAACCTGGAGCTGGCCCCAAAAGACTCCACAGCCCCCAGTCCCATTACAGCCCCTAACCCCATGACCTGCACATGGGTTCTGGCCAGGCTGACCTCTGGGGTTTGAGGTCTCCAAGGGACCAGCTTTGCAAGTCCACCTATCCACAGTGGGAGTTGAAGGTCTCCCACCCTGCCTTTTGGTACTCTGGACACAAGAATATGGGCAGGAGTGGCCCCGTGCCCACTCTTACCCCTTTTAGCCATAACGGGGATTTTAGGTGCTAGTTTCGGAATGAATTTGCAACTTAGTCACAGCAGCAGGGCTGGTTTATGGCACAGAATCTTGGTGAGCAGTGCTACACGGCTGAGCAGAAGAGCTCGAGAGCAGGCAAGTGCAGGAAGGGAGGCGTCTGCAGGCAAATGACAAATTTCCGCATTTTGGTAAACGTGTGGCTCTCAGCACCTGGGGCCTCAGGACTGCTGTCTCTCCCTGTCCCACGTTCATTCTTGCGAGCTCTCAGAGTCACAAACTAGCTCAGAAGTGTCTGATCTTATGACATAGCAAAGAGTGGGATTTTTTCCATGATGTGGAAGAGCAGCCAAGCCTGCAAGTGCTGTAAATAAAGGCACTGGCTGGCTGTGGGGCTGTGTGAACTCTGTGCCTGCTCCCCCCACCCAAATCCCAGCAGTAGGTTCTGCTTTGGCCATGTGGTCTCAGGCAGTTGGGCTCTCACAGCTGCCTCTGCAAAGGGCCAGGGGGCACAGCAACACCACAGGGACTTTCTGCCTTCCCTCCTGCCCCTGCCACCCTCCAGTGATCACAAACCCCCAACACCAGTACGCACAGCACATCTGACTGTACAAACAACTCCCAAGGTCGATGGCTGGGTACTATGGCAGCATGAGCATCTCAAATAATAATAACAATAATTATTATTATTCTAATAATAATCAACAGATAACTTCTGAGTTCTTCAGTGCAGAGTAATGCACTGAGATCTGCAGGAGACTCAGGGTCTTCCCCTACAAAAGTGGTGCCTTCAGCACAAAGAGACACAACTTTTGGGACAAGGGAGGATGCTGCAGGAGGCTGGCAGACGTCTATTTGGGGGAACCCATCCCTGTCCTTTATGGGACCAGCATTTCCAACAGGCATTTTCATCCCGGATGCTGCACTCTCTTAAGTACAAACTTCACCATGATGTGGGGGTGACCCCGGAGGAGTGCAGGAGGGTGCAGCAGGGCAGGTGGCTGCCAGTTCCCACTGTTCCCCCTGTCAGCTCCCCCGCCACAATACCGGAGCGGTCCCACGCAGCCGGAGGCAGCCGCGCTGCCCAGCTCCACCACACCCCGGGGCAGGGGGGGATCCATCCCGGGTGCCCCTTAGACACCCCATCCCCAGCAGTGCAAACAGAGCTCCACACAAACATCAGCCCCAAGCGAACCCCAACTCCATCAAACCCCGCCAACACTCCGTCCCACGACAGCCCCACCGCACGGAGCCCCGACTCCACGCGAACCCCGACCCCTCGCGAAGCCCAGCCCAAGCCCACCCCAGCCCAGCCCAAAAGTCCCCGCAGCCGCTACCTCGGCACCGACGGGGCAGCAGCGCAGGGCGCTGCCGGTGCAGCCCATGGAGCCCCGACGGNCACCCCGGGGTGTCCCCGCCCTGGGCCGGGGTGCTTCGGGAATGCTCTGTCCCTGGAGTCCCCTGCGCTGAGGATGCTCCGTCCTGGGTGTGGGATAAGGAGTGCAGGACTCCTCGGTGTCCTCTCCTCGGTGAGGAGGAAGGGGAGCAGGGCTGGAGTGCGGCTGTAGTAGGGCTGCCTCAGAGGGCTGCCACTGCTCAACCCACCCCAGCCCCTTAGGAGAAGGGATGTGAGGGTGAAGGCAGGATCCATCCTGGGTGTTGCCATCATTCCGTGAAGATTCAGCCCGTGCAGGGGTAGTTGTGGAAAAGTGGTTTTGGGGTGTTTTCTAGTAGGAGCCCTGCTCTGGGGGTCGTTGTGCTGGCTGGAGGGAGCTTTCAGTGTGATCCATACTTCCTGAGGGACTGCATCCTGGCAACCCTCCTCTTGAGCATCCCAAACAGCCCAAATGCTGGGCCTGGAGCCAGGGTGCCCTTTTCCAGGAGGAAATCCTACACTTTGAATATGGGTCTCAAACTGGTAGAGAAACTAATGGATTTGAAAATGTCCTGTCTAAAAAATAATGGAAGGAAAAGTATGTCCCTCCGAATGTTTTGATTTTGATGATTTTTAAATGCTTTTTTTAAAACTATTTTTTTTACATATTTCTAGGTGACTACACATTCTGACTTGAAAAATGCATTGGTGCCACTGATGAAATAGGAGTGTTTAAACCTGATCACGAGGCTGTGCCCGTATGGAAACACTGTAAGTTTTTGTCAACAAGTTTCTATTCTGACATTTTCCAAATATCCCCTGGGAGAAGTCCAAGCAGCCCGCAGCTCAGGGGCTGCCAGCACCCTGGCATTTCGCCTGGGCAGCGAGGGAGTGGAGGTGCCTGGTCGTCCAGTCACGTTCGACTTGGAGGTGTTTTTTCTGTCCCGGTAACCCTGAGATGGGAGAAATTGTGAAATATTACTCGGATAGGAGAGTGGGGAAGGCGAGAGGCAGGCCCACGCTGCCCCAAGTCTCCCGGGGACTGGTGGGACAAGTTGCCTACGTCCTTTGGGGTGGGTGCTGCTTAACCTGAGTGAAGTTTTCTGAGTCACAGCAGCTTCTGGCATCAGCTCTCACTACTCAGAAACCAGAGAGTGTCTCAGTTCTTATCTCTCCCAGCACTTCAGAATGCAGCAAATCTCCTTATCCAAATAAGAGTACTTATTTGGGCTGAGTAGATGGCTTGTAGGATAAAAGGCGTGCAAGTGCAAGGTGCTGGTCTCCACCTCTCCAGGGTTAATTAAAAATCCTGGTCCAGACTTTAGAGACTGAAGGGCTGTAGGGGCGAGCACAAAAGCACATGTCTGTTTCCAGGCTGAACTTGCATCTCTGAGACCATGGCTGCAAACAGAAGCAACTGTGTGGGCAGCTGACAAGGAAACTGTCCAGCTGCCATCGCGTCCTGCTGGTGCACGAAGGTCCAGTAGTTTGCACATGTGCTCATGGAAATTTCTGCTCTTAACTGTGGGGCGCCGAGGGGGTGCACTGAGGTGCCCCTGTGCCACAAAGAAGGCAGGCACAAAGGGGCTCCAGGGGTTTCTCTTGCTAATGGTGGAGAAAAAAATAGAGCATTTGGCCACAATAGGTTGAGACATCAAGCCAGCAGGGCAGAACTGGGATTTTGGTATGGGGATGTGCAGCAAGAATGGCTCCAGCACCCTCCTCCCCAGGCTCCTCTGTGGGCTTTGCTACTACCCTGCACTTCTGGTCATCCTTAATTTTCAAAAATGGGGCTGCCCAGACCCTATTACATCCTTCCTTCAGCCAGTGGGTGCATCTGTGAGACTGCCAGCAGAGCTTTTCCTGTGCTGCCCCAAAGGTCACATTTCAACTTGATTTTAGCAATTTCTTATTTTGTCCAATCTTTCTTGTGTGGGCTGCATGGGATGTGTGTTTGCTGGAGAGATCTCCCATCTCAGCCCTGCTTTGGTCCTCCTCTGTCACAATACACTGAGAACTTGCTCCCTTTGCAGAGCAGCACTTAAACAGCCAGAAACTCTTCTGTTCAGCTGCTTTTGAGCAAAGCAGGGCCTTTCCATAGCATTGTAGGACAGCCATAGAACCCTGGGGATCTGGGAAGCACATGGGGCTGGGGCTGCTGGAGGCTGCATGCAGCAAGCTGGAGATGACAGGGATTGTGGCAGCGAGGGGATTTCTGCCTGTGCAAACACAGGAAGCCTGAGGTGCTGTGCAGTGGCCCCACTTGAGGCAGCTTCAGCTTGTTTTGAAGTTTGCCCTGATGTCTTTTTTTGGTGTTATCACGATCACTCCTCAGGAATGACAGCAGCTGGAGACATCTCAAGGATTTTCTCTAGAAAAGTGAGCCAAGGAGGCTTTATCACATGCTCAATTGAATTGCCCCAAGCGGGATAACTCAAGTTAATTTGTACCAATGGTCATTTAAATTGTTTGCCAAAGCTTATGGATAAGAAAAGCATTTATGCAAACTGTTTAAGTGTCTCTTGTCACTCTCTCTGTGGTTCGAGCTGGTAAGGACTGAGTGGGACTGGATGAGGACAAGGTGGTGTTGGTGCCAGCCCTGCATGGTCTGTGTTTGGGGTGGTCCTGTGAGTGCAGATGAAGTCATTCATTTTTGTTGTTGTTATTTATTTTATTTTCAGAAACCAAATCTGGGGGGAAAAAAAAAAAAGGGAGGTGGAGGAGATTTTGCTGGCAGGTTTTTGGGGGATAAGCTGGCCCATGGTCAGCCTGGCAGGTCCCAGCAGGGCTGCAGCCCAGGCAGTGGACTGAGGGTGGTCATGGTACACCGTCCTTCAGCCCTACTGATTATTTGCAATCTGTTTGTTTTTGCAAATGACACCTAATGAAGTGCTGGCTGCTTTTCTTCAATGCAAATGGAAGGCATTTAGCCATGTCTGCTGAGACCTCGTGACTTGGACTTTGCATGGGTGAGATAGCTGAGAAAACTGCTTGAACTGCAGAAGTTCTCAAACGTGCTGGAGCCCCAAAAAAATCACAGGCTCCTTTGGTGGGGATCTAGGCCACACGTACTTCTGCCTTGAGGTAGAGCAGTGATTTCAAGTCATTCCTGTCCCTGCCTGTTTTTCCAAGGAAAAAGATGTGGGTTAACCTGTTCTTACAGTCTTTTATTCTCTATTTTTCCCCGTGGCAAAATAAAAGGACAAAAAGAAAGGAATGGGGAAGTGAAACTTTCACCCATGCTGGTGAGAAGTAGGAAAGCATATGGTGCTGGGGGCTCAAGGTGGGGGGCTCTGCTCCCCTCCCAGAGCAAAACACAATGCTCGGTCTGTGCCTGTGCCTCTCCCCATGCGTCCCCATCCTTATCCCTGTTCTCCGGCTGCTCCAGGGCCTCAAAGTGAAAACTAATCCCAGGGGATAACTTTCCGCTCTGTTCCTGGGTGGGAGGAACGGGCTATTTATTCCTCACCCTTAAGCCTCGGCAGTGGATCAGCGACGCAGTTGTCACTGCCGGCGCAGGGTGGGCAGCAGTATTCATCACAGCCCCTGCCTGCTCCCACGCCCTGCCTGCACGATCCCAGCCAGCCTCGCTGCTAAATAAGGAGGAAAGGCTAAAAATAGTAAGGCAGAGGTTTGGACAGGCAACCCTTCCCAGGGCTGGGAGCAGTATGGGGAGGGAAAGTGGAGCTGCTTATGGGGAAGGGTCCCATAAGTGTGTCCTCACCATGCTATGGCAGAGGGTTAGGTCTGAGACCTGCCACAGTCATGTTGTGTGTGCTCAGTTGGCTCAGCCTCTTCCAGCTTTCCACAGGGAAAAAACATCTATTCACCAATATATATGGGAAAACCCGCACTCCAGTACCACCTGTGATGGCAGGGTACCCGTGGAGTCATTCCAGCATGATGGGGTGCCTGGTGCAGTTCTGTCTGGAGAATGATCTGCTGCAGGGAGGAGGAAGAGAGGAAGAGAGGAAGAGAAAAAAGTTAAATCTAACATTTTAGACAGATGGGTGGTAGGGGTACTGCAGCACAGTCCCCAGCCAGAGGGCTACTTGATGCCAGGGTGCCCCCTCTCCTCTGCTGCACACATGGCATCGGGTTCGAGGGTCTCAAATATCTGAAATATCTGAAATATCTCTGCCTTTCAGCTGCCACCTGCCCTGTGCCGAGCGCGGGGGGAGCGTGGGGGTCCCGGGTACTGACCCGAGGAGTACCGACCCTCGGACACCCGCAGGCACCCCCAACAGCCCAAGCAGGGTGCGAGACGAGCCGCAGCCCTGGGTGGGGGGGTAGGCGGTGGGGAGATGGTCGTGTCCCCCCACCGGAGCTGGGTGATGTGCGTGCCCTGGGGTGATGGGTACAGTCCGCCCCTCGCCCCTGGTGCCTGTTCTGGGAGCCTGGGAAAGCGCCGCTTCCCGTCCCAGCATCCCTGCTAGTCCAGTCCTGCGCTTGGCAGCGAAACCCGGCAGGGGAGGGGGAAAAAAAAAAAAACCAAAGGGAAAATGTGAGCGTGTCTGGAGGAGGGAGGGGAATCGGGCGGTGGGCCGGCCGCGGAGGGAGGGATCATCACTATCTCACGGGACTTCTTAGTCCCGGCGCCGTCAGCTTTGTCCCGCCGCGGTAACTGCTCGCTGCCCCGCCGGACCCCGGACCCATCCCGGACTATTCCCGCACCGTTCCCGCAGGATGCTGTGCGCGGGGCTGGCGCTGGCGCTCTGTGCGCTGCAGCTCGTCCCGGCCGCGCTCGCCGGGCCGCAACCGCAGCTGCTGGTGGAGCGGAGCGGGGCCCGGCGGCTGCGTAAGGTGAGGAGAGACCCCGCATCCCGCATCCCACACTCCTTCGGGCGCGGGGGGGCTGCGGGGGGGCTCGGGGCTCGGCGGTGCGAAGAGGTGGAAGGTTCCGCCATCCTGCTAGGATTACAGGAGACCAGAATAATTTTCTGCTTGGTGGGACGGGTGCAAGAGCGCTGCTGGGTGCGTGTCTGAGGCCGGGTGAGGCAGTGGGGTCCCATGGACCCGCTGGGACCCCGCAGCCCCCCGCGCTGGGGAGCAGTGCTGGAGGTTGAGCTTCAGTTCAGAGTGTTTACAGACGCTTCTGAACCCAGAAGCCCGGCGGCCTTGTCCTTCGGCTGAGCGTCTCCCGGCTCTCATTCCTCGTCTTCATGAGCCTTCTCCAGCCCAGGCACTGCTTCCCTGTTCCCACGCAGCGCAGGGCCGGGCTCATCAGCGCGCGCTGATTAAGATACAGCTGATTACCATGTGTGACTCTTACGCGGTGCGGAGGGAAGTATCACAATTTATTTTCCAGGAAAGCTGCTGTTGCCCCAGGGAAGGGGGAGCCGGTTGGGAAGGCTGGAGGGGGCACGGCGGGCGGCAGTCTGCAGCCGCACACCGATGTTCGGTCTCCCTGGAGCCTCTTTCCCCGCAGGCTCCCAGCTCTTGCTACTTTTGGGGGCGCAGGCTGCCCCGTGTCTTGTCCTGGGCTGCTCCCAGCGGGTGAGCAGGATGGTGAGATGGGCTGCTCACCTGCGTGGGCTGCGGTGCGCCCGCAGGAGCTGCCGTGTGTTACCAGGCAATACAGCCTCCACCGGTTCTGCGGCTGTGAGAAGGAAGGAAGAGCCCCACGCCATGGCATGGGGACACGGGCTGCTCTGGCCAAACCTGCTCGGGAAGGGAGCTGGGGCTGGGCTCTTGCCTCTCGCCTGTGGCAGGCTCAGGGGTGGCTCTTGCAGACAAGTGCTGCTATGCCTCCACCTTTGAACTTGAGTTTCTTTACTGGTGGTGGCTGGGGAGGCTGGTGGGACTTGTAGGAAACACGGCAGATCTCCCAGCATGGCTCCTAGCCCAGACAAGACACACAAGTGATGTCGCCCACTCGGGTGGCATCTCCTTACATGTGGATTTGCATTATTCTGTTGGACAGTGCTTCTTCCCTGGCTCATTTGTACTCACTCAGCTCAAGGTCAGGCCCTTGGGGTGTATCAGGCAGAGGATGAGCCTGGCTCTTCTGCCTTCCTGAGTGCAGTTCCTCCTCCTGTGCAGAACCAGGTGGCCAGAGCTGCTGGATGAGGCCTTGCAACAGCTGGGCTGAACCTGGATGAGGTGGGAGACTCTGCCAACCCCATAGGCCCTCCCAGCACCCCTCTGGACAGTGTAGCTGCCACTGCCCTGCCCTGGGCCCAGCTTGCTCTCACGTGTCCCCACACACCTTGCGTGGTGCCACAGGTGTGAAGGATGCTTCTTGCCTTGTTCACATGTGAAGTGTTCAGAGGCAGAGCTGAGGCAAGTTTGGAAATTGCAGCCTAGTAATCCCTTTTGGGTGTAAAGTGCAGACAGGGTTTCTGCAATGCCCTCAGGATCGGAGAGCTGGGAGTTCAAACAATGCAGAGGGTTATATTTATTTGGCATTTGAAAGGGCTAAAGGTCATTTTCTGGCTTTTTTGTGTGCAGATGTTTGGCAGGGTGAGATGTCTAGAAATCTCCTGCAAACCCAGGTTAAGGCTTGCTCTGGCTCTAACTCCTCCTGTCCCTTGGTGCTGCAGGTTGGTGGCTTTGCCTGGGAGAACTGTGGTGACAAGAGGAACCCAGTGGTGCTTCAGAGCCTCTCTGTGGCACCTGACCCCATCAGCATCCCAGGGAGCCTCCGCATCAGTGCAGCTGTCAACAGTGGAAAGACCATGACTTCCCCTCTGAAGGTAAGTGCCAGACATGTCTCTATGTGATGAGGGAGGGCAGAGCATCTCAAAACCACTGGTAGCTGGGAAATGCCCATCATTGGGTACAGGAATGAGCAGCCCTTGGGGAGCAAGGCACAGAGTAGTGCAGGGCTGAGCCACCAGGTTCTGTGAGGCAGAATAGGACATGAGGAGACCCTTGGTAGGAGCAGACAGCCCAGTGAGAGCCTCCCAGCCTCGTCCCAAGGGGGAGAAACCACTTGAGCTGTCTCATGTCCCAGGTATGTAATGGCTTAGGGAGGGAAATGAAACCCGAGTGCTGTGCGTGCTACTAGTGGTCACTGCAGCACTTGTTTTTCAGTGGCCAAACCAGGCTACTCCCTCCAAGGACATGCCAGTCCAGTGCTGTGGGAGCCTTGGGCTGTGCTGGCTGCCCTGCACCACTTTTGGGAAGTTTTTGGAATGAGACGGAACGTGTCTCTCTACCCAGGGTGCATGGGCTGTCTTGAGCAATGCTGTGGTGCCTGTTTGGGTCTGGAGCTGTGGGAAGCATGCTGGGGAAGTGTGGAGGCAGAGCTGAGGGATAGGAGCATTCTGCTTTCAGACAGAGGCAGAGGAGAGGGATTGTGGAGTGCTGGGAGGTGTTTGCTCAAAGGGCCAACCTGAGATTGGAGGAAGAGAAACCTGCAGGCTGAGAGGAACCGAAAGCAGGAAGGGGTGGCAGGAGGGTGTTCAGTGACCCCACGGACACCCCAAAGATTGCGTGATCAGGAGCTGAGGGATTTGGCTGGTGAGGAGGCGTGGGACCGGCTGGAGGAGCTGTGGGTGCCCGTGCTGGATTTACTGGTGCTGAATACCTTCCCTCCAGGCAGTGCTGGTGGTAGAGAAGGCGTTGGGTGAGCTCTGGATCCAGCTGCCCTGCATCGACTGGGTGGGCAGCTGCACCTACGACGATGTCTGCAGCATACTCGATGACATCATCCCACCTGGCACGACCTGCCCGGAGCCCCTGCTCACCTATGGCATCCCCTGCCACTGCCCCTTCAAAGCGGTATGGCTGAACCCCTTGGGGCGGTGCTGGCAGTGCCAGCAGGTACCGCTGTGCCCTTTGGCACTGAGCTGGGGTTTTGGCTGACCTCTTGCCTATGTGTCCTCTCTCTCTGCAGGGCTTCTACTCCCTGCCAGCCAGTGACTTTGACCTGCCTGACGTGGAACTGCCTTCCTGGATGACCAACGGTGACTACCGAGTCCGGGCAGTCATCAGCAATGGCGGGGAGGAGCTCGCCTGTGTCAAGCTGGCCTTCTCCCTGCAGTCCCATTGAGGGGTGGGACACCGTCCCTCCTCTCCCCCACACCTTGGTTCCCCGTACCATCCCATCCAATTGCACCCCATCCTATCCCAACCCATCTCTGTGCAGTCCATCCCTAGTGCTGTCAGGAGGAAGCAGCCCTGTCCCCCTCGCCAGCTTGGTGCCCGCCTCCCCTGCTACACCCAGAAATGCCCCTCTGGTTGTCCTGCTGTCCCCAAACCCAACACCAGGATGTCCCCTACCTGGACAGGGTGGGCTTGGAGCCTAATCCCAGCATGACCTGGGGATATTTCTTTTTTTTTTTTCCTTCTTTCAGACAAAAACATTCCAGGGAAAAGCAGTATTTCTTGAAGCAGTCCATGGGGAGTGTTTGGGAGTTCTGGGTCAGGCTGGAGAGATGCAGGGCTAGCTGCAGAGGGTGTCCCTGCTTGTCCCCACCACCTCTGGCCAGAGCACAGGGCTATTTTGCAGAAGTGTCCCCAGAGTGGCTGCAGGAACCTGTCACCTATGCAGCAGCTCTGGGTTTGGTGCACCCCCATACTGCATGGGGACCATGCAGGTGGTGACACAACCTGAGAAGGCACTTCCCCATCTCCCTCCTGTGGCAAACATCAAGAACTCAAGAGGACTGAAACCACCAGAGCCCCACATGCACATTCCTACTCTCGAGGGACCAAGCAGCTGGTGATGGTGATGCTCCCAACAGCAGGAGAGGTACCTGTGCTTGCTGTAGAGGGGGGCACATGGCTGTGACAGGCTGCTGGAACACAGGCTGGCCGAGGACCAGTCCCACTTATCTCATTTTTCCACTGGGACTGAGCTGAGGCAGGATGCTGCACTGAGACCATCCTGAGACCATGTGGTGACAGACGCATCCCAAAATGGAGCAGCATCCCAAACATGGGATAACACAGATTACCATGAAGACAGCCTGGATCCTAGTTGGGGGCCTCCTGGCTGTGGCTGGGGACTGCAGTGCATCCTTCCTGCTGCAGCTTCGGGCAGGGCGTGAGTGTGACATCACCCTCCTATGACAGGTGTCTGGAGGGCAGAGGTGCAGGTGACCCACCAGCCACCCACATCTGTCACTGTCCCTGCCTGCTCCTGTTACACAGCTCCTCCATAGAGATGGTCTTCTGCAAGCACTTTATATGCCTTAACTGCTGCTGGGTGTCCTCCACCATGCAGATGTGCTCCCACTGCCTTTCTGTGCCCTCCACTTGCTTTGTTTTATCTCGCAGCTTTGCCTGGAGAAGCACTAACTCTGTCCTGCTCCCCACCAGCATCTGTGCCAGAGCAGCAACCTCCTTTTAGAAAGGTACTGCAGGTTCTTAATAAATCTTTTTACCAGGAAGTGGAGCTGGGGCCTCTTGATGCTGGGGGTGACATTTGTTTCCCTTGGAACAGCGGGGATGTGGGTGAGAGCTGGAAGAGGAGAGAAGGTGGTGGGGCTGGAGTGGGGAGGTGAGGATAGCAGTGGAGGGTGTTGTGCTGAGTGTGAGCAGCCCCAAGACCAGTTCCTATGTGAGGGGCAGGGTGGAGCTTTGCAGGAATTGCTTTTGGACATGGAGACACAGGGACAGCCCTGGCGGGCACAGCCTGTGCTGGGGGGCTCAGGGAGTGTCACTCCTAGCAAACACCTGTAACCCTGACACTTGGGTCACTCTGCATGCCTTGCAAGGAACAGCCCCACTGCAGGGGATCACAGAACCAATCAGCTCGGAAAAGACCTCTGAAATCGCTGAGTCTAACCTTTGACCTAACACCACCATGTCAACGAGACCATGGCACTGAGTGCCACATCCAGTCTTTCCTGAAACGCCTCCGGCGATGGTGACACCACCACCTCTCTGGGCAGCCTGTTCCAATGTCTAGTCCTCCTTTCTGTGAAGAAATTCCTCCTAAATCTCCCCTGGCGCATTTTAAGACCACGTCCTCTCATCCTGCCACTGGCTGCCGGGCGCAGATCCTGACCCCCACCTCGCTGCGCCCTCCTGTCAGGGAGTTGCAGAGAGTGATAAGGTCATCCCTGAGCCTCCCCTTCTGCAGGCTAAACTCCCCCAGCTCCGTCGCCCTTCCCTGGATGCCGCTCGCTGCCCACGGTGGGCTCGGGGCTCAGCATTCCCGGCTTTGTCCCACTCGCGGCAGCGGCACCCGCAGCTCGCCCGCCCGTCCGCCAGGCGGCGCCACCGCCCCGNCAGGGACCGGGACAGGGACAGGGACCGGGACCGGGGGGCTGCGGGATGCGGCTGTCAGCCCGCGCTGTGCCCAGGGACGCGAGGGGTGCGGGGTCCTGGTAGTGGTGCCATTCTTCGTGGGTGCGCGGGGTCCTGGGGCGATGACAGGGCTCGAGGGGCCAAGGGTTCGCTGGCAGCCCTTGTGCGTGGGCGGGTCCTCAGAGCCTGGGGGTGCTGGAGGCTGACGGGGGTGTCCGGGGGTCCCTGGGGATGCTGGAGGCTGACAGGGGTGTCCGGGGGTCCCTGGGGATGCTGGAGGCTGACAGGGGTGCTGGGGGTGCAGAAGCGAGCTGGCAGCACACGTGGGTGCTCAGGGGAGCTCGGGAATAAGCTGTATATGTGACCTTGTGTGTGTGGGTACTCGGAGCCTGACTGGCTGCAGGAGGGTGCTGGGAGCTTGCGGGGGTGCCCAGAGGTCCCTAGGGGTCCTGGCAGAGGTGCTTCAAGGTGCTCAGAGCTCACATAAGCGTGTGGGTCTGCCTTGACCCTGCCTGGGTACTCAGGGGTGTGCTGGTGATGCCCTGCCGAGTGCTGGCATCCCATGGAGTTCCCCTGGGAATGTCTGGGATGCTGTCTAGGGGAACACAGCCCCCTGCAGTGTGCACCAGGGTGTGGGGTGCTGTGTGGCACTGGGGGAGGGCATGGGGAGCCCCACACTCCGTGGGGTGTAGGAAGCAGAGCAGTACAGCCTGGCTGGGATGGGAGCTGTGGGAACTGGGGGGGGGGTTTGTGCCCAGCAGCCTCCCTGTTGGGGAAAAGCCAGACTAGAGGCACCAGGCTGTGCTGCGAAGCGTTGGAAAGGTGAATCTGGGATTGTCTCTGGAGCTGTGGGAGCACTGGGTAGCACAGAGACAAGAGGACTGATGCTGTGACTGGGAGGTATCGTGCTGGCGTGGGCATGGTGGCTTCCCTGGAGGCAGGGGAGGGGGATCTGGCAGCGCCAGCTCTCCCTTGTGTCATACTGGGTTGGGTTACAAGCAGTGCTTTGGAAATAAAGGATTTAACGTGCAAGATGGGAAGCAGCAGTAAGTTTTGCTGTGAAGCTCAGTTTTCCAGATGATTTCCTGATGCTCACGCAGCCCCAGCTTGATGGGGGAGAGCTGTCAGGGTCAGCAGCAAGTCGCATCTTGCTTTTGACTTCTGGCGTGGAGTTGTCACTGTAAGGGACAAATTGCTGTCACAACCCTCCCAGCTTCTGTAGGTGCTTTGGTTACAACAATGAAATTGCTCCCATATGCAGGTGGGAAAAAACGTACATGAAAATAACTGAGAATACTGGTTTGAAAACCAAATGTGGCTGCTCCTGTCTTTGCTGTTTGTGATGATGAGGAAATGGCGTGGTGGGGTTTTGCTTTAGTTTGAAGTGTTCATCGTGTGGATGAGACAAGTTCGGCAGCTTCTCCGTGTTGGTTGCGGGGGAGCTGAGTGCTCGCTCCCTGCTGCTACTTAACCTTTAATCCAGACACAAAGCAGGCAAGTCACGGTGATCGCATTTCTCTGGCTCTTCAAAGCAAAAAGCAGACGGGCCTGCTAGGAAGAAAAAAATACCCACGGGGAGCGATCGGGCAGGATGATGTCGCCGTGTTGTGTTTATCTGGGAGACATCGCTGTTGGGTACTTCAGGTGCTGTGCATCTTTGGGGAGGGGAGCCCATGCCCTGCACCCCCTCTGCCTGCTGTCCTTGCCCGCTGCCAGCCCTCGGTGCTTGGCAAAGCCTCCCAGGTCTCTCCCCTGGCCCTTGGGCCTGTCACCGATGACAAATAGCTTCTAACGCTCTCCTTGTGTAAACTCCTGCTGCCGCTCTTCCCAGTCCTGTCTCGCGGGAGCGCCCTGCCTGCGGCAGAGCCGGTTCAGAGCAGGATTACGTGTCCCAGCTGCGAGGGAGGAGGCTGAGCAGGAGTGAATGCACGTGCTGGAGTGCCTTCCTTCCTGCCACCGGCTTCACCGTTGCTCCAGAGGCTGGTGTTCCATGGGACACACTGCTGCTTCCTGCTGCCGGTGTTGCGTGGTGCTGCAGGAAATGCAGCAGCTCTGTTGTGGCCTGGATAACTGCTCCAGAGCAACTGGGATCTGGAGCATCCAGAGTCGAGGAAAAGCCCTTCCTCTCTGCTTCCCTTCTGATCTTCAGGCTGGACCCTCCCAGTGGATCAGTTCTTGGCTTGTGGTGCAGAGTGGTGCTCTGGGGGATGCCTGGGGCTCTGGGGACGGAGCAGCACCCGAGTGGCCTGTGCTGAGCCTTCCCTGCACAGCCAGATGTGTAGGTCTGTGCCAGGACCACATCCGGCAAGCACTCGCGTGACTCGGCGAGTGCACGAGGAGCTCTGGCAGGAAACGAGCCAGTTTTTTGCAGTAGTGACATTTCTCTGCTGCTTCTTCTTGGTCCCAGTTCCCCACCCAGTGCCTGGGAGCGGGATGGGGAGCACTGGGACAGCTGAGTCAGGGGTGATGCCTTGGGCATGACAGCCCAGAGGACCTGAGGGGCAGGGACTGGGTCAGCAGGCTGCGATGCAAGAGCCTGATAGATAATTTCTCTGTGTCTGGTGCTCCTTCTCAGTGGGTGTTTGGGGTGCTGGGTGTGGCAGTTGTGAGAATTGAACCAGATGACTGTTTCCAGACGAAGGCACGAGATAAGGGTTTGTGCCCGTGCTTCTGGCTTGCAGGACCCTGCTGGGATTTTTGCTGAAGCAAGAGCCCCAGGCTGTGAAGGTCCCTCATCCTGGGAAGCCCCTTAATCCCACAGGCACCTCCTTGACTGTGAAACCTTTAGGGCAGATGTTTGTCTGTCAGCACGTGATCTGTGCTCCTGATGGAGTATGGTCAATTTCTTTTGATTCTTTTTAATAAAAAGTCTTGAATTAAAAAAAAAGGGAAAAAAGAGAAGTTAGGAAACTTTCCCTTCCCTGGCAAGAGCAGGCTGTTCCCTTGCAGCACACTGTGCGGGTTAAAAGCAGTTGCACTTTCCTGGCCCCAGCCCCAAGTTCCAGGGCTGGGGACACAGTTACAGCATGTCCTGTCCTCTCCTGCTGCCTATGGCTGTGGTGCCACGCTTGCCACTCTTAGAACAGGGGTACACAGGTCCCTTCCCCGACATGAAGTGGGGCACATCTAGGCTCTGTCTGCAGGATCCTGACCCTGTTCTGTTTGAGTGTGCCAAAAAATGTGGGCATGAGCCTGCAGGAAGAGCCAGTGGGAATGTGCCATGCACCTTTGACCTTAGGACATGCCAACTCCGTGATTGCTTGGGCGGGAGCGAGTGACTGTATAAAAGCCCTGGAGGAGACCTTGCTCTGGCAGTACCAGCCAGTCTCTCTTCACAATGGCTGACCCCAAGGAGCCTGGGAAGGGGGGTGTCGAGCTGGGCACCCCTAATACCTCTCCCCCCACAGGGACCATGTCCACCCGGCGCCTCCGCAGCGAGGACTACAATGACTACAGCTCCACGGATGTCACGCCAGAGGGGAGCCCACCCGACGGCATGAACGGCTTCGCCCACCCCGAGTCCTACCAGCGATTTGGGGAGACCAACGGGACAACGTGAGTGATGCTTCCCTCCCTCCTGTGCCGGCCCAGCACCTGGGGAGGGTGGAGGAGGTCTTTGCGGCTCCCTGCTGGCTTTGCTGGAGGATGGTGGAGCTGTGCTTTTATAGGGAGCTCTCCTGGGGGTGGTCAGGGTAGAGCTGTGGTCCTGCCTCTGGGGGGTGCTGGCACCAAGCAAGCAGCTGCCCCAGTGTTGCTCTTTGCTCTCTAGTGAAGCTGGGCTTGCTGGCAGCAGGCAGCAGTCGGTGCTTTTCCCGATATTCCCTCACTCCAGCTTGGTTTGATGGGGAGCTGTGGCGAGCAAGCAGCATGTCCAGCCTCGGAGGATATGTGGGCATGTTGCAGCCATGCTGTGGGGGCTTCCTTATGCCCAGGTGTGCAGAGGATGCTGTCTCTGCTGAGAGTAACTGATTCCTTCAGCATAGATATATCCTTGTGCAGCCTTGCTGCTGAGCGGTGTCTCGTGCTGGGTTTTTCCATGAAGCTGGTTTTGCAAATGTCCATCCAAAATCTGTTTGTTCACTTTGCCTTCAGACCTTCCTTGGTCCCACTTGGCTGACCTGGATTCAGGGAACAGGATCAAGACATCCATGTGTGTTCCCCGAAGCAGCTCAGAGCTGCTGTGGACCCTCAACAGGATGAGCTAAGTGCTAAGAATGTATGGTCTGGGTTCCAAAAGTCACCTCTGCATCTTCTTTCCCTCAGGTGGTACCAGACCCTGATCCATCTCCTGAAGGGGAATATCGGGACGGGACTGCTGGGGCTGCCTCTGGCTGTGAAGAATTCTGGTATCCTGGTAAGGCAGCTCAGCCCTGCTGTGCTGGAGCTCATGGGCCAGAGTGACCTTGGGGCATTGGGCAGCTTGAATGGCCGGTGTCAGGTTTGACTCCCTGCCCAGGTGCCTCTTGGTGCTCAGTTACTTGCAAACTTTGGCACCCTGAACTGTGTGGCCTTGCTGCTGAGACCTTTCTTGCCACTCCTGTGTTGTGCTGTATGGAGAAGTTCAGTGTGTGAGTCCGGGCTATGGTTTCTTCTGTGGGGTCAGGCTGGGCACTGGGTCCAGACCATGACCTTTTTATCGTCCATATAGTAGGAATATGCAAGATAGTTTAAAAAACAATCCTGGAAGCACTTTGCTACACCCAAACTGCCCCAACTTGCTTCTTCTGCATCATTCCTTCCAAGCTTGTGGCTCTGTCAAGTTACTCGGTCCTGGGAGGCTGGTTCCTTGGAGCTGCACCCGAGCTCTGGTTCAGCCTCCAGGGGTGTTTCTACTCGCCCAACCTGTGGAGTTTGGTCTCAAAGTTGTACGGAGCAGCTCTGCCTTTGGCCATCAGAGTGCAGCCTTCCACCTCTCTTCCCTGCAGCTGGGTCCTCTGAGCCTGCTGGTGATGGGAGTCGTGGCTGTGCACTGCATGGGCATCCTGGTGAAATGTGCCCATCACTTCTGTAACAGGTAAGGAGCAATTCCCCTTCTCGGCACTGCAGCTCCTACAGTTCTTCCTTCTTGCCCAATAAGCCCTGTTTTTTTTCTGAAACCCCTCAGCAGCAAGTTTCCGATGTTGAAGCCTCAGTTTGGAACTGCTGCACTATTTCACAGGAACTGTTTTCCTATTTCACTGGGCTTTTTTTTTTTGGTGTTAGTGTCATCATTTGCCTTGGGAATTAGCAGACAGGGCTAATGTTACTTCCCTTCTCTCTTTCTTCTCTGGACAGGTTCCAGAAGCAGTTTTTGGACTATGGAAGTGTTATGATGTACGGCCTGGAGGCAACACCCAGCGCATGGCTGCGGACACATGCCATCTGGGGAAGGTACCTGCTTCCCTGCTCCAGGCAGGGGCTTGTCTTTAAGCCCAGAATGTGCTGCAGCTGGGACAGAAGAGCCACTGTTCACTGAGCTGTGTCAGCAGATAAGCACAAGTGACATAAAATGTTATTTGGCTCATCTGCCCTGAGTGCTCAGTGTCTCCTAGAGGGTGACATTGAGTTCTTTGACACAGAACTGTCCCCAGCCAGATGTGACTAAAGGAGTGGGAGAAATAAGTTTCCACAGCATAACAAAGGGGTGAATAGTGTCCAGCAGTGCTGGCCCATCTTGCTAGACACGGAACATGTCCAAAGTCTGCTCCCTGCCCTGTGCGTGTCCCACATTACGTCACACAGATCATTGCACATCAGGGGTGGGATCATTCACCTATTCCTGTGTCCAGGGAGCGTTGTCTCCCACTGTCACAATTCAGCAGCAGATTGGAGATGCTAAGCCCAAAGGAGACTTTCTTCCTGAGGCTGGTCCTGACCCTATGTAGGGGATGAGAGGGGGAGACTGGAGACCCTGAGGTCTGTGAGGTTGGATGGAGATACTGTCATTTCTCTTGATCACAGAGAAGTGAGCTGGGCGTACTCTGACCTGTACACCCCAACCCCAGGGAGAGAAGCATCACTGCAGTGTATAAGTGCAGCCCCAAGCAACCCAAGTGGGCTCTAATTTCTTGTATGGCTTGGTGAAAAATGGTCTTTTTTTGCTTTCCAGGCGTGTAGTGGCACTTTTCCTGATCATCACTCAGTTGGGGTTCTGCTGCGTGTACTTTGTCTTTCTGGCTGACAATCTGAGACAGGTTGGACTTATCCCTCTTTGATGGGCAAAGGGAAGGCGAGGGGGTGTGGAGGTGCTTGGGTGGTTCTTTGCTCCTATGTCACTGCCCCGTTGTCCATCAATTCCATAAGAATTGATGCTCAGGAAAGTACCACTCCTCTGCCATATACTTTGGAGGGTCAGTTTTCCTGTTCAAACAGAGTAGGTTTTTCTGAGAACCCCTGTGATTTTACAGAGGTGCTGGAGCTGTTTGTGTTGCTCAGGAGAAGTGGAGGCCATTCCTAGTGAGGGAACAGCAGGAAAGAGGTGACAGCAGAGGGTCTGTGCCTTTGCTATCCTGCCCCTCTCAGTTAATTGGTTTATTGGTGTATATGGTAATATTTGAGTCCCAGGACTTTCTGTGAACCTCTCTTCTCCCTTACCTGCACCTATTTGCATTCCAGTTTCTTTCCTCATCCTGTGGCTCTGGAGCTTAATTACATCTTTAGAGAAAGAGTTTCTTTCTGCCAGGCTTCAGGAGGAAATAAACAGAAACCCTGAGCTGCTTGGCTGGCTCCTGTGCCATAAGAAACTGGGAATAATGAGTCGTCATTCCCAGCCTCCAACCGTCTCAGTGCCTCACAGGCACTGCTCAGCTTTTTCCCCCATGAGCTCTGTTCTTGCAGCAGTGCTGTGGTCCCTGCCACCACAGCTGTGCTCTTGGTCAGCTCTTCCCTGATGGCCATCGGCCTCAGAGGTGGTTCCTGGGGAGCAAGGAGAACAATGGGAGGCTCTGCCTCTGCTCCAGGAGCAGCAGCTGAAGAGATTCCCATTGTGGGATGTCTGGGAGGAGTAAATGGATGAACATGGGTGATCTGACACACCAGCCCTGACAGCAGAAGGGAGCAGGGTGTGTGCACAGGGCCGGGCTGCTGCTGCCCCCACCCCCTGGGAACAGCCCCTTGCTGCCACTTCAAGGTGGGCTTTCTGCTCAGCCCCTCACAGTGAAGGCTGATTCAAAGTTCAAGGGAAGTTTGCAAAAACCTGCAAATCCAACCCATTTTGTAGGCCACAGCTGGGAAACCCCTTGGCTTCAGTTTTGGAATTTTTTGGGTGGGGAGAGGGGAGTGTTGCTTGTTTCTTTTTGTGGTGGAGAATAGCATGTTAGATGGGGAGTCATGGTGCAGGTGGTACCTTGGGCAAGGTGCCACTGTGCTGGCTTAGAACTTTGGTTCAGAAAATGGCTTTGGAGCAAGCCTCAGGGAGACAGGGCAGGCTGGGGCTTGAGCAGTGCTGTCCCATGGGTGGATGGCTCTGCACTGCCCTCTCCCATGGAGAATGCTGGTGTGTGCAGAGCTCTTTAGCCTCTCCTCTGGGGCAGGACTTGCTCTGGAGCAGGTTGAAATAGTTTTCAGTCAGCTCTTTGCTGCAGTGGCCAGACAGGACCTGGTACCTGAACCAGCTTGTTTGTGGTTGTATTGGTGATCCACAGCGTGCCTGTGCTCTTGGGTTGGATGGCTCAGCCACTTGGTTCCTGGGCCAAAACTGTCTCTAGAGGTGAGCACATGGCCTGGAGTGCCTTTGGAATGAAAGGCCCCAAGGCAAGGATGATTTCTCGTAAAGAAAGCAAAGTTAGGGGCCAGCAGGGTCTTCCAGTTGTCCTTGCATGTGAACAGAGCATTGAGTGACTGAAGAGCTGTGTGACATAGATCACAACTTTGCAAAGGAAGAGAAAAAGGACCTTTGAGGAAATGGAACTTAATGTTGCTTTCCTCTCTTTTCAACTGGCCTTGTGGACAGTGCAAACCACCTTCTGCCCCCGTGCACCTGGCTGCTGGGTTCTCCTACTCGAAGAGCCTGGGCTTGGTTGGGATTTGCTGTCCTGGCTCAGATGCCATAACTAGTCCCATACCTAGAGATACCCTACCATAACTAGGTAACAGGGGTTTGCTTGAAAACTACCTGTAAACCTCTGTTGCTTTGATTTTAATCAGCTCACAGCATTTGAAATGAGCTGATGTGGTACTCTGACCCACTTGGGACAGGCTGCCAAGATCTGTGGCTCTCAGATGTGTGTGATGGGGTTCAACAGGCCTTCCTGTGCTTCCCCAGGTCGTCTCTGCAGCAAACGGGACCACCAATGACTGCAGCTCAAACAGGACAGTGGTGATGACCCCCACCATGGACTCACGGCTGTACATGCTTTCCCTCCTGCCTTTTGTGGTGCTGCTCACATTCATCCAGAACCTCAAGGTCCTGTCCATCTTCTCCATGCTGGCCAACTTGGCCATGCTTGTCAGCCTTATTGTGATCTACCAGTACATTGTCAGGGTACGTGTGTATGGCTCCCCTGTCATTTCTGTGACATCCCGTGTTTTGGCAGGTGGAGGGAGCTTGACAGCAGGGTGTTTCCATGCTGTGGGGTGCTGCTTGCTCCCGTGGGCACAGTGGTTACCCTCTGCTCCACAAGGCTTCCCCTGCGGCGTGGGGCTGTGACAGGGAGTGATGGGAGCAGGCCAGGTCTTCCCCATCCTTCCCGTGTCTGAACTCTGTGTGGGCTTTTTTCCAGGACATTCCTGATCCCAGACACCTGCCTCTAGCAGCAGCCTGGAAGACCTACCCCCTGTTTTTTGGCACCGCGATCTTCGCTTTCGAAGGCATCGGGGTGGTGAGTCTCAGTGTATGGCAGCGGGGCTGCTGCACAGGAGGCTCAGCCCCTGCTCAGACTTGCTGCAGCACCTGCTCTGTGTTGCAGCTGCATTTGGACCTGAACTTCTCTGACAGTAGCCCAAAATCTCAATGATATTGTTAGCTTTGGCTCCAGGCTATCTCCTGGGTCAAACCCTGTTGCTTCCGTCCAAGGCTGGAGGAGCATGTACTCCAAACCTCAGGAGGTTGGTTGCTGCTTTAAAGGTGTCTTTATCTGGCAGTAGATTGGGAATCACGCTGGCAGCTGCCTTGGGCTGTGCTGGCTGACCTGCACGTGAGGAATTTTCCTGAGTCTTGTTACCAGGCTGGATCCTGAAGCTGCCTAAATGGGAGGCCAAAAAACATGGCATAAAAAGATGTGATCCTTTCCACCCTGCTGCGGAGGCACCAGGATCTCCCTTTGGCAGCTGTGTGGCCCCAGCCTGCCGTGGGGCTGGATTTGCATGGGCCTCTCATACAAGATGCTGTAAATAGACCAGCTGTGTCTGTGAAAAAAGCTGGGTGGGTGGGTGGAGAGCTTAATGACTCCCTAAGATGCTGTAGGTTGTTTCCGGGTGCTTCCTTCAAAGGAAAAAAAATGTTTTTATCTCTTAGTATAAGCTGGCTGTGTAAACATAGAGCTGAAGAGAGCCAAATTCATTACAGGAGGAGTGTTTATTGAATGCTATGCCCAGGGCAGAGGGCTCTTACCTGCATGAATTGGAGGTGGAGAAGCAAATAAAAGCTATTCTTCTGCTGCCTCATCAGCTCTGCCACTGTGTCACTTGAAATCCACATCACTCAAGGACATCTATAAAAATGTTTGCTGAAGGCCAGTATTTAGTGTTAGTAGTATAGAGGTGAGGGACTTACTTCTGTCCTTCCTCTTTTTATTGTCCTACCTGGTTGAAATGTGTCCAGACAAACTTGATAGGAGAGGAGAGTGTGTTGTGGTCTTCCCAGGATTTGCTGGGAAAAATAGGACACTGTAACATAGTGGGCATGGCTGTGCTGTTTTGGGATGCAGAGTGTAATGCATCCAGGGTATGGGATGGTTGGCATCTCCCCAAGATGCCAGGCAGCAGTGGGCACCTCTCCTGTCAAGGGCAGGGAGCATGTCCCATTGTTAAGGCAAGGGCACAGGTGACCTGCTGGAGACTTGCTGTGCTTCAATGGAAGCACAGAAATTGGATCTTCAGTACAGTGGCTAATTCATCTGGATTCTCTGGGCTCTGTGTGTGACCATCCCATCTCCTGGCATGAGTTGTGCTTGGCCACTTTTTGAGGCTGAGGGGTAGAGAGGGATGGGGGCAACCTGCTGTTCTGTCATCATCCTCCTCCTCCTCTTCTCCCAGGTGCTGCCTCTGGAAAACAAGATGAAGCACCCCCGGCAGTTCCCAGTCATCCTCTATGTGGGGATGAGCATTGTCACCATCTTGTACATCAGCCTGAGTGTCCTGGGGTACCTGCGCTTTGGGGCAGACATTCAGGCCAGCATAACACTAAACCTGCCCAACTGCTGGTGAGTTCCCAGGGGGAGTGGAAGGGCTGAGGGGTGAGGAAGGAGGGTCCCAGACAGGGAGGTGGGAGAGTGGGGAGCAGGGGGTGTTGCTCATTAAGGGAACTAATCTGGGTGAACCTGGGGAGGGATCAAACATGCTGTAGCCAAATTGTCTCAAAGAGCTTGACAAGGGTTGTCTGATGTATGAGGTGGAGAGAGGCTCATAGCTGTGGTGTCTGAGCTTGGTCTTGGAGCTCAGGCTGCTTCCTTGGGGTGCCTGATGGTCCCTGCCTGGGTAGATGCCTTTTTCTTGGAGCCTTGTAGCATCTTTTCAGGGGCTTAAGCAGTGCTCTGACTGGCAGATGTTGACCACAACTCCAGTGTGGCTGTACCAGAAGATCTCTGAACTGTGCAAAACCCACTTCTTTTCCTTAAATGAAGCACACGGAAAACTTGCCCAAAGCTGTGAACTCCTAGAAGGGGCGAGATGTGACATCTCCATGCATGGGTTGCGTTCCTTGTTTGCAGCCCCAGAGCTCAAACTCCCACTTCTGGGCTTTACATTGTGCCTGGATGTGGCTCATCTTGAGCCAACGCTTTGCCTGCGAGTGCTGTTGCCATGAAGATACCCCTTCCTTCCTGTGGAACCTGAGCTCTGCAGCTCCCCAAACCTGTCTGTACTCTGTCCTCTGGCTGGAGCCCTGTGGAAATACATGAGGCCTGACCCTGTGTCTGCCTACCCAGAGGGGTTGTTTCTCCAGGGCTGGTGGCTGCCACAGCAGCTGGCTGAGCTGTGTGCTGCTCTGTCCCTGGGGACACAGGAGAAATGCAAGCAGTTTCTCTTGCCTTTAGGACAAGAAGTGCGGAGTATGCAAATATTGAGAGCTCAGAGGCTGGAAATGGCTTTTCCAGCTTGCTCTGCTTGGGATTATTGAGAAAGTCCTGAAAGAAATTATCTCTGTTGCTCCTTATGATTTGCTGCTTTGGGGTGTCTGGGTGACAGGATGTGGTGCTGACAGGCAAGGAGGAGCTGGAACTCTTCACACACTGCAGAGGTACCATTTGTGGTATGGAGCTGGGGCTGAGGGTTGGCTTCGATGCCAGGAGATTTCTTGGAAAGCTGTCCTGCAGCAACAGTTTCTCTGGATTTGCCCAGGAGTACTCTGAAGTTCAGCAGTTTCTCTTTGATGGTCTCTGCTGGCTTGAAATTTTGCAAGAAGCAAAACTGACTTGCTGCTTCTTCCTCACTCACTGTTGAAGTAAATTTAGTCAGGACTCAAGTTTTGAGTCCCTGGTGGGCTTCCACATGCTGACCTTGTAGAGCTGCACAGCTGGGGCTCTGGAGAAAGCAAGGATTTGTAAAAAAAAGAGCCTAGTTTTGCTTTAATTATTGCAGTGTGTTTCTTTCAGTTTGAGCACATGGACGTTCATTCCTGCTGTGTCAGTGTAGTGACTGCACTGCTGGATATTGGTGTTGGTGTGGCAGAAGGTCCTGCTCCTGAGAGCCTTCCCTTGTCCCCTGTAGGGGCTGGGAGCTCTGCCAGTTCCTTGCTCTCAGTGAAGAGGGATGAGGCTGGTGGAAAGATGTGCCTGTGTTGTAGAGAGATCTGAATCCCACCAAGACAAGCACAAGTAGGTGTGAATCCCTTCTGCTCAGTAAACTGAAGTGCATTGTGGAGGGGATGAAATGCTGGTCCTTTTCCTGAAGGTGGAAAGCAGGTCATTTCCAGGTCTTGGGCTCTGCATGCCCCAGCCTGCAATGATGTCTGCTGGCCTGAAATGCTGCCCAGGGGCTTCTGCAGGGAATCTCAGCTCTGCTCTAGAGGATGATGTTCCCTTAGAAAGGAGGTAATGAGGTTATTGTGACCTGCTAGGCTACAGAGAGATTCTATTGCAAATGCATGTTTCTAGGAGTGTCCACACCTTCTGTCTAAGTACTTTTCTGAAAATAACCATAGGGGTTTTTGTGTAGTGAGAAGAGAATAGCCCTTTGGAAGCAGTGCTTGGGGAAGTCTGGGCATGTGGCAGGGCTCCTGTGGGGAGCTGCCAGGGAAGGTGTGCTGTGGTCCCTGTGATTCAGCACACACAACACTTTGGTATTTGTGCATGTTGCCTTGTGGCAGAACATTCAGTGGAGGCTGTAAATGTTGGACTTGGAAATGAGTTATGTAAAATAAGGGCTGGGATACTTGGGATAAAGCCTTGACTGCTGTGTTCCCGTACATGAAACCGTAGGTGATGGGTGAAGGCTTGTTCTTGAGATGAGTGTTTTGCCCATCCTGCCTCACCTGCAGGTTTTCTCCCTGGCAGTAAAAGGTGTTGGGCTGCAGAAGGTGGTCATAGTGCTGTGGGTGAGAAGTCTTGGGGTTTGCCTGCAGTGTGGGAGACAAGGTGAGGAATGTGCCAGAGGTGCTGCTGCCTTCCTTGGTCTCTACAACAGATTTGATGAATGTCTCGGGAGTCGTTGAGTTACAGGATGACTAAGGACTTTTCCAGCCTCATTTCTCTATAACCGCAGCTTCCTCAGTTCCCAGTGCCCAGGTCTAACCACAGTGTCCAAAATGGTGCTGTGCAGAAATCCCTCCTCGCCCCCTCAGAAGAGTTGCTTCACAGCACCATCTGAAGAGTGAAGAAATGCTGTAGTGAGGGGGAAGCTGTTGGGTTGCATGTATTGCATGTGAAGGTAGGTAATGACAAAGCTTATGGTCCCAGGAGGGTATTTCATTTCCTGCAGCCTTTTGGAATGACTTGACATGGCAATCTGGGTGAAGCAGGTGTTGCTGACATTGGCAGAGCAGTGTCTTTCCAGGGCCCTGCATGGGCTCACATTTTCTGTGGATCAAGGCTAATGCTTGAATTCTTCCTCTTCTTGATATTTAAAATGCCCTTTGAGCTTGTTGTCTGGTTTTTGACCTGTGCAGGACAGGTACACAGCCTTCTTCTGTACTTTTTTAGTAACAATTATTAATCGTGGATTGCCTGGAAGCACTTTATGACTTTATGACAGCATTTTTTAGCTGGGAATACGATGATAAGATATGCCAGCTCAAGGCTACTGTGCACTCATCACATGTGGCTGAGCAGGCACATTCTGGACTCTGGTGATGACTTTGTGTTCTGTTTGCCTGTGGAATCACAGAGTAATTTAGTTTGGAGAGAGCATTGTAAGATCGTCAGGTCCTCTCACCTGCCAAAGCAGGGCCAGCTTAAATGTTCAGTAAGGACAGAGATTCCCCACCTCTCCAGGCCGTTCTTCTAGTCCTTAACCACCCTTGGGGGATTCAGCTCTGTCCCATTGCCCTGGTTCTTCAGCTCCAAGAATGGTCTATCACTGCCTTCTCCATGCCCTCCTGTTAGGTAGCTGAAGACAGCAATAGCATCCCCTTTAACCTTCTTGTCATGCTGAACAAGCCCAGGGCTTGCAGCCTCTCCTTATAGGTCATGTGGTCCAGTCCTAACCATCTGAGCAGCCTGCATTCAACCCATAGACTTTCATAACATTCTGTTTACTTAGATGATCCCTAACTCCATCTGTGGGAAGTGTTTGACTCTGCCCCTAATGTTCAAAGTTGTCTTGTATGGGAATACGTGGACTTCTCTGGTTTGAGGCTGTTGTAGCAGGTGGATGCTGAGAGCCAGCACACAGAGGGGCACTGGCTTGGGCCCAAAGAAGGTAAAGGAGTATAAGGAGGCAGGAGGAGCCATATACCTTCCCCAGCTTGGATCCACTTCATATCTACCTGAGTGGTATGGCTAGGACCCATGTTTCCTGCTTGGTCAGCATATCTTGAGCTGGGGAAGGGCTAGGATCATATGTGAGATAACTAGATCTTGCTTCTCTTTTTGAGAGGCTTTTTGGGCTGCTGAGGAGCTGAGGGCAGAGATGGGGCTGGGACGTGGCTTTTTGGCCACCTCTGACAGGCTTTCTCATGCAGCCACACTGCATCACTGCAGGATCTGGGATGTGGTGAGATCTGACTTGAGGTGAGCCTGAAGTGCTGTTTGTAGCCTCTCTGCATTCTGCCTTCTTCCTGCTTAGCCCAAGCTGCTCTTCTAACTGTCTTCCCCCCCAAACATATATTATGCAGCATTCTAAAATTAGGTGCTATTTTTGATGGAGGAGGCTGAGTTGCCTGTTCACATTGCTTTGCTTTTGGAACATTGTGTTGTTCAGATCACGTTGCTTTTGGAACATTTTGATGTTCACATCACTTTTCTTTGGAAGCCCAGACTTATCCCAGCAGTGCTGTCCTCTTCCCCTTCCTCAGAAGCCAAGCAGGACTTGGAATCTAATCATGGCTGCAGCTGATGCACTCTTTGAAGATATTCTTCATCTTGTATTTTAGAAATGGAGAATAAAATCCAGCTGGTTACAAACTCAGAGGCTGGATTTTGCTAGCAAGGGTCAAGATGAGGAACCTCTGGGGGTGGGTAATGGATGCAACTTCATTCTGGCCAAAAAGTCAGCATGGCAGGTACTAGTGTTCATTTGGGTGTTGTCTGTGAGGGACAGTTGTGGCAAAGGCCATCCTATGTCACTGCAGACTTTGCAGAGTCCAGCCTGAACTGAAGTGGATGGAAGTGGAGAGGGTGGTATGGAGCCTGTATCCCTACAGAGGGAGCATGGTACCCAGAGGACATGTTACTTTGTGCAGCCAAGGGCAGTGTGGCATGTGTGAGCATCTAGAAATGTGGAAAGGTGCCTTAATATGTCGAGGAACAAGTTAAGCTCTTGGTCACTTGGCCAGGGACACTTCTTTCCCTGTGCCTTTGAATGAATTAGGAGCAGGTCAGTGGTTTGCTGGTTGTTCTCAATATCTGTTCCCATGAGTCTTCCCAAGGGAAAGCAGCACTTGGGGGACTGACAGCCCAACTCCCAGCCTGATGATTTCTTACTCAAATTCAGGACTAAAGCCTCTGGTTAGGTGTGGGGGCATGTGTTGCCACAGCTTGGAGGTTGCACTGTTTTTGCTATTTCTTGCTCAAGAAAGGTCTCTGTGAATTAAATGCATCACCTCTAATTTTCTAGGAGAGACCACTGGCACACAAAAGTCCTTGCAGAGCATTCACCTAATTTCTGTTGTTGATGCCGTGGGGGCTGGAGCAAGAGCCTGTCTCACTGTGTCCTTCTTATTTTTAGGCTGTACCAAGCTGTCAAGCTGCTCTTCTCCTTTGGGATTTTCTTCACATATGCTGTGCAGTTCTACGTGCCTGCTGAGATCATCATCCCTCCCCTTGTAGCCCGGGTGTCAGAGCGCTGGGGCTGGGTGGTCAACCTGCTCCTCAGGGTGGCCCTGGTCTGTGTGACATGTGAGTAGAAAGCAGCTTGTCTGAGTTTCCCTCCGAGGATGTGGCATCTGCTGCTAAATCCCTCCCAGCTGGCAGTCCCTGGGCCTGAGTAATGCAAGCTAGGTCAGGGTGGCCTCTGAGATGCTGCAACAATGGTCCTCTGCCCCCTCTCTATGGGACCAGTCTTCTCAGACGTCTTCATTGTGTAGAGGTGGCAGATGCCTTTGGAGCATCAGGTCTGGAATCCTCATGATGGCACTTTTATGGGTCATCAAATCCCATCAGGCTTTGCCTGAAATGCCCAGCACCTGGTTCGGTGCCAGGGCGGCCCAGGGCAGAGGCTGTTTTCCATAGGCAGTGTGCAGCCAGGCTCCTCGTGCCTGTGTGATGGGGACACGGCTGCACAGGAGTCACTGACCCCGAGAGATCAGGTGTTCTTGTACCCAGGCACTCACTGCAGTGTGTAGCACAGCAGGAGACAACTGACAGTGGTACATGACCCATAACCAAAGCCCTGGTGTGCTGTAGTGCAGAGTGTGCCACAGGGCAGCTCTGCCTGGAGCAGCCCCACGTGGCCCCTTTCCCTTGATGGTGTGTGGTGCCTGCAGCGAGGCTCTGGTGGAACAGGCTGCTGGCTCGAGCCTGGTGGACCCCTGGGAAAGGTGTGGAGCAACTCAGGTGCAGGAGTATCTGATTTTGGCTGGCTTTGATTCCTGAAAGGCTAAACCCTTGCTGTTGTCAGCACAGCTGAGATGCTTGGCTGAGCTCCACGGCGTCATCTGCTGAAATGGAGCTTTTCTCCATGGCTTGATGCTGTTGATGCACCAGAGCTGAAGCATCAGGGACCTGGCCCCACATCTCAGCTGGCTTTGGTTTGGGTTTGACAAGGGCGTGGTGCTGGCTCAGAGCAGGGTACTGCATTAACAGAGGTGGGCAAAGCCCCATCTCTGAGATCCTGAACTTCTGAGTTCCTGAAGACTTGATGCCCACAGAGGGTGCAGGGATGAAATCCTGCCATGCTGAGCCATGTACTCAGAGCCTGCTTGTGGAGCGGGAGCCAGAGGGCATTGAGGTGTACCAGGCCAGGGAAGTGAAGGCCTGAAGGGATGGGATGGCTTTAGGGATCAGCAGTGGCTGTACCCTCCTGTTTGGGGGTAGGGAGGCCACGGAGGTATTGGTGAAAGGATGCTCATTCCTTTGGACCTCCTCCCTTCACCCTGCTATGTCAGGGATCTCTGTGGCTGCTGAAGGGTAAAAGCAGTTAGGAGGGTTGCATGAATATTCATTGGATGATAGTGAGGCCACATAGGGCTTTGGTTCCCAGAGAGAGGATGCAATTTGGTGAATGGGTGTCTTTCAAGCTCAGGCTTCAAAACCAGCACACTTAAAAACCCTTTGAATTAATACCTGTGGAAAGCAGACCGTTGCCCTGGAGGCTGAGGACTGCAGCTGGTGCTTCAGTTCTGCTTGTTTTAGGAGGGAGTTAATAATTTTGTTTACTTTTGAGTCCAAAGAGCAGTGTGGGGTGGGCTGAGGATGCTGTTGGAGGTGGGCTGCTCTGCACTCCACCAAGGCTGCAGAAGCAGGGATGCTGTTTGCAGCAGAGACCTGGCAGAACACTCCTTCAGCTCTGTGCAGGGCTGAGCACCAGGATAAACTGCCTCCAGGTCGGCAGCTCAGGACTTTTGCTGCTGTTTCCCATAGTAGAGGGATGGTTTGTCTCCAGGCTTATGCAGATGACAGCAGGGCTGCAGTGGTGGCACAGTCAGTCTCCCAAACCTTCCTTCTCCTTTAATGCCATGGGTGATTTTTGACTCAGGGAGGCTCCAGCAGCCTGTAGCTGCCAGGATGGCCAGGGAGTGAACAAATCCCTCCAGTAAGGAGCCCTGAGACATCCCTTCTCACAGAGGCTGCAGCTGCCATGGTTCTACATGTCTCTTGTTTCTAAGCAAACCTTTCAAAGCAATAAACCAATTTATTTCTCCTGGCCACTTTGGTTAAGTGCTGAAGTCTGCTTTGCTTGCAGAGGATGCTCCCTAAACACTGACAGTGCAGTCAGTGGTGGCTGTGGGCTGGTTGGAAGAAGGCACCATCCTTCTGTTCTCCCCTGGCCTCATGCAGGAGGAGGGGGAGCAGGAATATGCTGGAGCTTGCACCACTAAGTGCAAACTGTCAGGAGTCTCCCAGAGGAATTTTCTTTGGCTGCAGGTTTTCACCTAACAAATGTTCTCCCCCAGGCTGTGCCGTGGGTGTACTGCTGCTGGAGCAGCTCTAAACACATGCAAACCACACGAATTGATTTGGGGTGGGGGGGAGATGCCTTTTTCCTCCCATCTCCTGCTTTTATGGGGTTTCTGAGGCTTTATGCTCCCCAGGTGTGGGGAGCAGGGGTGCTGGCTCTCACCAGGGGGGTCGGGAATGCTGGCAGCCACTCTGCCAACAGCACCCATCCTGCTCAGCCCTGGAGCTCATTCTGGTGATGCCCAGGGCAACGAAAAGGGTTTAGTCTTTGTGCTGCACTTCATTAATGCAACGGCTTAATTGCTTGTTGGGGAGGAAAATACACAGACGTGTCTTCTGTCAGGGAGGAGGGCAGTGGTATGACTCAATCCAGTGGCATCCCTGAGGTGGGGTTTTGCTTGCGAGGAGGAGGGTCTCTGGTATCTGGGAGCTGGCAGCACTAATGTCATGTCCATTCCCTCTCCAGGCGTGCTGGCCATCCTCATCCCACGCCTGGACATCGTCATCTCCCTCGTGGGCTCCATCAGCAGCAGTGCCCTGGCTCTCATCTTCCCCCCACTGCTGGAGATTGCCACCTACTGTGCCGAAGGCATCCACCCCCTTGTCATCGCCAAGGACATCGCCATCAGCCTCTTTGGCTTCCTGGGCTTCGTGGTGGGGACCTATGAGGCACTGGTGGAGCTGGTGGCACCTTCCACCACTGTTGTCAATGCCACCATTGCCATGGTGCAGTGACGGTCCCCCCGCCCCGGTTGCTGTGCTGGGGGTGCACAGGGACCGGGCACTGCTCTCCTGGGAGTGGCCCCTCCTCTCCTCTTGGGAGATGTGGTGGGTTTGGACTGTGGGAGGATGAGGCTGCCCACCACTGGAGCCACCCAGGCTGCAGCAGGGTCCCATGTTGGGCTCCGTCTGGAAGGTGGGATCCATGCTGGGGCAGTGCCTTCCCTGGAGGCTCTTTGAGCAGCTGGTACAGCAAAACAGCCCCTTGGCACCTGTGTAAATAGTCACTCTGAGAGGTGAGGAATCCCAGGGATGTAGATTTTATTTTATTTTATTTTTTTAAATCTCAACTTTTCCATATTTCCCCCGCCTCTTCAGTCAGGGCGGGGAACAGGGACTGCTCTTTTTTGTGCCAGTTTGGTTTTTTTGTTTTTATTTTTTTCCCTCAGCACTTTATTTTTACAGCAACAGACAAACCTCAGCTCAGGTTAGAGAGTGTAGAGCTGCCTCCTCACCTTGTGGGGAAAGCAGGCAGAGCCTGAGGTGTGGAGCATCCTGGGGCCCACAGCTCTCCTGCAGTTGGATCTCACATCGTGGGCATTGGCTCCTGCTGTGCTCCAGCTCTGTTTCCAGCTTCCTTGAGCAGGACAACTGAGCAGGGCCTGGAGCTCGGCACAGGGCACAGCACCTCCCTGGCCTGGGAGGGTTTGCTGACCCCTGGCCCACATTCCCAGTAGTGACACTTCTTTATTGCCCTCCAGTGCACAACCTAATGCTTGGCTTGGTTCTCTTGGTTAGAGAACCGAGGTGTGTGGAGAGAAAACAGGCTCTGCTGTAATGAAGGGCTGAGCTGGTCACCTTGGGCTGGGAGCCCTTTCCCTGTGCAGGATGGGGTGTCCCTGGGGGTCACTACATGCTGCCCACACGCCACAAAAAGACACCACCTTGTTTACAGTGCCTGAGCTGGCCCTGGCACGCTCCGGCTGTGTCTGGTGATACTGAATGTCAAATCACACACAAAAACTCCATAATATTTTTTTTTACTCATTTTCTCCTAGTCCCACTCCTCCTGCATCCTTTGCCTCTGCCCAGCTCCTCTGCTCCTGCAGGATGCAGCTCTCTGGCACTTCTCCCTGTGCTCCTGTTGCTCCTTGTGTCGTGGCTGGTGCATGCCTGGCAGAGATGGTCCTTTGCAATGCTGCTGCTTTCCTTCCTCTGTGAGCCCAGCTTCCTCCCTAGAGAGTTTCTTTGCCTTTCTGCTGGATTTCGATTTTTTTAAGACAAGGGAGCAAATACATCTTTCCATGGGATGGGCTGAACTCCTCCCTGCTAAAACAGCATCTCCCAAACACTGGCAGTGCCGTGGCTTCCTTTGGAGAGCCTTTATCTCTCATCCCACTGCCACCATCTCCCTGGGTGTGGGCAAAGGCTGCTGGTGGTGGTGGGAATGGAGGGTGAGTACAGCACCGATGGGCTGTGTTCCCATCTTTGGTGGAGGATGGGTAAGGCAGTTATTTTTGGTACTTGATCTGCTTCTGGGAGGAGAAGGCTGTGCAGAGCAGTGTCCCTGCAGCCTGTCTGCTCCATGTGTGTTGTTTGTGTCTTGCACTGTGTTCCCTTTGCTGGCTGTGTTCTGGGTGCCCCATGCTGGTATGTGGACTCATGGCCAGGTGTGGGTGGGTCTGTGCCACATCACTGCCCCTTTCCAGCCCCTCACCTTCTCACTGCTTCTCTTGGGGCTCATCTCATCTTCTCCAAGTCTATGATGGGGAAGGTTTTGACATGGCCAGCATTGCTTGGTCAGGAGCAGAGCAAAGCTTTAATTCAAATCCTCCCTCTGGAAGGCACCATGGGGATAGAGAGGAAGCACTCAGGTCTGAAAAGGGGCTCCAAGGTGGTGGAAGAAGGTGGGAGATGTGCAATATTCATGTCCATTGCTGTGTACCAACCCTGGCGTGGCCCTTGGGGGTTGGGTTTGGGTCAAAAATATCGCCTTTGGCAGAGGAGGGAGTGCTGTGAGGAGCAAGGGATGTCTGATGCTTCCCCCTTCCCTGCCAGTAGTACCCTATAAGAAGGCTGGCCACATTTTGGGGGACAGCTGTGTGCCACGGCATGTCTCCAGCCCGGCATTGGACATCAGTGGGTTTGCTGGTGGGGCTCCTGGCATCCAAACTCACTTTAGAAACACAGTGAAGACCTAATTTCCAAGGAGATTGGGATATCACAGAAGCATTAAATGGTTTTTGCAGCTCTTCACTTTTATCAGGGTGATCAGGGGTGTTTGAAGATGAGGCTAGAGGTGCTGGTGGGTCACATGGCATGAGGGGCTCTGCTGAGCCAGGAGGACCTGACACAGGCCCTGATGGACACAAAAACTTGACACTTGTGTATCGTAGGCTGCTCAGTAACCAAGAAGATTGTCTGTATAAATATAGCAATGGTCATGTCCATGTCTCGTGCCTATGGATATTGTCAGCGTACAGTGTGTGTAGCTGCCCAGTGGGAGAGCTGGTGCTGCACCTGAATCATGTATCTTACTTTAATCAATAAATATGATCTATTTTTTACGTGTAAAGGCTTTGGGGTCTGAGATGTAGGTTTCTCTTCCAGAAGGCATCCATATAAGAGCAGGGGACATGGAACCCAGCACCCAGCCCTACGTCTGTGCTGTACCTACGTCTGTCTCAGCAGACATGAGTTCCCCTTCTCCTGAGGGTTTCAAATAGAAGTGTTCCAGCTTTGCTGCTCAGAAAGTTACATTTTTTTTCTGACCTCATTTGTGCAAGTAGGTTGTGGGCAGAGCCTATATAAGCTTGCAGGGCTGGGCTCTTTTCTGCCTCAGGAAAGCTGTGTCTTGGTTTCTTGGCTGTGTCCTGTGACCCATCAGCCTGATTTATGTCAAAAGTGGGGCTGCAGCTGAAAAAAGAGCCCAGCATGTGCTGATGGGGGGTGCTGAGCTGCTGCTGATCCTCCCAAGAGATCAAAGGAGCAACATTTCTGGGCGACAAGCACTGTGCCAGCATTGCTGCAGCTTACCCTCATGATGCTGAATAATTCATACCATTGCAGTGTGTCATTAGAGGGCTGTTGGAGAAATCAGTGCTATAAAAAGTTCATCTTTTGAAGCTCTGGAAGAAATTTTAAAGTAGGAGGCTTTTGCAGACTGATGGGGAGTGTGGATCCAAGGTCACCTGAACCCCAGGGCAGGAGGGGCACAGGCACTCGTGGTGCTTGGGGAGCTTGGCTATGGAGAATTGCCATGGTTGGATCTTCCTTAGGTCTGAGTGGTGCAAGGCTGTCCTCATCCCATGAAATGGCTTTGCTGAGGCTGATCCTTCCCAGGTGACACTTAGCAGAGCATCATCTCAGTTGCTTTGCCCTCCCATGCACTGTGACCGCTGGCCAAGGCGACCCTGGGGAGTTAAAAAATCTGAAGGCTATTTGCACTTCTGCTGCTGGGAAGAACAATTTGGGTTTTCCTTATGAGCAATAATAGTGCCTTTTGCTGAGATGCTACAGAGCTCTTGGGGTGAGGGTGGGGATCTGGCAGGGCCCCCCTTGGACACCTGCCTGGCCCCTGAGGGAGCAGCAGTGGTGGGTCCCACTGTGACACCACTTGTGCCAGTGCTTGTGCCATCCTGCTCTGCTGAAAGGGCTGCAGAAATGAGGCACAAACTGGGGCCTATCAGCAGAAAATGGGCAGATCAGGTGAATCCCATCTTTGGCTGTAAGGAAATGCTGCTTCTCCAGCAAGTCCAGGGATTCCAAACCTCCTCTTCCAAAAACAATCCATCAGCACGCAGGGGGATGAGCCTGATGTGGGGACAAATTTGCATTTATAGTCTTATTAAAGTAGCCCCAGGGAACTGCAAAGCTTGTGAGCCCACCTTGGCAGAAGAAAGCTGAGCTGGAGACCTGCCCAAGTGCAGCCAAGTGCTCCCACCCCTGGCTTTAATTGGAGATTAGCCCCAGCTGTGGTGGGAGGTCTGGCCATGCAGGGGGTGCTTGTCCTGCAGCCAGCGGTTCAGGCAGGAGGAGGGTGATCCTGCTGTTTTTTTCTTGGCCTCTCCACATGATTAGCCCCCCTGGAGCCAGCAGGTAGGGTGTTGTGGTCTCCCTGGGGTATTTTGGGAACAGGTGTGAGTCCTGGGTTTGGGACATGGAGCTGGTGGCAGTATTTGCAGCCTGAGCTGCTGGGGCAGCATAGATGTGGTGGGGTCAGACTGGGGGTTTGGAGTGGTGTGCTGTGTACCATACTGGTGGGATTCCCTCCTCCTGCTGGTCCTGTTGGTCCTGCACAGAGGCAGCCCTGGTTCTGGTCCTGGCAGAGATGCCACTGTGCTCTGTCTGCAAAGCGATGGCTGGTGTGGTGGGGACCTTGGGAGGTCTCTCCTTCAACCTTCTCCAGCCTGAAGCCCACTTCTGGAATTACAAATAAAAAAGCTATTTGTACTCTCACACCTTCCCCAGGATCTCTCCTGTGTTTCTCCTCACACCCACCAATGTCTGAGCTTAGACATGCTGTGTCCAAATTAAAGTGTGAGAATTGTGCTCTTTGGATGATGTTGAGAGGGGATTTACCAAGTAGAAGGAAAACCAACTAGATAAAATATCAGTCCTGATCCAGGCAGGGGCTGATTTCTTGCTATGCAGAGCTGGTCAAAAAAAAATTGTGAAAGTGCATGAGGGCTTTGAGAGGTGAAACAGGTGGTGCTTGTTAGGGACAGAAATTAAGGCAGGGCTTGAATTTGGGTCCTTTCAACCCCTTTACTCTTGAGCTAAGAGTTACAAGAGGCTCATGGTTTCCTGAAGCAAGGCAAGGTACCATGGGTCTGTCTGCCTCGTCCCTCTGGCCCTTACAGGATTCTCAAAGATGTGTTGAACTTGGTACTTCTCTTAAAGCCTTTGGTGTCCAAAATAAGGCCTTATTCCCTGGGTTGCCCTTGGCTGGAGATATGCAAGGATGTCCTATTTACAAGGGAATCCCTGAGATACCAAATAAAATCATAATAGTACAAAAATCCAAACTCTTTTAATACTTTCCAAAAATTCAACAACAACAAAAGTTACATCAACCAACCAAAAAAACCTGTCACAAAGAAACAATACATTTCCAAGCACAAGGACAAACAGGAAAACCCACACTCAGTAGCCTCGGTGCCCTGTCTCCAGACAGTGCTGGCCAGTCTTTCTAGGATGCACCAGGGAGCTCCAGCTGGGTGGCAGGACATGTCCTGCTGTGTTCAGCGTGGCACCATGACAGCCATGGGGACATGGCTATGCACACAATCCTTGGGGCAGGGCTCAACCCTTAGTTGTGTGAGCACAGACTGACTGGGCAGACTGGTTTGAGTCTGTGGGTGGTTCCTGGTGTGACAAACCTTGTTGCCTGGTTTTCTACATAAATGGACTCATCTTTTTTTTTTTTTTTTCCCCCTTTGGCCTTCTGTTGGCTAAGTTAGGAATGTGCTAATGGGACCAGAGGCATTCCCACATCTCTCTCCCGGCATCAGGGAGCAGACATGGAAGAGAGTTTGCACCAGCTGATCCATTCCACTGGGCAAACTGTTGGCTTGATGCAAGCCTTTGCAGCCAGAGCTGGGAGCAGGGAGCCTCCACTACCCCACATGGAGCACTGCCAGGCTGTGCATCACTAGTCCTTTCACACCTTCTCCACCACGACTGCTGCCATACCTGCAGTGCTTGCCCTCCTCCTCCTCATCCTCCGTGGCCAGGAATCCTGGGGTGGGAGGAGGTGGCATGCTGTGGTCCTACATGTTGTTGGAGGAAGTTCCCTTGGTAAGGAGGCAGCTTAGTAACTGGCATCCCAGGAGCATCCTCCATGTCCCAGCAGTGGCTGGAGCATTTCCCCTCCCTTTGCAGCAGGAGCACCATGGAGGGCAGCGAGGGGAAAGATCCAGCCAAATTACAACCCAGCTATGCAGGGGGAGATGCTGCAAGCTGTGGGGGACACACCTAAGCCTCCCTTCAGCAGCATGTGCCAGCCCCCTGCACACTGTTCTGTGTGGAGATGTGCTTCTCAAGAGCGAGCCCCCGTTAAAACATCACCTCCTCGCAGCTCCCGTAATCGCTCTCCACCATGTCGGAGCCCTCGTAGTTGGGGGGTGGCAGGGGCTGGGCTCGGATGCTGGGCTGGTGGCCCACCTCACAGTCTGCATAAGAGGGCTGTGCCACGCTCAGGCGCATGCTGACCCGCTTGTAGCCCGGGTCAGGCTGGTATGGGACACCCTCACCCTGCACCAGCTGGGCTGGGTAGTAACTGATGGCCGTGTACTCGTTCTGGCACTGAGATGCTCCCATGTCCACGGGGCCGAGTGGCAAGAAGTCCTCCAGGTTCTGGTTGCTGTAGCGGGGTGGGATGGGGGCTCTCTTGTTGCTCTGGTCCAGAGGGAAGGGAAAGCCCCCATAAAGAGCAACCGGCTCTGTGTCCGCCGGTGGAGGGGGTGGCGGGGGCAGAGGAGGGTGGGAGGAAGATCCAGGGGGGCCTTGGATGATCTCGTAGTGGGAATATTCCTGGACATCTGATGACAGGTACCGGGGCGGCCAGTAGGTTGTTTCTGCTGGGTAGACTGAAATAAGAGAGAGTTGTGTTAGATGCAGCTCAAGTGGTTGTTGCCTCTCTCTTGCCTTCCTGCCAATTCCTTGTGTGGGCTCTGAGCCTGCAGGGGATGGGGCAGGCTGGGAAAGAGAGGAGACATGGGGACAGGGGAGCTATAGTTGCTGCTTTGGGAACTGAGGGGACTTGAGGACACCCCTGGCTGTGCCAAGGCATCCTTCAGAGATCCACCTCTCTAGCACCTGAAAGACCATCGTGCCATTTGGATACCAGAAGCTTGCATGATGAAGGGACTGGAACAGAGCCAGTGACCCATTAGATCTCTCCCTTTCCCTGTAGTTACTCTTGTGAATTCTGTTCTAACAGGGTGCTTTGGTGACGGACTCTTGCATGGAGTAATCTTGCTGTCTCGAGCCATGCAAGGTGTTTCCCTGAGCATGTGATCCCTCTTCCTAAGAACAGTGATGCAAATGTCTCCACTAAAACCACTTTAACTTTTAGGACCTTAATTTTTTCCATCATTTTTTCTCTTTTACAGGGTCTTTTGACCAAGGGTATGTGTTAATCTAGGCTATGTATTAATGGTTTCCCTGCTATTTGTGTATGAGACTGAGCAGGGTAAAGCAGAAAACTGGGATGTACTGGTGAGCAGGAAGGAAAGAGCCAACGAAGGCCCTATAGCAGGGCTGGGGCAGGATTTGCCCCTGCATTATTTGGCTTTAGCTGAGACCATTTGTCCCTCACGTTTGCAGACCTTAGATCCACTTCACAAGGAGAAGGATGTGTAAGAGCAAGGAAAAGCTGTGGCTACTGACCCATCTCCTCCCTGGCCCAGGTGCACTTGATGAAGGACTCATTGTCCGAGTTGGAGGGGGGTGCAGCAGGGGGCAGGTTGGGGGCCACACTACACACGATGGTGCCCCGGTGCTTTGGGGCATTGGCCGAGTTGAAGGTGACGAATTCCGGGGTGCTGGTGAGTTTGCGCTGCTCCGGCGTGGCCCGGTCCAGGTTGTTGTGTGCTGCATCACTGAGGATGTTGAGCTCGATGGGTGGCACGGCTTGGGTGCCCACACCCACACTCTTGGAGAACTCACTCTTGGAGAGCAGGTCCGGATCCTCCCGGGCCACAGGTTTGTGTGCCTTGGCCCGGTGTCGGTAGTGCTTGCGGACGAACACAAAGGCCGCGACCAGGATGGCCGCCCCCAGCACGCCGGCTGCGATCTCCGCGATCTCCTCGGGGCCCACCGCCCACTGCGTGGGCACGATGGCAGGGGTGATGATGGGCTGTGTGCAGTAGTCCCCTTGGTAATCTGAGGGGCAGATGCAGTGGATCGAGCCCTGCCTGCTCACGCAGCGCCCAGAGTTTCGGCAGGGGTTGTCTTGGCACTCCTCGGCCAGCTTCTCACACCTGCAGGGAGGAAAGGATGGAGACGACCACCATCAGCCTGGGGAAGCACTGAAACTGTGTCATCCTATTCAGGTCTCTGACTTACACCAGCCAAGGATGCTCCATCCCCATCTGCTCTCCCTCCCTTGTTAGATTCTTGCTACCTGCTTCTCTTGGCAGAGTAATGTGGTCTTTTAATATAAAGTGATGCTTTTCAGCAGACCGTATTTCACAGGATGGTCCTATTTTTCAGTTTTAAGCAGCAAATTAAAGTGGGAGCCTTCCTGCCTCAGAGGAGTGTTTTGAGTTCTGGGGCTAACACAGCACAGAAAAGTGCTCCCATCCTGTTAAATTAGGGAGCCCAGGGTCAATCTGAGGTGTGTTAACCTCTTACGATGTCTCCTATGGCCTCCAGGCTCTGTGGGAAGGTTTGTGTATGTCTGCAGGTTGCATTGAACATTTGGGGAACAACTACCCTGACAAGTGGTGAATGCACATCCTTGTTGGGAGAGGCTTTTTGACATTTTATGGAGCATCTGCAGAACTGAGATGGAATTTCTAATTCTCTGTCCTGCTCCACCCCACACAACCTAAATGTTCACCAACAGCACAGGGGACCTTTCCTTCCAACAGTAATGATCTCCCTATACTAGGCGGAATATACAATACTTTATTGGCTTTCCTTCCTTTTTTTTTTTTTTCCTCATTACTGAACAAGCTCTGTGAGGTTTGGGCTTTTGTTGTTGTCAGTGTGTAGTAGTGTTGTGTCAGTAGTGTCAGTGTTGTAGGATGTGTGAGCTGGTGTGTCAACTCACAGGCTCCTGCAGGACACCTGGTGATTTCAGATACTACACTGCCACCTAATGCTCAGCTACTGGCTTTTATTTCGTGAGTTGCACAGATAATTCTTGTCTTCTGCCTTTGCCTTGAGCCACAGTGTTTGTCCTGGATAAATGACCAAGGCAGAAGAATGAACTGGGTGTGATGCTGTTGGAGCCTGTGCTGGACATCTCTCACCATGGAGGGAGGGCAGGGGGCTTGGAGGGGCTGCTGGGCTGTGGTGGGTGATGCTGAACAGTGGAGCAGCTTCAGGGCCTGGGTTAGCTCTCCAGCTGCAGAGATTTGGCAAGTGTGCCCTGACATTTTACATATGGGAAATGTGTCCAAGCTGTAACACTGATAGTGAGAACTTCAAAGTGATGTGATAGGGTTCATGGCCAAAGCCAAACACTCTGACATGTGATGACATGGAACCATAGGCTGACAGGAGAGGAGAAATGGCCTGTGCCTGCTTTCTAGTGTAGCCCCCTGTCTAGGACAGAAATTCCCTTTGCATGAGCCCTGTAGAGCTGGTCCTGGGCAGAAACAGTCCCTTTAGCACCCTTTAGGGTGGGCTACTGAAGGAGGGGGCAGCTCACAATTGTGCTAGCCAGCCTCCCCCAGGCCTCAGGGAATCCTCCTGCTGCCACTGCAGTACCTGCATCCTGCTCAGGTCCCCCCATCACAACTGAGCTCCCCCAACCACAGTCAAGGTCTTCCCACCACAGCTGAGCTCAGCTCACTCCACAGAGAGCAGCAATGTGTGGGGAGTGACTCTCCCCCAGCATCGAGAAGTTCTGAACCTGCCCCACAGCACCCGCAGGCATCAAAGCATCCATGAGGAGAGATTTGTTTTCCCCCTCTGCCAAGGAGATGGGCACACGATGACAGAGCTATTTGTGTCCTGTTCTGCTCAGCTCTGCCCTCAGGCACCTCCCTGCTGCAATGCTCGGGGACCTGCAATTTGCAGATAATCCCAGAGTGTCTGGACCTGGTGAGCTCCAGAAAAGTGCAACGTTGGTAGAGATCATGTTTTCAGCCCAGCATGGGATCAGCCGACCCGGAGCCCGGCCCTTACCTCTCACCCAGGTACCAGTCAGGGCAGTGGCAGGAGTAGCCGGTGGCAGAGAGGGTGCAGGTTCCCCCGTGCAGGCAGGGCTTGGACTCGCAGGGACTGTCCCCGAGCTCACAGTGGTCCCCAGAAAACAGCCCGGAGCAGATGCAGGTGTAACCTGGAGAGGGTGAGAGTGAACATATCCATATGGAAGAGCTGGCAAGAACAGGGAGGAGCAGTGCCTGGTGGCACCCACAGAGGGCTCAACACAGCTACCTAAGGGTAGGTACTTGCTGCTGCAGCAGATGCTGTGGGGCACACAGGCCATCCGTGGAAGGCTGGTGGGTACATAACAGGATGTGGTGCGGTTGCTGGAGGCTGGGTGACCACTCTGGGGCAACGTGTTGGCACTAAAGGAACTCTTTAAGCAAGAAGTCGAGCCTGTCCTCTTCTGACACAGACCTCTCCTGACAGGGATGCAGTCAGGGCACAGCTTTATTACATGGGAAAGCTGAGGGACAAATTCAGGATAAAGGACAGGGAACCTGGTTGGCTGATTCACGGTTTCTGACTGTTATATGCAATCCTCTGTAATTTATTGTTCCCAGGAGTCTTTGGTCCTGAGAGTATGAAGTGCCTGTCTCAACATGTCAGGTTTCTCTGCCTACAGAAGTCTCCTCACAGCCAGAGAGAAACCCTGCACAGCCGAGGACTTGGAGGGGGCTGCTGCTGTTTGCACTTTTGGCTGCTGTTTAGTGTAGCTCCTGGCATGAGAATGTCCCTGGCTGTGCTAAACTCTTGCCAGTCATTTTGCTGGTGGTGCCACGTGGGAAATTCAGAGTTTCCACCTTGCAGCACACTTGAAAAGCCTCTGCTACTCATCCACAAGCTAAACAACCCTGCTTTAGAGCACGGGGTGAACAAACATGGACCTGTTTCCACATGTGTGTTCGTGGCTGTACAACAAGGACGTGCTGACACTCGTGCAGCAGGTGCTGGACACAGCCCATAGGGCTGCGTGTGCCCAAACACACATGTTCTGGATGTGGGGGCTCACATGTGTTTGTACCTGTGGTTGGTGTGGTGGCTGCTCTGGTTTGGACCCTCTCTGCACAGATGTGTTCTCACACGGCCACGTGGCTTCCCCAGGCTCGCCCGCACAGGTGTGTCTTTGCCTGTGCATGTAATCCCACACCTGAGATCCCTGGGCAGAGCTTTGCATAAACTCGTGCTGCCTGCCCTGGTCTCCAGGACTGAGCCCACAGCACTCAGGGAAGCCAAGCATCCAGGATAACCTCACAAAATAAATGTCTCTTGAGCAACCCCTTCCCTGCAGCCTGGGGCCATGTCACACAGGCTCTTTCCTGGGCAGTTGAGCCATTTGCAGGAGAAGCTGATTACCTTGGAAGGAAACTATGGGAAGGGCACTGGATGATGATCGGGTTATCAGTGAAGGAGTGATTTTCCTCCTCCCACTGTATTGTCTCTGCAATAAAAGCAGACTTAGAGCAGAGGTGTTTTCCCCTCGTAGGCTTTGAGCCCCTTCCAGCACAGCCAGAGGGGTTCTCTGTGCAGAGGGTCTCAAGGCTGAGGTGCAAGTGCCAGCCAGACTAACTGTTCAGTTCAGATACACCTGGTGTCAAACAAGTTCACCTGAACCAGGCAGCTGCTGACTCGACAGGGCTGGGAATCTTGTTCCCAGAGGCTGCAGGCAGGGCAGGAGAAGGTGTGCTGCCTCCTCTGTCCTCACCTGCTTGCTGGGCAGGGTGTGGGCTTTGGCAACAGCCCCAAAGAGTACAGAGCTGCAGGAGGAGCTTCTGCTCCACGAAGCAGCCTGGGAAGCATCCCTCTGCCCCTTGGGAGGGCCAAGGGGCAGGCAGTCCCTCTCTCGATAGATGGGGTGTTACAGGGTGCAGCCCTGCTGTGCTGGAAGCTAGAACATGGTGCAGGGCAGTGACACAAACGTGGGCATCACTGGGAGCAGTTCCAACTAGCCATGTCTCTCTGATACTGCTTGCTGTGAGAAGCCCCTCTGATGGGAGGAACAGGGCAGCAGTGAGACTGGCTAGGACAGAGCCTGTATCAAACCTCTGTTGAGCATCTGCAGCAGGTGTTAGCCTGGGACTCTAAGATTAGAGCTTACGGTTTTCTCATATCCCTTTGCATAGCCCTGGGGAGTCACTCATTGCAGTGGGAAGAGACCAAGATCTTGGCTTGTTTCTGTCCAGATACCATCACTGCATGATGCCATCTTGCCTGATCCCAGCCTTGTTAACAGCTCCTTAAGCAAAGAGGATGCAGAGGGGTGGGTGGAATTCCTATTTGCATTTGAGTTTTTGGCACCACTATACTCTCCTGTGTCATGCACACTCCTTAGAAACACCTTCCTGCCCTCCAGGCCATGGGCCACTGGTGAAAGCCAGGATGAGCTCATACCCTACAGCTGCTGCTGCACTGAGTCAGGTACCGCTTGAAGTCCCCTGGGACAGAGGACCTCTGGTTCTCCTCTGGATTAGCCCCTCCATAAGGATGAATAAAATTGTTGCATCTTTCCCTCTCCTCATTGCTTATTGCTCTTCTATTGCTCTGTGTGGGATGATCACGTACCTCCTCCATGGATCTCGGAGCACATCCCGTTGTTGAGGCATGGATTGCTGCTGCAGGCACCCGTGGGGGAGCAACACTGCTTTATCCCCACCTCCTCCACGACTTCCTTTGATTGCCCTTTCCCAGGAAGGAGAACCACTTCTCTGCCGTTGATTGCAACCACGTCCAGGCAGCCCCTGAACCCCCGTGTGACTCTCTGGGTATGCAGTGACTGCTGGAGGCCCCCAAAAATCAGGTCTCGTCTGCCCTGGGACATACTACAGGTGCCTGGCAGCTGGAGAGAGGCATTTCCCAGGCCATCGATGAGCAGGCGGACAGATGTGTTCTTCACCTCCAGGAAGACCGAGTGCCACTCGCCGTCGCTCACGAACCGTGAGGAGGAGAGGTTCCCAGTGGAGTTGCCCCGGCAGCTGTACCCAAGATGAGGCACTCCATTAATCATCTGTAAAACACATCCCAGAAGTCATGGTTAGCTGTGGTACAGGTGCCTGCTCTTTACGGAGGGTTTCAACAGTTCTCCTGCTGCTTGTTCTCCTCTCTCCCATCCTTAACACTGAGAGTCGAGAGAACTCCCAACTTTCTGGCTCCAAGAAGTACTAGCTAAGCAAATATAAGCCCACTTTCCACTTGAGAGAGAAGAGCCATGCAATCACACTTCTACATCTGCTTGCCCCTTCTCTCACTTTCCTGAATCTAATCAGATCCCTGGCATTCAGACTGTCCATAACTCCATCACCAGTCACAGAGGGACTCTTGTTCTGGGCCACGTGGCTTTTGTCCTGTTCTCACTGTCTCATTAGTGGTGGGGAAGGTGCTGGAGCAGTCACCCCTTTGGCATGGGTGAGGGTGCTTAAAGGACCTTGTTGAGGAGGAACACAGGCAGCTTTCCCTGAAGAGCCAAGGAGGAGTTGGGAGGCAAAGAAAGGAATTACTGTTGTATTCATGTTGGAAAGCCAGGCCAAAGCTGCTGATAGGTGGTGCAATCCTATCCTTGATTCCAGCAGATGGGAGGGAGACAAGATATTGAGATGCTAAAAGTGAGCCACACCAGTGTGTTCTACGTTAAACTGGGACATCAGAAATTCCTATTTGTGGCCCAAGGTTCATCTTCAAAACTCATGGAAAAAGGAGAAAGAAGACATTAGCTGTGTTGTTTCAGGGTGAAGACAGGATTAAACCTTTTTCCCCCCAGTGCTTTATTGATAAAATCTCTCTCTCATAGAAGCCAAGAGTTTAAGGAGAAGGAGAGAAGAAATGGAATGAAACACTTATGGAAAATTTGCAGAGCTTGCTATGTAACATGAAATAATTCGTCCCAGGAAAGAGAGATCTTTAATAATAGGGGGCATTAGCGATGGTGAGGAGGGGGGATGCTTGGAAGGGACTAGAAGAGGAGGAATGATTATGGGCTACACTGACTTTGGAGGAACCTACATATAATATGGTATGATGGGGCTATTCTGGAGGGGACAAAAGCAGAGCAGGACAATAATTAACTCTTAGAGAAGCCCATGGTATAAATAAATCGAAGTGGGAGGAGAGAGCAACTGCTGAAGGAAGGAAGAACAAGAAGCAGCTGGCACATGCCATGGAAAGGCCTCAGGGCAACACGTGTGTAAATCTCTTTGCACAATTGGCAAAGGCACCAGAGAACTTTGTCACTTCACTTTATCTGGAGAAACACGATTTCACTTCAGATGGGTCTGTAGATTTGGCTTATCAATTTCTGGGGCTGGGAGACAGCTGAGAACTTGATTCCCTGGAGCAAGAACTGACAGGCTGCCAAGTTCTTTCCAGCTTGCCTGGTTTGCCATCTTCTTGCTGCAACCTATTTCTGAACATCAGGAGAGCTCAGTGACTGGAAGGATGATGGTAGGCATGCCCTTGAGAGAACTCATCCTCTTCACCAAATCTACAAACCATTGCTTATAGTTCTTTCAAGGCTTTGGCTCATATCTGCAGTACTGCAGTCTATCAAGCTTAAAATCTTGAAGGATTCCTTCATTTTTATAAGGCCAGATGGTTTAGAAAAGTTTTTATCCCTAAGATACTGTTAATAAAGTGAGTCAGGGAAGAAATGAGTCACAGCCACCTTTATGGTGGAGACTTTCCTATTGAAAAGGTTGTGGAGAGATCTGGGTACAGGAGATGATGGGCACACTGAACTCTGACAATAATGAGTCTTTTCTCACTTGACTCCCTGTATTAGGCATGCCTCAGCAGAGCTTTCTGCCATCTCATCCTGTCTCAGCACCACTTGGAGTGCTGGACTCCTGCTGAAACTACTTAGTGACTCTCCTTCCCAGAGACAGGGTAGAAAGCTAGACTCTTCTTGAGAAGTTTTTCTCACTGGCCCTTTACAGCGTAACTTAAAGTCACTCTCAGAGGGGACATATGGATGATGTTTCTCTGCTCCTGCTCTTCAGGAGTGATGGCTGGGGCAGCAGGAGCTTGAAATACATGCAACAGGCAGGTCTTTGGGCGTTGGTTGCTGTGCAGCTCCCTGTCTGTGTGGGTCTTTTATAACAGTGGAAAGAAAAGTATTTCACAATAGGAAGATGGAGTTGTGAAACCGTGAGAAGAGATGAGGGAATTCAAGGACAGGATGAACACTTCCAGGTAGGTTACAGTGTGTGGATTTCAACTTGATTAGTTCCAAGGACAAATCTCTGTAAGCTGGTAAGTATGTCCTGTGATCTTATTCTCCAATTAGTCCGAATTTAACTGATGAGGAATATACAGAATGCCTGGCAGCAGTCATCCACTGCTTTCCTTCTGTTGCCAAAGTGGAAGAGGGAGATGATCTTTGAATGCTGGAGAAGTTCATTTTTCAGCCAAAGGGAGGAGAGTGATCAGACTGAAATGTTCCCAGCTCTGTGGGTGTCTTAAACTATGAAATCATCTGAAGGAAGTGGTTGAAAAGAGGGGTATTTGTGTGTGTGTGTGTGCGAGAAAAATATCATTTGGGACTCTTGTTTTTTCTCTTCTGTTCCTTATTGTAAAGGACATTTAGTTTCAGGTCTAGGGTGAAGTTTTACCCTTTGCTACAATGGAAGCAAACTGGTCTGGGGACAACTCGACCTGGTAAATTCTTTGTGATATAAGAGAGGAATGAAAAAACAAGCTGTAAAGAAAGATGATGTAGATCTGCTATGGGTGTCTGCTGACTTCACACCAGGGACTGGCACGTGCATTCACAGATGTAAAAAAGGATTCACTAGTTGAGGTTGCAGCAATTGCCAAACTGCTTGGCTCTCCCTTGGTCTTCCCAAGTTTTACATTTCATCTAGACAAATTACTAAGGATACATATTATTGCATCTTCTTTCTGTGATTCCATTCCCTGAAAGAGTAAGGTTTTTTTACCTCTGGAAAGAAATCCCCATGCATTGCAATACACACCTCCAAAGTGGTGTGGTCACTCCCGTTGGCATAGAACACGACGGCGTGACGCTGGTGAGTCTTCAGGCGAAAGTGCATGTGCCAGGAGCCGACCTGTGAGTGCTGGTACCAAATGTAGCTGTGCCCCCCAAACCTCACAGCTGTTCCTGTAAGGAGAATGAAGGAAAGATCTCATCTTTGTAGCTCTTTGAGACTGTGGAGTGTAGGAAACTTTGCCTTTTTTCCTAGCCTGCTGCCATAACTGTCAAGGAACAGCCCCACCCATCGCAACCCACATATCTCCCACACCTCTCATTGGGAGTTTCCAGTATTTCTTTTATATACTCAATTGTGAAGTAACCCTGAAATATCACCCTGGCTATTTCTGTCCTATAGAACCTTCAAGGTGCCCTCAGCATGGTCTACAATACCCCTGAACTTCCTCATCCTTAGTAAGTCTTTATATTATTCAAGGTATTCATTCCTGCCCAAGTGACACTAACCTCTCTCCTTGCTCCATTTATTTCTTGAAGTAGTGTAGAGTATAAAAAGTATGCTTTATTTGGCTTTCCTCAAATTTATCAGTTAGTCTGTGCTTTGCTGGGTCTAGGATCAACACAGGAGCTCAGGGATCGAAATTCTGATCACTGAGCTTCATTACCTGCTAGGTATTGGTGACTTTTCCCAATGAGAGACAGATGTTGCTGCCATTAAATGCTACAGTAAATTAATTTTTTAAAAAATAGACTCTGTGAATCTTTCAAGCTCTAAGAGTTTATTTTGGGGTTCAACATTTAAGGCAGAGGTCTTGGTCACTGGGCAACCTAATTTAATGGCAAATCCAGGTGCTCTATAGTGTACTGAAGGAAATATGCCCAGGTTCATAGGGCAGGACACTGCTGGGAGGGATTGCTCACCATTGCAAGAACAGATTTGCTCCAAGCTGTGCCGGGGGGTGAGGACGCTGAGTCGGGCAGTGCTGTAAGTAGACATCATGCCTGGATCCAGCTGAATGGTTTCCTTGCAGACACGGTGGGCACAGTCTGACTCATGACATGGCACATGAATCGCTTTCTTCATCCGGAGACCGATGAGTTGGTCCATCTCCCCTGCTGACACAGTGAGCTTATTCGCGAGGACCCGAGGCTCATACAAGGAGCCGTGTGGCTCTCCAACAGCCAAGAGCAGGTCCACTCCATCAGAGGCAGCTGCAGGCTGTAAGCTGGCCATGTGGATGTTTTGCCGCCGGGTGACAAGGATGTTTCCCAAAAATCTCTGCAAGTTGCGCCAATGGTCCCCCACAAACTCCTCAGGGGTGAGGTGTCGGAAGTGTAGCACCACCGCCTTGTCCAAGGCCTCCTGCGTGAAGCACCACACATGGATGTTGACGCTGGTGGTGGCTGTGAACGTCCCATCGCTGACCGTCACGTTCAGAAGATAGTGGCCATGGGGAAGCTTGTCCCCAGCAATGATCTTCCCATCTGCAGCCCCGACAGAGAAGAGCCCCTCCTTGGGCACTTCTGCCACCAAGGTGTACACCAGCGTGTCATGGGGGTCTCGGTCCGTGGCATGGATCTTGCCCAGAACGCCCCCTCGGAAAGCTTCCTCATTGGTGGTGATGAATATTTCCAGGGGAAGGACTGAGGGGGCATATTGGCTCTGCTCAGTCACTTGGATATTTATAAATGCAGATGAGGACAGGGGAGGGATGCCACTGTCGGAGACCTGGCAAGGAAAACAGAAGGATCTGACTTACTGTTACCTCACCTGACTGGATGGGCTTGCAAAGGAGAGTGCCTTGCAGAAAGCAATGGGTTGGAAGCTGTCAGGCAGTGGGTTGGGAATGAAGGAGGAATGGGAAAAATTGGCAGCAGCGTTGGACCTCTGCCTGGAGATGGCCCCAGGGAAATGGCAGCATGCCTTCCAGTATGGAGACTGATTGAGGCCTTCTGCTAGTGGTGGGGTCACACTCACTCCTGTGTGTGCTCAGCAGCAGCTGAGGCACACCTGAGTGGCTCTGAATTCCTGAGCATTGATCATTTCTTGCTATGTTGCCAATCTCTGGGGTTCCATGCGTAACTGAGTGTACAGAGATATAAAGCAGTTACGCACATCAACACATTTGCTCACCTTCCGGACTGTCTAAGCCCATGTCCCACCTCTGACAATGTCTGTCTAGCATGAGTCAAGGAACCTCAAAATAGAAAAATGCGAATAATCAGATTATAGGATAATTTTCTCCCTAATGCTAAGCACTTAGAGGTTGAGGTTTGTAATATAATAGTACCTAGCTTTTAGAACAACTGCCATTACTGAAGAAGTATGTACTTTACATGTTATTATCCTTTTGTTTGTAATGGACTATTCTTACTGATAGCATTGAAAAATAATTAATTCATTCTGCAACAATAGAAATCCTTTTTGAAGAGCAACTTTTAAACCACTTCTTAAATGACATGGATAATTAGAGAAAGCTTGCAGGACCAGATCCAGGTCTTGCTTTAAATTGGAATTCACTAGAATGATTATGGGAAAAGAAACTGCTGACAGAGTGTTTTTCGTGATCATATTATCTGATTTTATCAACACAGAAGCTGGTCCCCAGCTTCTTGTGGGCAGACTATGTGGGGAAATGAGCTCTGGAGTTGGCTCCAAGCTGCACAGTTTGTGCCTGGATTGAATTTCTTCAAAGCCAGAGATGTTTTCATTCAGCTGGGCCATCCTAATCACATTTTGTTGCTATTTAACCTGGCTGGGGAATTCAGACACCGGGACAGTAACGCAGCCTCTACCTGGACTTGCAATAGGTACTGTTCTTTCATCCTTCTGTCCAGGACAGATGATGTCACCAGCAGACCATTTTGGGTAACATCAAAGGCTTTCCCATCGTTGCCCTGGGTGATCTGGAATGAATATGGTGGTCCATTTTCTGGGGTGTCCCTGTCGCTCATAATCAGCTCCAGAACACTTGTACCCACGGGAGCATTCTCCTGAAACAGGGAAAGACGCTATTGGAAAAAGGGTAAGCAAAGAGAAAAGGCCTACAGTGCCCCAGGAGCTGCTGGATCAGGAACAGGGAAACAAATCCCACCCACCATATGCATCTCTCTAGAACACACAGAGCACAAAGCAGCTTCACCACCATCTCAGCCCTCTGCTCCAACAGCAGCCCATGCATGATTGTTTTAACACCATGAGAGGGATTGGGAGAGCAGCCTTTCTCCTGGCTTACCTGCACCACCACACTGTAGTTGAGCTGGAAGAACCGAGGAGGGTTGTCATTGACATCAGACACGTGGACATGCACAGGGACATCACTGAACTGAGCAGGGTGACCATTGTCCATGGCTCGAACTGTCAGGGAATAACTGGGGATCTGGAGGATATGTAGTGCAGGATTACTTGAAGAAATGGCAGAGTGGTGGCTTTTTCACATTGAAGTTTTACTCTGTTGCAGCTTGTTGAAATTCTTGAGGCCACGTATTGCACCATAACAACAGCTTTGCCCTTGGCTAAGACTCTCCATCCATAAACCTTGCTCAAAGCTCATTGATAAACAAAATCAGCCTCACAAGAGTTTCAGAGGAGAGACACAACTTGCCAGATATGGATGAGACTAAGCTGGGCAAACATCTGTCAATAATGGTTTAAGCTGCTACTACTTTATGAATGAGAGACTGTCCAAGTGACCTTTCCATCTCCTTCCCACACCTGTTTTCTATAATGCTGTGATGCAGAGAAGCAGAAGACAACTATGTTCCAGTTTGGGGCTCACTCTCACCCAACCAGCTTGAAGTACCAGTGGAGCAGACAAAAACTCAAAGTGGGGAAGGTGTCCTTGCCCATGGCAAGGTGGTTGGAACTATATGATCTTTCAAGACTCTTCCAATCCAAACCATTCTGTGATTCTATACTGCCTTTCCTAAACCCCAACCTCCCTACCACAGTATCTATGAGTCTAGGATATGAATGAATTAAAGATTTGTCTTCTACTTACAGTATGAGTAAATAATTCAGAAAACAGGAGGTAGCTGAGTATGCTGTGCTCCCTAGGTCTTTCGGGGAGCCTTTTTCAGCCTTCCTGTTCTGTCTCGAACTCACCTCCTCCCTGTCCAGATGCTTGGCAATGCTGATCTGCCCACTTTTGGGTTGAATGGCAAAGTGTCCCAGCGGGTTCCCTTCCACAATGGAATATGTGATCTGATTGTTCATTGCTCCATCCAAGTCATCAGCTGACACCTGTTTGGAGAGAAAAAAAAAGCCAGCTAGGATCTCTCAGCCAAAAAGGCTGTGCCATGGAGGATCAGGGGCAGGACCTCCTTGTCATGTAAGGGTATTGGTTTGAGCTTGTCTCAAATGAGGAGGGGGAAAGGAAAGTTGTTTAAGTAAAGTATCATCCCATAGGTTTTTCAGGACAAAACTCATCTTCAATGGCTTTCTCCTTGTCCCTTTCCTGACTTTACCACCCCTGTGATGGTTACAGGCTGAACATGGAACTCCACATGGAATTACCTCTGCCATTCTGCCCAGAGAAGTCTCAAGGGTATTGGCCTTCTTCAGGCATTTTAGCTCTCTTGGAGGTTCTCAAAGCTCCTGAGCCCCTCCTTAGCTTTCACTTAAAGATGTCTTACAAGGCAAAGTGTTCCCCATGTCTGTGGAGTGTCAGGAACGCTGGCAATCATCCTTTTAGAAGTCATGCTTTGATCTTAGATGTTTAATGTTACAAACCCACGGAGGTGGCTGTGTCCAAGGGAAAGTAAAGTGCCAGAGAGGAGAAAATAATGCATAGCACAAATAAAGAACAGGTGAAGACAGCTGGCCTGATGTGTAATCATACCGTGAGGATGATTTCTCCAACTGCAGCATCCTCCCGGATATCAGTGGAGTAAGGGTCTTGGATGAACTCTGGTGCATGGTCATTGATGTCAGTTATGTTGATCACCACCATGGTCACATCACTGAGAGAGGCTGAGCCCTTCCTCGTGCCCTCAATGGACAGGTAATACTCATGACTTGCTTCAAAGTCCAGGCTTCCATTTATGTATAAGGCACCTGCATTGTTGGAGGGATAGGAAAGGACAGAAGACACTCTGAATGAATGCCATGTGAAGTTTCTTAAAACACTGCAGATAGGGTGACTATCTGCCAAACTTCCAGGTGAAAAGGTGGTGTTGACCTAGCTTTGACCTTCTCTGGTTAAATCAGGATACTGAAGGTCATGGCATCTCATAAGACAAGCTACAATTGAACAGATTCTGTCATAACCTGCCTCAGTCTGGTATCAAATGTTTGAAGAGGTGAAATAACCTTTCATTCTGGAAGGTGGCCAGGATTCTTGGTTGGAGATCTGGGACAAAGTACGGTGAGAGTCTACTGGGGTCTTGAAAACTCTGACTAAAGCAGTAGTAGAATATCACTGAACTGTGTCATGGGCATGAGATGTAGATGCAGAGCTGTACAGGAGTTAAAGGTGTGCAGCAAGATGCTGTGATTTGTAAGTAAGGCTAGAGATGCAACACAGAAAGAAGGAGGATGCTGTTAGTCTCAAGAAATGAACAAGGAACATACTGAAAATATGGACTGAAGACACAGTAAAAGAAAAGTGCAGGGTAGCAGAATGTGCCTGAGTTCCACAATAAAACTCTCACAAATTTATTCCCTGGAAATGACACTGTTCTGTGTCTTTTAAGATGTACAAACTAAAAAGAAGATTGGTGTGGAAAAATTAGCAAGGTCTTGGGGACAGAGAAACTGAGGACAGACCCATGGATGAGAATGTTACAGCCAAGGGCAGAAGGCCATTGATGACACAGTCAAGGGCTTGTTTCAGGGAGTTAACATCGGCCTTCTGATAACAGCTCTTATCAGATTGCTGTGCAAACAGAGCAGTGCTTTATTTGGCTGCTAAACCTGGCTCAACACCTGCTCATGGTTTGAGTGCTGTTATCCATGTTCTTGAGTGTTACCTAATAAAGCTGCCTGTTACCATGGGCTGCAGGTTCCCTGTGGGACCAGGATGGAGAGACTTATTAAATGAAACCACTTCCTCCTGCATCTTGAAGTGGAAAAGTTTCTCCATCCTCTTCTCCATGTATCCCTCATTCACATGGACCTGTCTCGGGTCTCAGACATATAACAAGACTCTTTCTATTAATTTCAGTAAGATTTGTGTAACTCCTTAAATGACTTGGCTACCAAAATTTAAAGTAGAAAAGAAAACTGTATTCCCTACCCTTCTGCAGGTGACAGAGGGGAGCAGAAGTGGAAGGCAAATGGAAAAAAAACAGAGAAGACACATACAAGGAAAACCATCGATGTTAGATCAACCTGAACCTGCTTGGGCACAAGATCATTTTACCTGTGTTTGAGTTGAGCTGAAATTTCCCATGGTCATTGCCATTCACAATTTCATACTTGATCTCTGTGTTTTCTGCATTGTCCCTTGTCAAGGCTGACAAGTTGAGGACCTCTGTACCCACAGCCACGTCTTCTTTTACCATGGCCATGTACTCAGGGACCAGGAAAACTGGCAGGTATTCATTTAGATCCACAACAGAGACAGTGACAGTGCCAAGAGCAGAGAGGGGCTCTGGGGTGCCCCGGTCGGTAGCACACACTGTCAGCTCAAATGCCGAGTGCTGTGAATCCTTCAGAGGCTTTTCCAGGCGGATCACCCCTGTAGTTTCCTCAATTGAAAAGTGTCCATTGGCAGAGTCAGACAGAGAATAGACCACCTCAGCGTTGAGACCTGGAAGGGTAAGGGACAGGCTGCAATAATTCATGAGTACAAATGCTGCTGGGTTTATTTATTTATAATTAGGACTACATGTACTTAATGACCTTCAATTCTCAGGGCAAATGGAGGCTGTATGAACATCATATGAACACCAAGTGTCACCCTGTCCATCTGTAGATTCAGACACCTAGCCACCCTCATCATTATCCATCAGTATCACCAGTCTGGATTTACTGGTGCTTCCCATTTTTAATTTCTTTGTTTTCCAATGTAATTTTCCTTCATATCTGCTTCCAAAGAAGGTAAATATGGTCTTGCCTCTCTGTCATCATAAATTCAGACTCTGCTTGAGGTCCTTTGTTAGGAGCTTTACCTGTATTTCTGAGAATCTTTGTATCTTCAAAAGGACCTCTCCATCCATATTATCAACCCAACCCAGATCTAAACCTCCTTTTTTTTCTTATTAAACTCATTCTCAGTCTCCACCTTTGATAAAGTTTCTGTCCAGTTTGGATCCCAGACCAACCATGTCAGTTTTTGCTGCGCATCAAAGTTAGTTACTGAGCAAGGTTCTCAAAGTCCACCTTTGCATGTTTCTACAGATACTGTACTTCTGACAGGGTCACAAAAATGCTGATGCCAGCCTGCTAGTCGAAAACATGTCAGCAATGAGATCCAGGCACATCTTCGGCCAAGATTCAATCATCTATGCCCATTGCTGTAGCCCTTCCCTAGGTTTCAAATGTTTCTACTCAGGATGAAAGATGAACTCTACTAACAAGTAAATCCCATTCTGACTCACCTTCATCAAGGTCCCTGGCAGCAACCACAGCGATGGGTGTCTTTGTTGTGGTGTTATCAAAAACGGCCACGGCGCAGTGACTGGGGAAGAATCTTGGTGCGTTGTCATTTGTGTCCTCTACAATTAGTGTTACATCTGCCTGGCAGGAACGGCCTCCACCATCAGTTGCTTTTGCAACAAGGTGGTAAGTAGGTTTCTGCTCACGGTCCAGAGGTGCAGATGTGGTCAGCTCCCCTGTGGGAAAGAACAGGAGGTGGTCTTGTCTCCAGCAATTGCAGCCGCAGTCTACAAGACCTCAGGGAAGTTCAGCTGCCTTCCCGGATGAACCGTGGGAGACAACAGACCAGGTTTGGACACTATTTAGCTAATAGTGGTGGTGTGTCCACACCACATTGCTCACGGCTGTTCTTGGATCACTGCCAGCCAGCACTCTGGCAAGGCTTGGCATGGGGAGTCCTGCAGGCTTGGCTGAACTTCATGCAAGGGATGTCATCATAGGATAAAAGTGCTCATAAATAAACTGTATTTCTAAACACCTTCCTAAACCCCACTGCACTGAGCTTTCTGCATTACAGAGAACTCCAAGTAATCTCTAGAATGATCATTAAGTCTGTTTGGGTAAATATACTGCCCAAGACTCGAAAAGAGTTTTTTAGACTTTAAAACTTGTGTATTTGGCTCAAGACAAATACTTGCTGCTTTCTCCTCCTTGAGGCCTGGCTGTTAGCAATAGTGTCTGCCCTTCATTTTAACGACACTAATGCCAACATTTGTAAAGAGAGCTAGCAGGAAGATGGAGAGCTCATTCTCCTTTATACCGTGTTGCAATAAACCTGCCTGTTTGCCATTCCCTCGTAGCTTGGGAGAGCTGGAATGAACAGCCCCTTTGTTTGCTCAAGAGGAGATAAGTGCCAGGAGCTTGCATTTCTTGCGAGTGGGTGAGGAAGAGGACAAAAGCATCCCGTTGCCCTGCTCTCTCACCTGTATGTGGTCCCAGGCGGAATTCCTCTGCACCAGGGCCGTGGAGGCTGTATGTTATCTGGGCATTGCTGCCAACATCAGGGTCGGTTGCTGATATTTTCAAAATGAAAAGACCTGGCCCAGCATCTTCAGAGACTCTCCCAGTGTAGAATATCTGACAAGGACAGAAGGTGTCATTGGCATTTGAGCCATCTCTGAAATATGTTCATCCCGTATGGGGAGGAAAAGACTAGGAGAAGCTTCATAGAAAAGGATAAACCCTTATATAAAACCCCTGTGGTTTATAGGGGAGCACAATGTGCCTCCCATTGACAACTGCTGGGGTGTGGACTGGGACCAGTGAGCTCATTTCACACAAGCCTTTGAATCTCCTTTGGGAAGCAACCACCTCTGTTCTTTCTCACCATGGCTAATGTCCACACCAGCCATCAGCTCTCTACAGCAACAAACCTCCTGATGGGAATCTCTCAGTATAGCAGGATATAAACCTTGGTAATTTACATGCTCCTACCCAGGAGGCTTCCTGGCATTGTTTATCTCCAAAAATTATCCTTCATAATGCTTAGGCTCTCACTTATTGCTGGCAAACATGCTTGGAGGCTAGATTTAATGTGCTTTCTTGACATGCAGCTTAATTAAAATTGCTAAGCATAATCAAAGCAACAGGATCGTGTGAGAAGAATTATGACAAGCCAAGCCCTTTAACATGCTCTGTCTGTTCTTTCTTCCTTGCTATTGTGTTCTTTCCTTCCCAGGCTCTCCTTTCATACGCCTGGTGTCTCAGAACAGACATCTTACCTGGCCACACTCAGGGCTGTTGTCGTTGATATCCAGAACAAAAATTTCCACTTCAGTGGTAGCCTGGAATTTCCCATCAGAGGCCATAACCTTGAGGAGATATTTCTCCGTATCTTCTCTGTCCAGAGGCTTTTTGGAAGAAATTGTCCATTTGCCCTCAATTTCGTTAACTGTGAACTGTCCCAGTATGTCTCCTTCTAGAAGGGGGCAAGAGGCAAGTAAAAAGGGCATTTACTGAGTGCTGAAAATCAGAAGTGGTAAGGAAAGGGAATATAGGTGTGTCCCCTGTTGTTCCCTTAGGAGACCTGAAGGACTTGGATTATCTTAGAGGTCTTTTCCAACCTAAATGATTTGGTGATTCTCTGACTTGCACTGGTGATGCAGAGAGGGCACTGGTGGTGTATCCAGCAGGTGAGGAGCATTTGATCTTCCTCACAGCACAGCTGGGAAGTACCCTGCCTGTTTCAGTTACTCCCTGTCTGCATATTATACTTGGAGGAAACAACTACTGATGGCAAAAAAGTCTCGCTAATGTTCTGAAGTTGTGCATATTCATTGCCTCAAAACCACATTGTCTCACCTTCCCAAAGCCTGTCAGTCCTTCTCAGTGCATGTTCCTAAAGGGATCTGAGAGCTGCAAATACCCTGCAGACATTGGTTAGATCTTATTGTTACAGTACCATGTATAGTTGTACTTCCTCTTAACCTCCAGAGTTATTTAATATATAGCTGCACTTTCTAGGGCTACTTTTTGATTCTATAAGAGCCAAATGATGAGAGACTAGGCAGGCTCTCTGTGGGGTACATTAAATTCACTCCCTTTCTGCTTTCATTTGTGCTGCAGAGATGAGGTTGTGGATCTGGAGGCACGAGACCTCTGCTAGTCCTTCTTCTCAGGCCAAGAAACACCAATTCATGCCCAGACTTAGTTTCTGTGTGTTTAAAATCAATGTGAACAGGGGGAAGCTGGGCTCTGTGTTCACCTCCTACTCTCTTTTGCTGCAGTTACATTTACATGTTTATGGGTAGAGTTTGACCTGTGCTTGCAAGTGCATAGCAGAGAGAGCATAAGGTGTTCACCACTAACACAAGTGTGTCTCCTCTCAGGTTTAAAATAGTTGGAAGTTACTACTATCTTTAAGATGGCAGAAATGTGAATACATAAATGGATTAATACTTTTCTCCCAAAGGCTTGCAAATACCTAGGCATGCCATTAACCAATTGAAAGTACCAGCATTCCTCCCCTGTTTTGGATGGTTACAATAATAGATAACAGGCTGCAGCATGATCTGGCTAAATGTTTTGACCCTGAAGGGTCCTCATCTGAGTGCGAACAAACATTTTAATTTGAAGTATCTGCTCCAGGTCTCAAAAAGACTCTTTAGGGTCAAAAAATACCATAAAATCAAGCTTCTACTTGTGCAGATGCACATACAACATTCCGGTGTAACTTTCTTTGTTATTTTACAGCGGTGGTTAATTTTAGTTGGCACAAGTAAGTTTCAGGGATACAAGAGTAATTTTTAGTATTTCTTGTAAGCCAAAACCTTTACTAAGACTGACATGACAGTCAGAGATATCTCCCAGTGCAGAGTGGCTAACTGCAACCTTGTTCGTTAAGTCAGACTCCAACTGGCTTCATAGGAAACACATTTAATACCAGAAAGCTATTCACATCCTATGCACATATATATAGTTATTAAAAAATAAAGGTAAGCTACAGGCATATATGTGATGTGTAAACTGACTGCACTGCTGGCAAGAGAAAAAGCTGGGTCAAAGAACTTAAATACAGATCACAGTATCTCTGTGAGAAAAACCTTCCTGCTGTACCACCTCTTCTCTCCTTCCAATAGGTATTACAATTACACTGTCTTAATTATCCCTCTGTTAGGAAAGTGTAAATAAATATTTCTACAGTACTGTGTAATTACTTATATGTATTTTATTTATTTATTCCCAAATAAATAGGATGATGGTTAGTTACTATAATGATAATTCCACCCACTGCAGTTAGTTACCGAAGAGTTTTATATTCCCCAGATTCATTTAACTGAAGAGTCCAGCTCATGACATAGCTTGGGCTTCATCTCATCTGCTTTTCATAGGACTGTCAGTGTAACACTATTTCTGTATTAATATTCTGTAAGACAAGGTATCAAATCCTCACTTTGAGATGATCCTTCCTCACTGAAGATTTAAAGTCAGGAAAAACTCACCAGTTATGTAGCACGTGACCCGCCGGTTCTGCTCGGAGATGTCTGCGTCAATGGTACTCAGTGTGACCACAACCTGCCCTGGCTCTGCATTCTCAATTACTGATCCCTTGTAGAAATCTGAGGTGAACTGTGGAGCATTATCATTTTCATCAGAGACAGTGACCTCCACCAGGGTTTGGGAAGAGAGCTGGACTTTCCTGCCGTGGTCAGTGGCCACCACATAAAAGCGATAGATCTCCTGCTCTTCGCAGTCCAGCTCTTTCAGTGTGGTGATCCACCCACTCTCACCATCAATAGTGAAGAGTCCACGGAGGTTGCCAGATTCTGCTTCCAGACTGTAGGTCACTTGCCCATCATTTCCCATGTCCTGGTCGTTAGCTGTCACTTGAATGACTGTGGTTCCTGAAGGCATGTTCTCCATGACAAAAGCTTTGTAGGGATCTGCCTCAAAGACAGGTCTGTTGTCATTGACGTCCTGCACTTGGATGTTCACAGAGACCAGAGAGACCAGCTCAGTCTCCTGATGTGAGCAGTGAGCCATAACATCAACCTGGTACCACTTGGTGGTCTCATGATCCATGGGTTTTTTGATTTTCAAAGCTCCTGTTTGTTCATCCAGTGTGAACACCTCATCCTTGTTACTTTCTGCAGTGGTTCCCTTCACCAGACTGTATATAATGGGATCCTCTGCAAAAGCTTTGACTGACCCTATTTCTGATCCCTCTGGAAGATCCTCAGATGCAGAGAACGTATAAAGGGGCTCAGAAAACCTTGGCAAAGTCACCTCCCTGGGGACAATCTGGAGATTCACTGGGACAAGAGAGTTCCAGTGAGGGGGTCTACCATCTTCAGCTTTCACCTTGAAGTTAAAGGCTCTGTTTTCTAAACCAATAAGGCTCTCCTTGATCTTAACAACCCCAGTGGCAGCATTGATCTCCACAAGGTCTTCTGCCACACCTTCCACAGAGTCAACGGAGTAAATGACATCTGCATTTGCACCTTCATCAGCATCGTAAGCCAGTACTTGGATGACAGGGGAACCTTTGCTTACGTTGGACTGGATGGACAGTGTGTATTCAGAGGCTTTGAACAGAGGTGGGTTGTCATTCTCATCTGTAAGGATTATTTTGACAGTGCAGAAGGCCACCTTCCCACCCCCATCCTTGGCCATAACTTTAATGGCAATGACTCTTTCTGTCGAATTTTCCCTGTCCAGTTTTTGCAGTGTGGCAATACAGCCTTTATTGTCTATGGAGAACTTCTCATGGGCGAGTTTATTTATGATGGTATAGTCTATTGTGCCATATGGGCCACCATCTGGGTCAATAGCCAGCAGTTCAATCACTTTAGTACCTATCTCAGCATTTTCTGCCAGCTCTGCCTCATACACATTCTGCTGAAAAGAGGGGCTGTATTTGTTGGCATTTGTGGTGTTGATGTATACAGGCACAGTACTCTTAAAAACTCCATCTGAAGCAGAAACCCTGAGATTGTAAGATGGCTCCAAGTCCTTTTTGCAGCGGTTGAACATGGATATTATTCCAGAAGTGCTGTTGATGGCAAAATGCCTATTGTCATTGCCTGAGAGTATCACGTATTCCAGTCGGGTGGTGTCTCCACTGTCGGGGTCCAGGGCCTGGACTTTGATCACGATGTGTCCACATGTAGCCATTTCACTGACCTTGGCTTCATACTGAAGCTGGCTGAACTCAGGGGGGTTGTCATTGATGTCTATCACATCTACAATTACCAGGGCATCACTACTAAGTGGAGGCATTCCATGATCTGCAGCTCTCACCTTCATGCGGAACTGTTGATTTGTTTCATAATCAAGTGCTTGAGCTGTTGTTATTTCCCCTGTGCTGGCATCAATATTAAAGAACTTGGTAGCATCTGAACCATCATCCACAATCTGATAGGAGACCACTTTGTTTCTGCCCGAATCCTTATCAGAGGCAAAGAGCTGGACAACAGGGGTCTGTGCTGGCAAACTCTCTGAGACAGATGCCGTGTAGATGATCTGAGAAAATATGGGTGGGTTGTCATTAATGTCCTCTACCTCCACCTCTACTCTGGCTTCTGAAAAGGATCCCAGCGCTGTGTCTGTGGCTCTAACAGTGAATGTGTGTTTTGTCTCTAGCTCATAGTCCAGCTGGCCTGTGACAGTAAGGACACCAGTTTTGAAGTCGGTGTTGAAGAGTTTCAGGGAGTCTTCTTCCACAATGTTGTAGATGAGGCGCAAGCCTTCAGGGCTGCGAGCCTGTATGTGCAGGATGGAGGTGTATGGGGGGATGTTTTCTGGCACCTTCACTCGGTAGTACAAACTTTGGAACAGAGGGTTGGATTTGTTCCTCACACTGATCACAACCTCCTCTTCAGTGTGAAGGGGAGGCTCTCCTTTGTCCTTAGCAATGACTCGGAGGTTGTATTTATTTAAAGCTTGATAATCGAGAGGCTTCTTAAGGGAGATGTCTCCTAGGTAAGGGTCAATCCAAAAGTATTTGTAGTCCTCTGCAAATGAGTAGATAACAACTCCATTATCCCCTATGTCTTTGTCTGTTGCTGACACCTGAAAAAGTACATCACCTGGCTCTGTGCCATCCTGCACTGTAGTGTAATATGGCACATTCTCAAACTTTGGTGGGTTGTCATTGACATCCTCTACATAAATCTTGACTGTGGCTTGGGACACTCTTGGTGGTTTCCTGTTGTCCTTCACTTCCACAGCTACCTCATGCATGTCTTGCATTTCGCGGTCAAATTTCACCCCCTTGGTCTGAAGTACTCCAGAAGCCTGGATCATCTTGAATCTTTCCTTTCCATTCAGAAGTGAATAGGAAAGGGGTTCATTTAGCTGATATCCCTTGGCCCCAAGAATGGTTAGAGTCTTCTCATCTGTAGAGTTCTCCATCACAGTTGCTGTATACACGTCTTGATCAAATTTCAAGCCAGTACCTTGTGCCTGAGTTAAGTTTAGCTTAACCAGAGCAGTACTTTTATATAACCCATCACCAGCTCTGACCACAAGCTCATGATAGCTCCTCAGGCCAGTAGCATTAAGAATGGAGATGAGACCTGTGAGAGGATGAATATAGAAAGCGTTACCAAGGTTCCCTTCCACAATGCTGTAGGTCACCTCTGAATCTGCATCTTTTGCCTGCACTGATAAAAGCTCCATCCCGGGGTGGGCAGGTAGCAAGACAGAAAGATCATAAGTGTCTTTGAAAAAGACTGGAGGTGAATCATTCACATCTTTAACATAGATTGTGACCTTGGCGGGCTTGGATGCAAATAAGCTGGGACTTCCACTGTCATGCACATGTACACTGAAGTGGAAAACTGGGGTGAGCTCATAGTCTATATCAGCCCGACTGGTCAGTGTCCCTGTGCTGGGATCAACTGCAAAATATTTCAGTGCCTCTGGCTCCAAAATCTCATAAACCAGCAGTGCATTGGAGTCTTGATCAGCATCTGTTGCACAGGCCACAAGGGGAGCATTGCTTTCATCCAGAACCATGCTTTGCGACAGAGCATTCTCCATGATCCAGCCAATGAAGGAAGGCTTAACGAAGATGGGCACATTGTCATTCTCATCTATGACATAGATAAGTACCACTGTTTCCATAAAAGCTCCAGCCATGTTAGTGCCACGGACTTTCAACTGGTAAAAAGATACCTGCTCAAAATCTAAGCTCTTCTGAGTGGAAATAAGGCCTGACTGATAGTTCATGGAGAACACTCCATCGCCATTTCCATCTTTTATTTCATAGCTGACTGGTGACAAGCTTGTGGCTGAAACCTGGATCAGAGGAGAGCCAATAGCAGTGGATTCACTGATCTCTGTGATGTATTCGGCCTCTGGAAATTTTGGAGGGGTTCGATCAGAGGGTCTAATGCGGACATGTACTGTAGCAGAATCTTTAAGCTGAAGGAACCCCTGGTCTTCTGCTTTTACAATAAGAGTAAATCGCTCCTGCCTTGATGGGTCCAGTTTCTGGGCAACTGTAATAATTCCAGAATATGGGTCGATGCTAAAGAAGCCTTCGCCATTACCTGCAAGAAGAGAAATTACAAAGTGAAGAATGCAGACACTGTATTGGTTTTGGCTTTCTGAACCTTTTTTCCATAGATTCTCCTGATTTCAAACCTAGTGAACATCTGTTTCTTTCACTGGGAGTAACTAATTAATTTCTAAATAATTTTAATTCTTACAAGAACAATGAACCCATTGAGATCTATGAGCTAACTTCTGAATCAATCAAAATGTAAATTACAGATAAATACTCTTCTAATTTAAGCATATTTAGTGGTGGCAGAGCATGTGCTTGAAGCTTTTGCCTCGTGTGCACAACATGGTAGCACAGACAGTACTAGTTCCTTCAAGCCCTGTCATGCTTGTAATTACCAATACTTCAGGAGCAATTAAATTCCTCAGTCCTTGATCTAAATTGCAGTGAGAAAGATGGAGCAAAGGATGGCTTGTCTCCTGCAAAGAATTTACGGGCTAAATAGGTGGTGTAGCACAGACATAAATATTTCAGTTTTAACCTTTAGACTGAACGATAAAACACTTGCCCACTGAACTTGCATGACCCAAAACCACCAGCAGCCAATGCTGAGAGTGTGCTGATCACTCCTTGAAGATGTATTTCTTGGTAGAAATGGTGGAACTGATGATGACTGTTGTGGGAATTGGAGTACTTTTGCTAACGACTGAAGAAAGATCCCTCCCTCAGTTCCCATGGACCAGAGAGGCAGATTTTATGTTATCCTAACTCATCCAGTCACATTGTTTTTTAGACCAGTGACTCAATATTAAGCTGTCTTCTTAAGAAATGATGCTAATATTCCATAATATGGAAATTACCTGCTCACTCTAGATTTTCTCTGAATAGGAAGAAATTCACATTTTAGAACTGTGCAGCCATTTCCTGTTCTTTGCAACAGCTAGAGAAAGCTGGTCAAGTGGCCACCAGTTAGAGCACTGAAATGTAGGCATGATCAAAGCCTAAACTGTCTTGTTGCATGGCTCTCACCTGCCTGAAGGGAGTAGTGGATTTCAGCATTAGCTCCTTGGTCCTGATCAAGGGCTCTGACTTGCATAACCTCTGTGCCCACCACAGCTGAGTCCAGCACTTCTGCTTCATAATGGATGCTGCTGAACTGGGGAGGGTGAAGGTTGCAGTTCTCCACGTGGATGATGACTCGAACAAAGTTCCGCTTAATAGGGACCTCCTGGTCTCGTACCTGAATGACAGAGGAAGAGCAGGGACAGTCAAACTCGGGGAGAAAACAGCCTGGCCTGCACCAGGCTTCCAAGTAACTCATCAGGACTCTTACAGGGGTGTTTTGCAGTGGTACCAACCCCTTGGGTGGGAATGAACCTGTAAGTTTCAGCACCAAAGCTCAGCTTTGAACTTGAAACTGAACATTAACAATTATTCACTGTGTTTTCTTTTATAAGAATCCAGTGGCCCTCCAATGGAATTAGCAGGTGGTTAGAGAAAAGGGTGTTACCTAGATTTAGACATATAGTAAAGGTTAATACCCTGCTTTCCTCTTCCTTATTGTTCTAGACAAATCCTCCCTAAAAGACTAGAACCAGTTTTAACTTCTCCAGTGACCCATATTTCCAGGCCAAGCTGATGGACTCAGCAGGATTTGGTTAGGACTCACCATCACTGTGAGGGTGTGCTGAGGCATGGGCTGGGAACTGAAACCTTCTGCTGTTATGAGGGCTCCACTGCTTGGATCCAACTGGAAAAGTCTTGTGCTTTTGGGGTCCACGCTGCCATGGATGGTGTAGATGAGCCCCTTTCCTTTGTCCTTGTCTGTTGCACTGACTCGAAGGATTTCTCTCCCTGAGGGGGTATCTTCAGGAATCCTCACCTCATAATGGCTCTCCAGAAACTGGGGACGGTGCTGGTTGATGTCAATCACATGGATAAACGCCTGTGGGGGAGACAGCACCCTGAGAGCAGCAGAGACATGGGACCAACCTGACTTATGCAGCCATGTAAAAGATCAGCCCAGTCCCTGGGCAGAGCCATGCTCTGAATCCTATAACCATCACAGCTTTCCAACTCTTGGGGCTTTTCCATTCGTGATGACTGGGAGCCCTTTTGTCCTTCCCCTCAAGGAACTCCTGCTGTGCCTTCATGTTTTCCAGTTTGCTTCCTCTCAATTTTTTTTAATCTATCCAATCTGGCAAGCCATTCACACTGAACATGCCTGCACTTGGCACACGGGGAAACCATCACAGCCTGCCATGAACAGCAGCAGTGGCTCAGCCGTGGTGCCAGCTTTGCTGGCTGGAGCCTCAACAGCAACCCCCATTAATTACACCCCAGAAAGATGACACAAGGGGGATGTTTGGTAAACGAAGGGAGGGCTGGCCTACCTCAAGAGCAGCACGTGTGTGGAGAAGCAAAATTTTCATTCTACAGTTTTTAGCTAAATCTTCCCCTCTGCAGTTAACAGCACCCTCCTGTGAATGGTTGCCTGAATCCTGCCTGCAAAGTCACACAGTTCTTCTGTTTGGTCTCCTACCCTGGCGGTCCTGACGCCCCACTGATGTGTTCCCTGCATCTTAGGAAGTCCCAACCAAGTGTAATAATTTGCTTCCTATAGCAAACCAGAGCATGCCATGGGGGTTTTGCATGAGCAGGTTTCTTGACATCTGCTAGCAGCCCTGAGTGCCAACATAAACTTAGGGATGAGATGCAAGGTGGCAAGGAATGCACACCAGGCAAGGTGGGGCTTTGTTTGTTTATTTGGAGCAATACTTGAAGGTAGTCAAGATAAGTGGCCATCCGTTAGCATTGCATTTCACAGGAGTGATTGTGTTCCTCACTCATCATCCCCCACACTGAATTTCCCACGATAAGCGTCACTGACAGGTGACTCATGTTCCAGGTCTTCCTGTGCAGTGAGGGTTGGAATTCTGGCTGCTTCTTATGTGTGGAGAGAATGTTCAGTGAAAGATCAAGCCCTGAACACCCCTCCTCAGGGTAGGTAAAGATCTCAGGACAAATCTCATCATTTTAACTGCTCAGGAACATGGCTGAGAGCAAAGTGCCTCCTCTCACCAGCACTTACTTTATACGTGGCAACTTAGAGCATACAGTTTCTCTGCAGTCACACCACTCAATCCCTGGGCCTGACCTCATCTCTTGCAGATGCATCTATGCTGCCTTTACCTTGGCTCTCAAGTCCCACGAATACCCCTGACATGGACCCAAACCTGACTTAACTGTGTACACATTTCCCTTATGTCTTAACATGTTGTCCCAGATGTTGTAGTTCAGCCTGAGCAGCTGAGAGCAAGCTGAGGTCTGAGTGTGTGAACTGCCATTCCAGCTTAGCTGGTGGTGCAGATGTGTCCTTGTGTGCTGACTGTCATCAACAGGAAAGACCTGGGCTTTCCCAGACCAGTTCTGTTTCCAGATCATAAAAGCAATCTTAGCACGGTACTTAGGAAAGACCTGGGTCACTGTGTAAAGTAAGATCACAGTGTAAAGAGATTTTTCTGCCTGGCACCTTATCCAAAGCTCATCAGACTCAGAAGAAAGGTTCCCTTTAGCATATACTCCCTCTTGATGGGGTGTCTGCTAAAGAAGAAAACATTACCTGGGTTTTGATCGTACTCGACCCATCAGTGACTTCTACTGTCAGGTTATAGCTTGACTTCTTCCTTGCATCAAGGGGTCTTGCAATGACCATGCTGCCTGTACTTTTTTCAATGTCAAAATCCATGTCATCATCACCACCTGGAATAAGGGAGAGATGAAAAAAGGAAACAGGAGGGCACTTACAGTCAGCTTTCTATCTGGAGCAAGCTGCAGGTGTTGGCAGCCTCTGCAGGGATTCCAGGACCTGCCTGGAGACCCAAAGGACAAGGATGTTCCCTCCAGACACACAAATCACACAAGGTGCTCATGCCCAGCCACAGACACATGGATGCCAGGCAGTATGCCTTGAATGGGGCTGTGTAGGCACTCACTGTAGGTGTAACTCTTTGGCCATGGCTAGACTGGGGACAGTGCCATAGGTGGGATTTCTCCCAAATCTGGAAAATGAATGCAACATGTGATAGATGGACACAGGAGATAGGGGGGACAAGGAGAAGCTGGACAAAGATTTAGTCACAGATGGTGACAAAAGAGTAGAAATGGAAGCTGACAGGAAACAGAAAAATGAGGTGAGGAAAGGATGCACTTATGCATATGATCTCCTGGCTAGATTGGCAACAGGCACATTTGAGGATTGATTTATTTGCACAAGGTCTCCAGCTATGCAGCATCACTGGCTTAGCACGGATCAGGGACCTGCAGGGAAGAACAGTGCTCTTGCTGGCTTCCAATTCAAGGTCACGCTGTGGGCATGTCAGGGATGGTCTTCATTGCCATGGTTGGGAGCCTGTGAGCTCCTTGAAGAAGCCCAATACCGGAACAGTTGGGGAGGCAGACGGTGCTTCCAGGGTGAGCAGAGCCGGGTGCCTCCATCCCAGATGGCTGTGCAGTGCTGGGAACTGCAGGCCTGAGCAGCTCAGCAGCACAAGGCTGTCCCTCACCCTACTGCTGTTCAGCCCTGGCATGGCAGCTCCTTTCTCATGCCTCACTTGCTGGTGGCCTGTTAGGTTTCTGTTGCACATGAAACACTGCTACACTGTTCTGAGATATGGAGAGGCTGAAAGTTTCCTGTGATTTATCCCAGGACTTCTCTCTTCCAGGCTATTGGATGCTCTGGATTCTGCTTTATTCTCTTACCAGTGGGTAAAATCTTCGCTGGTCGTTAAATTACATATCCTTCCTGGCTGGAGGAATGCAGTGGTTGCCAGCCATCTGGACCACTGATTTCCTGCTGCGAATGAGACAGAAATAAGCAGAGACACAGGAAGACAGACTCATGGATGCCTTTCCCTAGGAAAAGAGAGAAGAGCTCCTTGTGCACAGTGCCAAATGGAAAGAGGCAGGTCAGGAAAGGAAAGAGATGAAGAAAAATGTTGCTCTGACAGTTTTGCAGAGTATCAACCCCAGTGACAGAGCCTTTGTGGACTGGGAAAGATGAGATTTTGAATGAGGTGCTGAGGACTCCTGGATCTCTGCATCACTTGCTTGGTTGCCAGATACTAGGATACTTTCCTTCCCTAGCAGGGAAAATGAAATCCTGTCCTTTCCCACCAGTACAGAAACCAAGAGAACCTTGAGCAGGACTTGGTGCACTAGAAACTGTCTAGCAAAGATGAGGTCAAGCTATGCTTGAGCACTCAGCAGGGAAACAATGGGAGAACATTCAGAGGAATACACCGTTAATTCTGCAAACCCAAGCAGACACTCCTAATGCCAGATGAACTTTTCACTGATACTGTCTGCTCCTTGTAGCATCGTATCTCTTGCTGCTTAATTGTATTTATATACCATTATCGCTGACCTAACACAGTAACGGGAAAAACCATTCACTCACTCAATTAAGGCTTTGTCTGACAAGGGCAGGCCCTGCAGGCAGTGCCAGGGAAAGGCTGTGAAAGGCAGATTGGGGCACCACTTCAAAACATCAAATTACCTGAGCACAATTGGCCCTCATTGGCAGGACCAGTTCTGCTCACACGCTGTCTGTCGAGTCCCCTGGGGTGACAGCCCACGTCCCCTCTGCCCTTGCACTGTGTCTTAGAGGAGGCCCTAGAGCTTCATGTTTCATGTCTAAGTCATCTCTGGGATGTGGTGAGGTGGGAGAGTCCCACCAGTTAAAGCAGACCAGGTCTTCGAGGAATTCTTTCCTCTCTGTTCCCTGCTCAAGACTCAGCAGCGAGTGAGAGGATGGGAGGTGTCTGCAGCACTCAGCCTGGATCCTTGCAGGCAATTTTAGTAAAACCAAGTGTCACTCAATTCCCAGGAGGAGCTGGGACTGGCCTGCCCTGCCTCTTGTGCGACATCAGAGAACACCTCAAACACTGGTAAGTTCCAGAATGTCATTAAAAAAGTGTGTTAAGTAATTGTACTTGGCACCAGAGCTCTTGGATGCGCAGCTTTATCTATGGCTGTTTAAGCATTTTGGTGCTTGTGAGAAAGTTTTCCCTGTAGCTCACCTACACCTAAAGCAAACAACTTCATTAGCTCAGGCATGCGAGTGCTGAAAGCCAAGGGAGTCGGGGCAAACGCTCCGAGACACCGCTGCCCTGCTGTAATTTCTGTGTCTCACCTGTGATATTAAACCACACTTGGCTGGGGCCCATTTCAATGCTGATCACTCCCACCATATGGTTTACAGGATCTGTTTCCATCACAGCGAAGTTAAAATGGGGCTCATCAAAAGCTAGTGGCTCTGAGGAAGGGCCGGGCCGGGTGACCCAGCTGATGTGAAGCCGCACGTGGGAGGAAAGTGGTGGGCTGCCGCCGTCTGTTGCCTTGACCTGCCAGGAAATGCACATGCAGTCAGGGAGAAGGCTTGTGTAGCCCATGGGAGCCCCATGGGAAACTGCTTCTCCCACCCATCAGGAGTTTCAGGTCCAAGTGTGCCCAAGATCCAATCCCACAATTCTTGAGCTAGTGATCTATACTCTAGGCTGCTTCCAAGGCAGAGCCATGCAACCCAAATTCCTCCTGACCGTCAAATAAATCTGCCAAGCTCTATCTACAGCAGAGACCTGTGTCACAAACCTTGTTGCAAGGACCCACAGATTGTGGGAGAGCTTTAAGCCTATACCCAAGCACCATGGCCTGATCAGATTGCCAAAAAGAGACATGATGAAACCCAAAGACTGTTCAGGTTTGGGTCCACATCCATATGGGATCATGGATTTATTTCTGAAAGCAGGTTGGACAGTTAATTTTAAATTTATCATCCATTTTTAATAGCTTCTTACCTTCTGCATTTCCCATCGTTCCCTCCCAGTTTTTCTCCCTGTAACCCATTTGCTTTATTCAAGCTCTCCTCCCACTGCTGCATTTTCTCTCTCTCTTTTGCTCTTTTATATTTTCTGTTTCTACACCATTTTCTCTCTTTCTCTCTACACCCAATTCTTCCCATCAGCTCTGTGTTTCCCTCTCCCCTCACCGTGAGTATGTTGTATTCGGAGGCAGGAAAAGCTTTCCTGGAGAAGACTGTGCCAGTTGTGGGGCTGATGGTGAATATCCCCTCCTCCTCCTCCTCGATGGTGTAGGTGATCTGGCTGTTCTGGCCCTGGTCACGGTCCGAAGCAATCAGCCTGTAGACTGGCAGTGGTGTCTCTGAGGCCTCTCTTTCAGGCAGCTGCACCATGAAAAGCTTGTGGGGGAAACTGGGAGGACTGTCGTTGGCATCCAGGACTTGTATCACAACTCTGCTGGTGGACTTCAGGGCTGGCTCTCCGTTGTCAGAAACAGCCACCTGTCACCAAGCAAAGGGAGTAAGTAGGTGACAGAGCTCTTTGGTGAGACCTAGGATATGAGGGGCCAGCCTTCATCCTGATGGGCAGTGACTCAGCTAGGGGCTTTGTGTGGATCTGCATTGGTACCCCAGAACTCTCAGAGGCATTGCTCCTCTCTGAAAAGGGGTGGCTGTAGCTGGCACTGTGCAGGGCTTGTCCATGCATGGAGAGAGAAGTTTGCAGAGCTTCTGCTTACAGCTGCTTCGGGCAGTGGGTCAGGCTGGTCATTAGGGATCACAAAGCTGAAAACATTTGTATTGGCATAGCTTGGCAAGTTATCACCCATTCTCACTGTGCTGTGTCTGTGCATGCTCCCAGCATGTTGTATTACAGAGAGAAATGTATTACCCTCCATCACCCTGATAGACTGAAACACCTCCAGGTTCTTCTAATGGAAATACACATAGCTTGGAGCAGCTGAGGATGGGGGCTGGTAACCAAAGCTACACAGCAATGCCTGATACAACGAGATAAATGAGGGTGTCTTCTCTTTCCCCCATAACTTATTATCCATCCTGCTAGAGGACAATTACAGTCCTCTTCCTGCATTCCCACAGCTTCCAGAACAGGACTTTTGCTCCAGTCTTCAGCAAAAAAATAATAAACCCCGCAGTACTGCTGCAGCTGTCTCTTAGGGCAACACACACCATTTAATTAAGTTTCCCAGCAGTTGGGAGCTGATGGGATGAGATTCTTTCTCTGTGCTCTAACTTGCAAGGAAAACTCTTTGAGGACTTAATACACTTGTAGGTAAATAAAGCTAATTACAATCATCATTACCCACCTCTAGGATATGTTCAGCCTTGTATTCTCGATCCAGCTGCCGTGAAGTTGTAGAAATCAAACCTGCCAAGAAAGAAACCCTTTGAGCTCCAAGACTCAGCATGCAAGTAAACCATCAAAGCTGATCAGATCCCCAAGTGCCCAAAATCAGCCTGTCCAGCTGTCCTGTTTCAGGTTCCCTTTGTGATCAGAGCAGAAAGACAGATACCCCCAGATGTTAAGCTGTCCCCTTCCAGCATGAATCCCTTTGTGGAGGTGTTACTCTTGCTCTCTGATAACAGAGACCATGGAGGAGAGGGAATACCTACCAGATGCCTGCATCAGTTGAGGGTTGGCAAGGCACTAGGTGAGAAAGGCTGCAGGACCATGAAAACAAAACTTTTCTTATGCCTCTAAGTAAGAAACATTCTGCATGTGCTGGCACAAGTCCGGCCTCTTAACAAGTCTCAACTCCTATTTTCCCTGTGTTGAACCTTGCTCTTCGTAATTTACAGTGTTTTGACAAAAGTTTGTCTTCTGCCTTGGGAAATACCCTCTATTCGACTGCTACAGCAAAAGCATTTGGGCTAAAAATAAGGTACATGGTTGATAATAATGTTGGTGTGTTATTTAAGCCTTGCTGAGAGACAGGATGAATCCTCTAACGATTGAAAGATTTGAGGGATTTCTGAAAAATACACAGTAGTTTAACTGCAGGGAACAGGTTGGATGCAGGAGGGAGGAATTGTGGCTATAATAAACTAGAGTTGAGACAAAATTATCATAATTGACTGTTTCTGTCCTGTTAGTGACAAGCTGAATAGATGCAAGTGTGGAAGGCAAGTCGAGGCTTCTGTTTCAACATCTGGTTCGATAACCGTCCTTATGGGGTGCCTTGACTCTTCACCTTTGGGGAAAAGCAGCTCTAGACCATTTTCACAACTGCTCTACCAATGATGGAAATTGTATATGTAATGTATGACTTTCTGACAGTCATCAAATCTGACACCTGTGAGCTTTTTTGTCCATCTTCTGCATCTCCTGCTCCCAGCTGTCTCTCTTATTATGGTGTTTATTCCTCATGAAGGGAAGTCCTGTTTCCTCACACAAATGAAAGGCAGGGTGAATATTTCTGACCACTGCAGGGAGTGATGCAGGCTCATGCTATCCTGGGAAATGCTTTGCATGGCAGGCAGTGTGCATGTGCACTGGTGTGAGCACGTGCACCTGTATGTCCTGAAAGACTTGTAAATCCGAGTTGTGTGAACCCATCTCAACTCCCATTTCTGGTCCAAAGCCAAAGAGTTTTAATTAATAGTATTGTTTTCAGTTGTACCATACTTTGGTGTATGTCTGTCTGAGCATGACAGGCAGCAGAAAATTTCAAATGGCTGCAGGAAACACCAGGCAGCTGAAAGAGGGAGCAAGGAGCAGCTGCTTGGAACAAGACTATTGTTCACCATTTCCACTTGTTCTCTGAGACTATTCACATTTGGCATCAACATTTATTTGATGCCTTTACAATCATAAATCAACACTCCTTAATGTGTTATGACAAGATGGTTCAAAAAACTCTGTTTGCTTTTATGTCATGGTGTTTTTTCTTCTCCTTAATCATCTTTTTCACATCTCGGCAGGGGAAGAGGACTCAGCAGTGGTCTGAGAGCCCACTGGCTGAGGAGCTTTTGAACCTCTCCCAGGTTTCTGAGAGGCTGCAGGGCTCCATTAGCAGCAAAACTCACGGAAATGGGGGACCGAAGAAGGAATTGCAGCAGCTGTTCACTGGGATCTCTGATGCTCCTGTCCTTGTTTCCAATAGATTGGCTGGGATGGGGGAACAAAGCCTGAAACTCCAGCTACCTCAGCGGATGCTTCATCATTTTGGCCTGACAAGCCCACAGGACACGCAGATATTGACAACAGAGCTGCCTGACACCTGTCTGTACACAGGGAATATTTCTAGTCTATCGGATTGCAAAATCCAGTTGCAGCAGACTGACACCTTGTCTGCACTGGGTTACTCCATGCCAGCTGATGGAGGGGAATTTAACCGCTCTGAAGTGACTATTTGATTTGCCTGGCCACACCCTGAAATTCTTTCATGACTTAATGAAAAAAATGAAAGAAAACAGGATCGTAGCTGAGCTTTCTAGAGCTGGAGAAGGAAGACTGTAGTGAAGGCGGATGAACTGGAATTTAATGACTCTCTTGAATGCCTGTACCGAGCACTGAAGATGCTCAGATCTCCTGGAGAGTAAGAGCTGACTCTGCTCCATCACATACCTGTCCTGTATCCCAGCTAGGAGTCTCACCAGATGAAATTTTTTGGTTTAGCTTCACATCTGCTGAGCCACAAGTCAAAGGGTTGGCTTCTCCTCATGATCCCAGGCAAAATCCCTCTGTCCCTTACCCTGTGCCCTACCACAGCTCTTCCTTTCCCCCTCCGGAGCCAGTTACCACTGTGCCTTGAGGTCAGGATGCTCTCGTGGTTAACAGTTAATCACTCTAATTCCCATTTGGAGTCGTGGTGTTGGGTGATGCGCAAATTGCCAGCAGTGTTCACATGGCCACTGAGCACCCAGAGATGGGGAGACAGAGATTGGACAAGGATGTTGAGAGAAGCCCACTGGAATTAATGCATATTTTCATTTGTTGCTACTTGGTTATACACTCTGTGAGGCCACAGGGATAAAATGGAAGTGGAAACTGTTATTAAAGGGGAATTGCCATCAGCTTTTGTGGCCTGGGGAAACAGTTCCTTGGTTCTTTCTGCTGTCCCCTACAAGGACCTGGGAAGTGCACATTTAATTTTAATGAGTGCTTTGTGTGCACATCTGTGAGTTACCAGTACCCTGCTCTGCTGGAAAACCTCAGCCACCCTGTCCCATGGCACTTGTGATGAAGTGGGTGTCCTCTATCTGTCTTCTTGCATGAGTCCCTGAAGGCTTCTGCTGAGTCCTACAGGGACTGACCAAAAGTATCAAAGATCTTAATTGCTCTTGGCCAATTAGCCAAGCTCTGCATCCACACAATGGACAAGAAACAGTCCCTTCTGCTGTCTGCATACAGGCAGGCACGGACTCTGCTCCAGCAGCCTGTCTACATACAGCAATGGCAAAGGATTGTCTGCAGTTCTGCTTGCTGCCTGGAAAGGGGAGAGAGGAAAGCTGGTCATGTTGGAACAGGAGCAGCAAAATTACCAGTGCATTGTTGTCAGGGAACAGAAAATAATAATAAGTTCTGCTGGCAAGAGCAGGGCTGGGGTGGAGGTTGCTGGCCCCCTGCCCTTGCTGCAGGGGGGAAAATCTAAGATAGTTAAAATAGCCAGAATCAGGTTTGTAGGCATCAGAGCTTTCACAAGAGCCTGAGAAGGGAAGAGGTGGTTCTCCAGAAATCCTCTTTCCCTTGTCTCACTCTTGCTTCCATTTCACCTCCTTTTTTTCTCCTCCTACCAACTCCCCTCTTGTTCTGACGTGCTGTGCACTACATGCTCAGCTGGAGCCTGTGGTACACTGATTTTGGGAGCAACCATTCCTCAGACCTAAAGAGCAGGATGTTCTTCCATGTAGAGAGATACAGGGGACCACAGCTATCCTGGGGAAGCCCATGGACACTGACACAGCAGGAGAAACACTAGAATAACAAGTACTAGATAAGAGCTGGAGACAAATAGTCCAAAGTAAAAGGATTCTCCAACCAGCCTTTCAGCAGGATGAATGGCTTCATCCTGACTCTTCCTGCCACAGCCTCCCAGTTCCTCCTGGTCCTGTCTGGACTCAAATCCCCTTCATATCAGGGACTGCAAACAAAGGACTGAGCAAAATAAGCTGAAAATCTTTCCAGTAAAAGAATACCCCAAACCCTACTAATCTGCCCATCTCTCCATGTACTATCTATCTCTGTCTCCCACAAACACTGCTCCACACCAGCTGCCAGGCTGGGCTGGAGAGATTCCATCGCCCATGGCAGAAAGCTTTCATCTCAGTGCACAGTTTTGTTCCCTCCTCTCATTAGCCTTTCATTTATTTTCCCTCTTTTTCTCCACCCTCTCTAGGGAACTGAGAGCTGGAAGAGCTTAGAGCCCTTCTGTGGTAGTTTGGGGATGCTGGAGGAGCTGAGCCCTGACAAGGAACAGTTACCACGGCCATTCCTATCTCCCCGCAAGGCCTCAGGAGGAGAAGTCGAGGGGCTTTGCTGGTTATGTCTCCATTGGTCAATCCACCCCCTGGTGTCAAGATACTGGATCAAACACAGAACAGTGCTCCAGGAGTAGAACTAGGTAACTTGCAATATGTGGCACTGTGCCCTGAATAATTATCCAGGGCTATTCTGCAGGGTTATTCAGGGTGTAGACATGCCTGTTGTAGCAGTACATCAGGACCTTAATTCCTACTAGAACACAGGATGAGAACAAGCTTCCTTCTTCTCTCTGTCTGCCAAGGGACTCCTACCAAATGCCCTGCCTAGGAGAGACCCAGACTGACCTCTGGCCCTCTTGTGCTCTGTCTTATTCAGTGCCAATGTGACTTACTTGTCCTTTGATGACAACAGTCACAAATAGGAGAAAAGGAGAAATCAGAGTCTTCTGCCCATGGTGGGGGGTTGCAATTAAATGATGTTTAGGGTCACTTCCAACCCAAACCATCCTGTGATTCTATGCAGGAGTCTCCCTGAGTGCTGGAGGAACTCCTGACACACACAGGTTAGCCTATTCCTTGCTCAAATTGTGTGACTAAGAGCAGAAGACTCTGCTGTTTCCTTTTGAAACTTCAATATTTGTCATTTAATAAAGTGACAGAGATTCAGGTTCGTTGCAGATAAACAGCTCTGCCTACTCAAACTCTTGTGCTGTCATAGGATTTGCAATTGATCATGGAATGTGTATTGGCAATCTGGATCATATAGATCACTGGTATTTCAAGAACTGAAATGTTTCTGGGTCTTTTTGTGATCATTTCCTCTAGGCAGTGAAGGAAGAGATGCATTTGAAAAACAAGACATGTCCCAACTAAAAACCCATAATAAACATCAATGGTATAGTAGCACTGTACTGCTCAGATACTTGCCATTTTTTCTCTTCTGTTCAAGTGCATCTCATTTGATTTGCACTGCACTGGGATAACCCTTTTTTTGAACACAACCCTGCACTGATGTGGATGACCAGGCACTGAAAGGCTGGCCAGTGCTGCACTACCAGGCTGAGACCAAAGGTTATAGTTTTATCCTACTTAATTGAGCAAGTAGCCTGCCCTTGTCTCCAGAATGAAAATACCAATGGGTTTCCTATCAGCTGCCTACAGCCCTGAACAATAGACGAGCTGTGATATTCTTTCTGGCAGTAGTAGCAGATGACTTCTCCTTAGATACTGTAAGCATGAGGATATAAACTGCTCAGTTTATGTGAATGTTCTTTTGGGTGACATGCCAGTAAAACACTGGATAACTGAATCCTCATCAGGCTTGGAAGTAGGTCCTTAAACAACCTCCAAGCTCAGGGTTTAAAGAGACCTCCAGCAACTGTCCAAGAGATAAGATCAGCCCATGGGTTTCTTACAGAACTGACAAACTTATCACTGTTCTCATGCAAATCACCTGAGTGTAGAGAGAGATGGAGAGGAGATGACTCATATCTGAGAGGCTTTTTTGTCTAAGATGGGAATTAAAGGGTTGGCTTAGAAGTGAGTCTCATTAGTAAACATTCAGATTTTGCCAGTGTCATTTACTTTGCCATAGAACGACAGCCTTGGAGCATGGCTTTGCAGGGCTGCACTCACACTGGGGTGGAACCTTTGCCTCCAGCACAGAGAAGGCTGAATTTCCTGCAGGGTGCATGGGTGCAAGCTGGAGCTCAGCTGATGAGGGGAGCTCAGTGTCCTGATAGCTGTTCCTGGCCCATATCCCATCAAAAAGGCAGTGGTTTTATACAACAGGGCTTCTAAAGGCACCTCTCCATGGAACCCTGCACTGTGCAAGTTGACCTGGGGCTGAGTTGTGCCTAGCTATTTGGATTATGTGGGAAAGTTGGATGCAGAGCAATGCCCTGACCTGGCTAAAAAGCTTCTGACAGTGGAGATAGCTACAGCTGTGGGTAGCAGTGCTCACAGTTAGCTGACATCTCCAGATGTATTTATATGGTGCCATGCAGAGACACTTTACAAGTTTCTTTCAACAAAGTATTTCAGTGTTTTTGCATAACAATTTCTTTCTTCCATCCCCCTTCTAGCCAGCTGTAAGAACTGCCAGAGAGCCATTACACCACTAACACTTTACTGAAAGCCGCTCTAGCCTTTTTCAATACATCTAGCTCCTTTCTCATCTGAGAGCAGAGTTCTATCCCGCTGCAGTAGGTGAACTGCTTTTATCATCTGCAGGAGATCAAAGTCATGCAATTAATCCTCTCCCATACTCAGACTCTGTGCCCTCCCTTCCCCCTCTCCCAGGAGCTGATGGCGTGAAGGGCTCGGCACAGCTTTCCTTGCCAGACTGGCCCAATGTCAGCTCTACTGGGATAGTTTGAGGAAGATGTTTACACAAAACATCAGCGGGTTTTTGATGGCTCTGAAAGATCTGGTAAATAATCCTCAGATGAAAGATACGGTCTAGGAAGATGGCAGGAGAGGCTTACTACACTTACTACATTAATAGTTCCGGAGAATGGGTGGAGCTTTTAAGTGCAGTGGGATTCGTTTTTGTTAATCCTGCCTGGGTCTGTCTCAGGAACAGATAGTCACCTCCAGAAGGGTGTTTCCTGGCTCAGGCTGTGCAACAGGGCAGTTGTTTACAAGGGGGGAAGATTAAAAGCAACTGCTTGGTTCTGTTTAGAGCTTTGAAAGTAGCACATTTGTGTCATTCTAAGAGCCATCTGGATGCAAATAGCAGCCCTTGGGTTGAAGGTTTCAATCCTCAGACTCCCCACAAAGTGTATTTGGAGACTGGGACTTTTGCTGCAGGAGGAAGGTGTGACAAAGGCAGCTGTGTGGGCTGTTTATATTGAATACGTAACATCCACTGGGCACTTGGAAGCCTCATAAACAGATGCTAAGCTGAGTCAGTCTTACCTGTAACGAGGTTAATGGTGAAAAGTCCTTGAGGATTTCCAGTTAGGATGTGAAAAGTCAGTTTTCCCTCTGAGCTAGAGTCTGGATCAAAAGCATCAAGCTGAAGGACAGATGTGTTTGTTGGGGAATTCTCCATCACAGAGGCATAGAAGACAGGTCTGGACATCTGAGGTGGGTTATCATTGGTATCAGTGACTTCAATATAAATTTCAGTCACAGAAGAGAGAGGAATTGTTCCCAGGTCAAGAGCTAACACTGTCAGCCAGTAGTGAGACGTAGCTTCTCGGTCAAGTGATCCTATGGTCCGTATGGTGCCTAGGAGAATGACAGAGAGTGTTAGTGAGAGATTTAAGGAACTTAAACCACTTAGTCCCTAATGCCAGAGCAGTCTCTGTCTCTAGTCTGGTTCCAGGTCTTTGCTGCAGATGCAAACTCTGGCACCAATCTTGTAAGGCTGTGAGATTCTGTGGAAGGTGAGGGTTTGCTTGTGCTCAGGGTAATTTTTGTTACACAACTGAATGGGAAGACCTTGGTATTTTGGGGAAGGACGGACATTGATTTTTCATTATTATAAGGAGACAAACCCCACTTGCTCCCACCTAGATACATGGATACACTTAGTATACCCCTGCACAAGCAAGGGAAGCTTGACTGCATGGAACTGTGTAGGGTCAAAAAGTCAGGCCAAACATAGCATGTAGTTTGAGCCTTTAAGGTACACTATTAAATTAAAATGTCATTACCTGTGTCCTTTTCAATGCGGAAGACAGACAGGCCAGTGCCTTCCCGGAGGAAATATTGAACCTCTCCATCTTTGCCCTTGTCGATATCCTTTGCTGTGACCATCATCACTGATGTGCCCTTAGGGCTGTTCTCCTGCACCCAGCCTTTGAAGACAAAGGAGGCAAAGCGTGGTGGGTGCAAGTTCTCGTTGACATCAATGATGTTCACTTCCAGGTGGCAGAGGGAAGATCGAGAGAAGGGCTTCCCACCATCACTGACCTGCACAGTTAGATTGTAAAAGTCCTTCTTCTCATAGTCCAGCTCCTTCTCCAACTGGAGTGCCCCAGTCAGTTTATCCACATGGAACATCATGTCCTCGTCATTAATGAGGCTGTATCTCACCTCACCCCCAGAGCCAGCATCTGGGTCAAAAGCCTCCAGGAACAGGAGGATGGTTCCCACGGGAAGGTCCTCTGGGACCTTCACACGGTTGAGGGCTGGGAGGCACTGTGGGGTGTTGTCATTTACATCCTCCAGAGTCACAACCAGGTCTGTGACAGAGAACAGCTGGTAGCCTGTTTTGGGCTGATCCCTTGCTTCTATTTTCAGCACATAGCAAGGCCTCAATTCTCTATCCAGGACACCTGTAACTGTCACTTCTCCAGTGACACTGTTAATGGCAAACTTGTCAGTAGGGGTTAGGAGAGAATATTTTACTCTCCCATTGTCATCTGTATCAGCATCTTCTGCTTTCAGCTGAGCTATTGTTGTCCCTGTTGCTACATGTTCTGGTATTGCCACCCAGTAGGCACCTTGTGGAAATTTAGGAGTATTATCATTGGTATCCAACACATTTACAGCCAAAAGTTTCCAAGATGATTTTTGTGGTGTGCCAAGGTCGTACACAGTAATGTTAAGAATGTAGAAGCTGGTTCGTTCGTGATCTAGAGGAGAAAGGACTTGAAGGAGACCCAGTTCCATGTCAATGGTAAAGCAACTATCATCATTTCCATCTGAGATCACATAGACCAATTTTCCACTAAAACCAGTGTCAGGATCAATAGCTGAAAGGTCAGCAATAGTTGAGTTGATGGGAACAGTCTCTATGATATCAATAGATTGTGGAAAGCTATCATCAAACTTAGGAGCATTATGGTTTATAAGGTGCAAGTTCAGAGATGTTTCATCATCCTGCCCTTGGCCTTGAGCCTGAGACTCGATGGAGTGTATGATAGTTTCTGTCAGTTGTTTCAAGACTCCTGTTTCCTCACACTGCATTTTGACAGGGAGACCTTGGCTGACCACAGTGATGTTTACAGATGTTGGCAAAGCATAGTTCTCTCCATCTGTGGCAGTTATTTTCAAAGAGTAGAAAAGTGGCTGTTCAGAAGGAAGATCTCGCAGAGATATTCTAAGGGATATTACTCCAGAGATGGGATTCAGTTCAAAATGCTGTAACTCATTGCCAGACTTGATTTCATATTTGATATGCTGCAGCTCATCACTGTCGATTGCAGAGACCGTGGCCACTGGGTTCCCAACAGGAAAGTCCCGTGGGATGGTACCACTGCAGCTCGCCTTCTCAAACACAGGAGCGTTGTCATTGACATTGCTCAGGGTGAGGGAGACGTACACCTCTGTTTCATGGCGGAAGGGTGAGCCCCAATCTGATGCCCACACCCGCAGGTGATACCATCTCTGCATCAATTCATAGTCCATTGACTTGGAGGTGGAAATGATGCCAGAATAGGGGTCGATGACAAAGGGAACTGATTTTTGGTTGGCTATACTGTAGGTCACAAAGCCATTGTTTCCTTCATCTTCATCTGTAGCTCGTACTGTTAAGACACTGGTACCAGGAGGAATATTTTCATCAAAGGCCCCACGGTATGAAGACTGAGTAAAACTTGGAGCGTGATTGTTGCAGTCAGTGATGTCAATGACAACAGTCGTGGATGTGTGACTGTTAGTGGTTGTAACTTCAAGTACAAAATGAGACTGTTCATGGAAGTCCATTGCTCTGACTGTAGTTATCAGCCCAGTGTGAGGATTGATTTTAAAGCTTGCACTGTCAGAAGTGGGTCTCAAAATATATTTAAGTTTTGGGAAGACTGGTGTGACCTTCACCATAACAACTTGGCTTCCAGCTGGGGAAAACTCACTGAGCTGGACCCGGTACACTTCTTTCTCGAACCTGGCAGAAACATACTTAGAGGGAGGTATGTGGACAACTCTAACAGGAGAGAACAGTGGTGGCTTGCTCTTGTCCTTGGCTTGCAGACTGAGGTTGAAACCAAATGGGTAAAGCAGCCAGTTGATCTCTTTGTTTGACACAATGATGAACTCAGTGCTCCCAAAGTAGGATTTGATGGCTTTGAAATGTCTTCCCGGATCTCCATCCACAAAGTCAACTGAATCAATCCCTGCTTCTGAGTCACCACTTTCTACAGACAAGGTTGCAAAGATAAAGTCTTCATGTGATTCAGGTGATGTCACCTTCACTGAGGAGATAGAAGGGGGTTTCCTGGCAGATGGCTCCACTTGGATTGTGAGACTAGCCAAGTTCCCAAAGCCATTCCCCTCCATGATCTTTCTCATTCTGTCCACAGCCAAAACCTGCAGGTGGTGCCTGCCTCGATGGGTGCTGTTCAGCCTACCTGTGATCAGAACTGCCCCTGTGGTGGGGTGGACAGTGAATAGGTTGGACTTGGTGTTCAGGGAGTAGTAGAATTCAGCATTCTGTCCAGCATCAGCATCAGTGGCACTGAGTGTGCTGATCACCGTTTTCAGAGGAGTGTCTTCTCTGATGGACACTTTGTAGGACGGGGGTGAAAAGAGAGGTTTCAAGTCATTTCTGTCCAGAATGTGGATCAAGACTTTGGCCCAGGCTTCATAGGCAAAGATGCTCTCTGTGGCCTTGATTATTAGCATGTAACTGTCTTTGACCTCACGGTTTAAAAGTGCTGTGTTGCTGCTCCTGGTTCTTATTCTCAAGAAGCAGAAATCCCCAATCACGTGCTCCTCTGTTTTAAACAGACCAGTATTGTCTCCAGAGGCTATTCTGTACCTGATGTCCCACTCGGGATCTCTCTTGTAAATACCCATTTTGACGTAGCTCTCCACATAGGTCTTGGGGGCTGAATTCTCATAAATGGTGGCATTGTAGAAGAAGTGGGTGAAGTGCAGAGGGGAAGTGCTGCCCTTCTCACAGCTTGCCTTGTGGACCACACAGTGCATCAGGAAAACAGCAAAACTCAGGAAGTGCCTCTTGATAGTGACTTCCATGGTGTGGTGTCTCCTTGAGTCCTGCAAATGTCAAAGGAAGAACATTGGTAATTTTCACTAAGTGTGTTAGGGAAAAGCCTCCATGGGCTCAGCCTCCTCTCCCTACTCTCTCTACCCCAAGCTTTGTTGATGTGGTTGTTAGCTCAACTCTTCTTCCCTCTGTCCCAGTGAGAGACCTGTCTTCCCACATTCCCATGCTGGCTCAGATCTGTTCACTTTCTCTGCTTCAGTTTTTGCCCTTGCAGAGGTCAAAATGTGAAAATTCATGCAAGATGCTTTGATCAGGCTGACTTCCTATTCTGCAAACAATCTCACCCTCCCTTCATTCTGCTTTCTCCCTACTCAAACAGCATATTTAAACTCTTCGCCCTCAATCCGAACTTCCTCTTGTTTTGTTTCTCCATCCTCCCTTCTCCATCTTAACTTCTCTCTTCACATAAGTTCTGGCAAAGTCTTTTCAAGAGCCAATATACAAACTGATTTAATGTACCTCCCCATGGCTTGTCTTCCCTTTTTTCCCCCTGTGCTGCAGAATCTGTTGTCCTTCCCCAGCAATGATGCCCCATTATGTTGTACAAATTCCTTCTGAACATGCAGCTCCATAATGTGGCCTTTCACTCAGGTTCTACTTAAGTTGTGTCTCAGTTACCACAAAGTTCTTCTAATTCACAGGTCTAACCCTGTCTGCCTTCTCTGTGTTGATTCAAAGAGCAGGTTTCCAGCAAGACATTTTGACCATGTCACCCTCAGCCACTGAGTAATCTCCCTGGTTCCTCTCTTCTCATGGCAAAGCCCCAGGGTCAGGATTCCTGTGGAGGATCTGCCATCCATGACCATCTGCCACCAACTTCCTTCTCTAACAGCTCCTGAGCATCTGTGGCTCCATGATTTATCTCTGTGAACAAGGTGTATCAAAGAAGGAACCAGGGAGCACACATGTGATTAAAAGGGATGTAACTTTATTAGTGAGCTTTGCAGAGCTTGTTAAAGGATCAAGGCCTGTTCTTTTCAAAAGCTAAGTGCGTGCTGCTGTGTGTGCATTTAGGGGTTGAAACCAGGGATAAGCTAAATATAGGTGCATATATTTCCCCTAGATATCCCAGGAGATCTTTATCTAGAACTGTTTCTTCCTGTTTTAAATTTAAATTATATATCAAGTACCTGCCAGTCATTTGGCACATTCCTAATTTAAACAGGGAAGACTTGTTTTTCCAGACACTTTTTCAAGACTCATCTCTTTAAGAGCCAGAACTAGTTCAATCTATAAGTCAAGCTGAATGCTAGGAACAAATTGTCAGAGTCCAACTAACAATATGTGTCATATTCTCTCACAGAGATATCTAATTACCGATAAATACACAGCTGCAAATTTCATACTTCCTTCAAATCCTTTTCTCCTTGGTAAACAGAGGCCAACCATCCAGAAATCTCCCTGCTGTGGTCATTTCTTTTTGAACCAAATGGTGTGCAGCTGAAGTGAAACTACCAGAATCTACTGTGAAATCAACACAATTCAGTTTTGACAAAAGCCAGACTCATGTTTTTGTAACATCAGTTCACTTCTAAGAAATACAACAAAGTCCCAAAAGCACAGCAAACCAAAGAAAATCTTGGAGGGTAGGGACAGGTGACCCAGAAAGGCATGTGGTTCCTTCTGAGAAGTTGAAAACCATGTTCTTAAAAGCTCTGCTTGTTGCTTGTTACCTAACAGTGCTTCAGAGTTTTGCTGCATGTAGGGACTTGCCTAGAGCTGCTTCCAACATTTTCAACTGCTGAACTTGGAAAGAAGATGTAGGCATGCTGTGTGCGCGTGTGTCTATGAGGACTGTGGAGCAGGATAAGTCACATACAATTCAGAGTGGAATAAGACAGCAGAATAAAACAGCAACAAAACCAGTGATATTCCACGAACAACAGACTTAATGAAGCCGATTGCTTTGTATCTGGGCTAATTGACTTTTTAATTGAATTGTACTGAAACGGCAATGTGAACTCATCTCTTACAAGACATCAGAGAAGCCACAAAGCAGAGACATTATGAACTCCATAACCACAAGAAAAGCTGGAGCTAGAGCACATGCCTTCTTGGGCACCAGCAATTCAATATGGGAGGATAACCTTGAGCAAGGAGTGGGTTTTCTGGCATTTAAAAAGATGCAGACTTTCTTCTGAATGTCTCCTGGAATGTGCTTAACCTCACTCTTGCCTGTGTATTTCCTAACGTCTAAGAAGGGCTTCACTTACATTGCTGTTTTTCCTTCTGAGGAGGTATTATCAGGGTTTTACTCCTCTGTCCAGATAATTATTTTGCAAAACCTGTTGTGACCTCATATTCCTGAGAGCTTTGCTCTCAATTACAAGCTGGGCTGAAAGCAATCAATGGCTTCAGCAGTTACTATGAGGGATGGAGAGTAACTAGACATCTGGGGCACAAGGCAGAAGCTTAATTTCCTTTGGAAATGATTTGAAACTTTGAAAGGCACAGTCAAAACTTAAGGAGAATTGTCTAGGAGGCATCACCATTAACTCTTGAAGTCTAAGAGTTGCTCTTTGTGTCAGGACCATGCTCAAAGCCTGAACAACAGCACAGAGTGTCTGTTTTGTCCCCTGACAGCAACTGTCTGTGCTTTGAGATGTGGTATTTCACAGCCTTTATTATTCCACGTGCATCTGCTTAGACAATTTTTATACCAACCAATATTACTGAGAAATCCTATTGCTGTTTGAGCAGTTCCACACAAGCCCTCATTTGTCATCTCTTATTTTATCCTTTGGCAAAAGAATGAGATGGAGAGGGTTGGAGTCACCAGTGTCCTTCAAGGGTTGACTTATTCCAGTTGAGTATCTTGGGGCTCCCTGGAGAGCTCACAACCTCCCACCCTGGGCCTAGAAACCATCACCTAGTGCTTGTAACCTCGAGTTTCTTCTTTAGTAGGCTACACTAGGAAGCGATGATGCACTGGAGGTCTTGTTTCTCCTTCTCCTGCCTGGTTTTAGTGTAATTTGAAGAGTAATAGATACCCTAGAAGATAACTATGCTGCTTTGCTCTGTCTCCTGCTTCTGGAATCATCTACATCACAGTCACAATGCAAAACTATCCAGAAGTAAGACTGGGGCATTTTCAAAGGCTGTGGTGAAGCTCAACAGAAAAATAGGGGACAGTACTCTGAATAGAGGGGAAATCTGGTTAATTGCTGCTTTTGGCTTTGGGAATTGCTTTTCCCAACAGGAAAACCCTACTGGGGACCAGCCCTGGAAGGTGACAATAATGGACTAGCAGAAAAAAGGTGGGTTTCTATGACTTTTGCTCTGTGGGTGGGAAAGCTGTGCATAGTGTGAAAACAGTGTAAAATCAGTTCAGAGCCCTTAAAATCCTCCTGGAGCTGGTTGCACATGAGGAGGCAGATGTGTTGGAGAAATCTCATTGGTGGGATGGAGTGCAGAAGGTAAGACACGCTCCCGACTGAGGGAAATACCAGGGCATCATTATGTGGTGATTCAACCTCCTTTCCTAATCACCACGCGAGGATCAGAGAGCCTCGAGGGGCTTCGCCCTCAGCCCTGTAGATGCAAACTCCCCATAAAGCGAGTAAACAGTTGGTGTATCTCTAATCAGAGCTTAAGCGCGCGTCTAAATTTAACATCCAAATTGTGATCCTCTGTCAAAGACATGCCCAAATCTGTTGGTTTGAAATGAAGGAACAAACACAGTGCTGAGATTCAAAGTGTGTGCATGACGAGATGGGTGATTTGGGAGGACTGGTGCAGGACAAGGCTATTCTGGCCAGCTGGGGCATGGCCAGGGGGGTACTGTGGGGGGTCCTCCCAGGGGACTCCTGCAATGTGTGGGCTGCTGTATTTGTTGGCCATATTGCAGAAAAGTGCTGCAGCCTGCCAGGAAGCAGGTGTGGCCCCAACCCCACCTTTTGATTCCCTTCAAGAGGAGCATTTAAAAGCAATAAAAACCCAAAACACAAAACAAAGCAAGTACCTAGTGCACCAAGAGCAGCATTCCCCTCACAAGCTGTGGTGGGGGCTTGGCCCAAAGTTTTGAGAACAGAAGATTAAAGAAAAGTCATTATTTTTCACTGGGAAATAAGGACAACTGTTCTCCTATTACTCTTTCACCAGCATGTATCCCAAGTTCTCTTTCTTCCTCTTCCTTTCTCTCTTGCTTTCTTCTTCACCTCCCTCCATTTTCTCTCCCTTTTTTTTCACTACAAGAAACAGTCTCTTTCCCAGGACAGGGACTGATCAAAACCATCCCCAAACACATCAACTTCTTTGTTGAAGGCTGCAAGAACCTGGAGCTCAGAGAATGGAGATGAGATTGGCTGATCAAGTAATATGTGATACAACAGTTTAATGGTGGGTCTGAATTTCAATGGTCATTGGGGAACAGAGAGAAGAAAGGGAGTAAATCCTGTAAGACAGTGGGTATAAAGCTTTGGGGAAGTGAATAAGAGATGAGAAACTGTCTTCTTGTGGTTGGGTGGTAGTTGAACAGGAGTTCAGCTACAATTGGGGCAGTATCTTCACAGCTGCATGTCAAATTGGATCAACCAGAAAGCCACCCCTGGGTTTTCAGTGTTGGAAAGTCACGGAGTTAAATGTATGCTTTGTTGAGCCATGTCTGTGAGATGTTTTGCTTCCCAGCCCTGAAATAACCTGTTTACACCCTACATGGGGGCTGGGCTGCTTGGTTAATGTTTGCCCTCTCATCCGCCACAGCAATGCTGGTGGGAATGGGATCCTTTTCCATTTGGTGAGTTCCCTGATGGCTGCTCACAGTCAGCCCCGTGGGGTTTGAAATCCCTGTGGAGACAGGTATTTTTTGAACTGTTTTCTTAGACTTTGAAGAAACAAACAAACAAAACCATTCCACCCTTGGAGATCCTGCTCCTGCATTCGGTTGTACAGTCTCTGCTTGGTTTTTCAGCAAAGCAGAAGAAATACATCCTGGAGGTAGTACACAAAGCCAGAAAACTAATGAAAAGAGCCCCTGAAGTTATGGTGTTTCCTTCCACAGTGTATCTTGGGGTTTTCCAGCGCCTGTGGATGGTTTTCTTAGGGCTGATGTTTGCAGAACTGCTTGCACCAGCCTGCATGGGGGCCCTGTTAGTGTGGGTGCAGCTTTTTGCTGGACTTGCAGATTCCAACCAGGCACAGTTAGCTGTTCCTTCCCCATCATGACTTTCCAATCTCTGAATGGTTTGGATAGGCTTTTGGAAATGGTTTCCAGATTGCTGGACAGCCTGGAGCACAGCGTCTGATCATGTAGAACCCGGTGCACGTGCCTTTTACAGCCAAGGTCTTGCCCCTGCTCAGAGTGTTCTGTGAAATGTTGCTCCTGTCATGCAGCAAGTGGCCATGGGCAGTGCCAGACCCTGGGGCATAATGATTTCATGCTTCAGCTCCCTTCCAGGGGGTAAAGTGGCTGTGTGTTGATGTACCTTGACTTCTCAGCTGCAGAGCCATGGAAAGCTCTACTTATTAATGAGTTTAATGAGTCTGATGTTGGTATGTGGAGCAGTGACTCTTCCTTGGACTGCTCAGCATGGCAGGGGGTCACACATGTGTCCCCAAGCAGAACAGGTACAGTCCTAAAGCACTACAGAGATGCTGTTCCATCATCTGCCAGCTGGGCCAGGCAGGTGCTTTAGCCCTGGGGAGTTTGGGTACATCAGGGAGCTTGGACTCCCTGGGGAACTAGGACTGGCAGCCTCTAAGGGGTGTTGTTGGGACAAAGAGACTCTCTTGAAGGAGTTTGGGGGAAGCCTGTGAGACACTGACTTATGTGGGCCAATCTAGGCCCCAGGTTGGTAGACCTGGTGCTGAGATATCATTTTTCTCTAGTCAGGCTGTATTGCTGCAGGAGTTGGTAAAAATGCTCTGCTCCGAGACAGTGTGGCCTTGCCTGGGCCTGGTCTGCTGTGGCCAGTGGACCTGAGGGGTCCTGCCAGGACCACCATTCAGGGCTGCCAGTGGGAGCATGGTGAGATACTGCCCCTTGAATGGTGCAAGACATGGACTGGTTGAGCAGAAGAGGAGAGAGCTGGATGGCCTCCCATGTGGGAAGAGTAGCTGGGAAGGGTTTAGTTACTCTGATGTCCAACTCCACCTTCCCCCATATAGCTGGATGCTTTTTCCACCTTTGTTACTCTGCCAGATTTCATAACTTGGATGCTCAGATCCATTCTGGCTCTAAAGGCACCTTATTCCATCATATCTTACTGTAGCCCCCTCCAGCTAGCCACATACTCCCTTCCCTCTCAGACACATCACTTACTACCCCACCCTTGGGGCTTTGGCTGTGCCCTGCTGCTCTACCTGCTCCCTGGTTTGACCCTTCACCAGAGCAAGCAGGTGCTATGTATCTTTGCCTCCAAGCCACCCTGTGTCCATGAGTCAAGGTATCACCTTGTACGTGAAGCCAAAGGCTTTGTTTTGCCACCTTTCTGACTGTGATTGGCATTTCTGTTGACTGCTCTGTGAGGAGCCCAGGGAGAGCTGGGCTTTGTGCTGCTGGCAACATCTAAGCCTGGCTCAGATATGTCACCCTGCTGAGGCTTCTCTGTCATTGTTCTAAGTAGACACAGGAGAACCTGAACAGGCTTGAACTCTCTGTAGAGCTGTGAGGGTAAGTGGTGGCTATCTATCTTGGCACTGCAACATCATTCCAGAGCAAGGGTTAATCCAGCAGCTCCAGAGCTGTGGAGCCCTCAGTGAGGGTCTGAGGGTGAGGGAACCTTGCAGTGCCAACTGCCTTGCTGTTGGTTCCTGTTCCAAGGACAGTATGGCACTGGGGAGCTTGACTTCCCCTGCAAAGGGGAGGGGAAAGCATCCTTCTGCATTATTCCTAATCCTCTTCCTCTGCTCTCTTCAGTTATGGTAGCAAGGGGGTAGATAAATCCTGCCTGTGATCCAGAAGTTGCCACTGCACAGATAACCAGGGAGGTGTTGAGAAATGGACAAGGACAGCAGCAACGACAGCCAGGAGAAAGAGGAAATAGATCCCACTGCTGGCTCTCATGGAAATGGCATACCTGGGACAAGAAACAGCCCTGCGGGCTGGAGAAGGGCAGTGCCAGCAGGAAGGGGGGCTTGATGGGGGCTGCTCACTAGGCAGGGTGTGAGGGGCCCTGGGTCTAGGCACCACAGGACAGCTGCCCAAGCACATTGGCACAAAAGCCAAGTGGAGTGTGCCAGGCACTGAGTGTGCCCCAACTCTGCTGCTGGGACTGTGCACCACATGCCCCGGGATTCAGCTCCCACACAGGCTGTTAGCACCAAGAACCACATACCTTGGTCACTGCAAACTAGCTGGCCCGGCAGGTGTGCCATGGCCATCAGCACATGAGAGCCCACAAGAGATCCTGGGCTCTTTCCTGATTGCTTTCTCCTGCCCAAACTCATACTGAGCCTTTCACATTTTCCTCATGCTTGGGACGGAAGTTATCTTGCACTGATAATCATTCCTCTGTCTGAAGACTGCTGAGGGAAGCTGGTTTGTGGGATGACATTGTCAATCCCTCCTGCTACCTTTTGGATCCACTGGCCAGCTTCAGGTGAATTTAACCAGATAGGTAAAGACTTGAAAGGAATTAGGTTTGCACAAGTTTGTGAAAAGCAGCAGGAGAGAGGAGAGAAATCCAAATTAGGACTCCCAGCTGGAAGAAAAGACTCTAATGTGAGCCCAACCCGATTATTAGACATCAGAGAATCCACACAAGAGGGAGCGCCCCAGGCAGCCAAGCTTCATGAATTCTGCTGCTCGCAAAACAGCTGTTTATTTAGGTGCTGCAAAACCTGTGAGATTTTTCTGGGGCCCCAACACACAACTCCCATCTGACCCACCAGAGCTGTGAATCCAAATTGGGCTCAGTTCTCCCCAGCCTGGAAAGAGAAGCAGCCCTGCCCAATGCTGAAGGGGCTCTTTCCCTGAGCTGTCTGACCCTGCGAGCCCTCATTCTCACCTTAACCTGGATGTTTGTAATGAGGACACTGCCCTCATCACCTGAGTGCTCGTAGTCCTCTGATGCCCTTTTGTGATTCCCTGTGGGGAATGTACATATTATCCTACGATGAGTAAAACATGTCGGGAAGTAGCCCAAGAGCATCTTGGCATGAAGAGCTGCGTGAGGGACCTTGTGCCCTGCTGGATGCAGGCAAGGAGCCCCAGAGCTCAGCAGGACACGGACTGCTCAGCTTCTGTCTGCTGCAGCACAGCAATGGCCACCTTGCCTTCCTCCCCCTCTAACAGGCAATTCTCATTCACCCGCAGACCTGTCCCTGCACTGATATGACAACCTGCTTGTTCCCCTGCCCAGCACCCTGCTGGTCCTTCCCTTCTGGTGCCCAAAGGTGAGCACGGAGAGCAGCTTTCTGCCCTGCCTGCAGCCTCTCACTCTGTTGCCATCTGTCTGCCCTGCACTGCTCCTTCCCGTCCCCTTCCTCTGTTTGAAGGCAGTGTAAGGACACAGAACGGGGAATGAATGAGACAATCAGGGCACGATCCTCCCTCGTAGAAAGATTGCTGGCCAGGATGCCAGTAGCTGTGCCACAAAAATCCCCTGCAGCAAACATTTATTGAATGTGAAGAGATACCTGCAAGCTGATAGAAAACCTTCAGCTCTCAGAGCTGCCTACAGCAGCCCACCTCCTGTGCTGTGTCCACAGTGCCATACAAGCTGATGCGAGGTCAGCCCCTGGCCTGGGGAGCTCAGGGTTTCACCAGAGAAAAGATTAACCCCCTAGACAGGCATGTTTGCCCAGGCTGGTCTCATTGCCGTACTGTGTCCTTGTCAGTCCTAATTACAGTCCCAGCAAAAGTCACTACCTCCTGCTCCAGCCTCTCTGCTGCAAACATTTCTGAAAGCTCCTGCCACTGCAGCACCTCTGTGGAATCACCAGCTGTGCATGGGCACTGCTTGGAGCACCTGTGACAAACCAGATACCAGGCTGGGCACACAACGTCCCTGTCAGCCCGAGCCATATGGAGCATCTATTCATGGCATGACCAGGCTGCCTGAGTCACAGCATCTATCCAAGGTACAATCTAGTCAGTCCAAAATAGTCTCACAGTGTAAGAGCATCAAAATAGCCATGCTTGGCCATCTTGCTATATTGTCTCTCTCAAGGTGGCCAGTTTTGATTGCTTGGTGGAGGAGCATAAGAAACAAGGCATGTGTAACCTGCTCCTTCTCCTGCTTTTCAGTATCAGTGCAAGTACACAGCAAATGGGCTGTTGCATTTACTAACCTCCACTGGAGCTATCCATCCCAAATGGATCAAAACCTTGTTTGAAGCCAAGTACACCTTTGCCCACTGCAATATCCTGTGGCAATTTGTTCCAAAATTTAATTAATGTCCTCTGTATAGAAAAAAAAATACCCAAACGAACTTCCTTCGGTTTGTTTCAACTTTGCTGTTTGTTCACTTTTGAGCTAAAAACCTTCCTAGCAGCCCTTGTAGCCTGCCCCTCCCTGGAGCTCCTACTTCCAAGAATTAGGAAGGAAAGTTTCTTTGCTAATAAACCAGTACCTGCCAAGGAAAAAGTGTGGTTACAGGAAAAATTGCTTTCTCAGCAAATCAGCTTGTTAATAGACAATGGAGCATCAGTGTTGCCAACCCAGTTTAAAAAACTAAAAAAGGCTGAGGGGTATTTATTTGATCCTCTTATGTTTGTCCATGATATAGAAAGAAGCCCACTATTGCTCGAGGTGCAGCTGCACTTACATACTCCACACGTGGAAAAAACAAAGCGAGGTGCACAGAGCAGGGAATGCCATTGCTGCAGCATGGAAGTAGCTGGAACGATCCTTTAGGACTTGCCTTGGAGCAGTTGGCAAGAGTGCAGGATGCAAAATGCATTAGTTTCTAACAGATGTTTGATTCCAGGTGTTACGCCTCCTTTGAACTCTCCCTTCGTACATGAATGCTGCTTGTTTATTTGGAGGGTTGGGAGATGCACTGGTTTGAGAACATTAGGATTTGAAATTCATCCATGGTGCAAACTGTAGCTAAGGGAAAGGCTCGGGAGAAGGGCAGATCCTGCTACGCTCTCCCCTCCGCAGGCAGGGCAGTTTGGCTCACTTTTGGAATGCTACAGAGCACGTTAGAGCACAACAGGAAAATTGACCAAACCTGCTCAGACCCCCAGGAACCCCAACCCCTTATCAGCCAGGCGGATGTCCCTGAACTGTTCCCGATAAGGAGAGGTGTGCTATATATTAAGTGATGATAAGGGTACACAATACCAAGCCCGGTGACTTTGCTGTCCTGAACACTGAGACAGCCCAGCCTTCCTCAGGAGCCCCAGACAGACTGTTTGCTTTCCGTCCCGAGGCTCTGATAACCTCCCATGGCACCTCCCTATGCATCCTCTGCCTGCTCCTTGCCCCTCTGAGCTCCAGAACAGAGGAAGCAGAGGGTTCCATGTCCTCCTGCCTGGATCCTGGGCAAAGCCAGGAGCCCGCTGGCCACAGCCCTGGCTGCCCAGCTCCAGCCACCACACAGCCTGAATTTCCACACATGTTGGAAACTCTCAGGCCTTCGCAGCCACAACCCTAAAGAAGCAATAGCTTTTTCTAAGGGTTTTCCCTGAAGCAACCCCTGTCCTGTGAGAGCTGATCTTTGCCCCTCTGAAGTGCTGTGCTCCATAGAGTCTGCCTCGAATTCCCCGGGAGGCTGATTAGCTGATAACTGCAGTTTGGAAGGGCGCTGTTGGCTCCAAGTGCCCTGGCCTCCCTCCCTATATTCTCACCTCTTTTCTCAGTGCTGCACATGTACATAGGAAATAATTCCTGTATGCCCTGAACTGGGATTGGGTTGCTCTGGGCTTTCATCTTATTTTGTCATAAGGCATCTGATAGTGAACAAAGGTGAAGAGATACAAACATGCACAAGTTCACACAGGTGCTCCCACGTGAAGCACGGACAGTGGCTCTGCCTTCAGCTCCCTGGCTCTGCTGCCTATCCTGGAGGGGGACAAGGGCAAATGAGGAGCTCTCACCTGGGCTGGGAAACCAGTGCTATGACTACACTCAAGGATCTCCAAGGCACAGCCCAGTTCCAGGTGACAGTGGAAGTGGCTTAATGGGGAATGTGTGGACAGAGCTTGGAGCGGTACTGCCTCACCCAGCAAGTGAGGTGGTACATGGCTGAGCCTACAGCCAGACACCATCACTGCTCCTGTCCCAGCTCATCTATTTCCTTCCAGCACAAGCTTGTTCCCTGCAGAAATCCTGCCCTGTTCAGACACCTGGAGTGCTTCTCTGTTCAGTCCCTCCACACCTGCCTTGCTCTGCAGCATTGCTTTTGCCTTTGATACCTGGAGCCCACCTGCCTGCACTGGCTGCAGCCTGCTAAAGCTTCCCAGCTAAGACCACATGCAAACTCTGTGCAAACACGGATGAAGTTTCTCCCGACTCCCTCCATAACCAACCATGCCAGGGCTGCTAGAGGGGAGGAAGAGATGAAGGGCTCTCCCTCTGCATCCCAAAGCTCTCTCCGTAGGATAAGGCTGTTTCCAGCAAAAGTTAATTCACATGCAAAAGTAGTTTCATGACTAAATCTCTGCATCCTCCATGCCTTCCTGCATCCATGCCGTACAGACTGCTCCCTGAGTCATTTTAGCTTCCCACACCAGCAAACAGCGTGCCTTACCTGTTGCAACAGGAGAGAATCCTCTCCTGAAGTTTACTGCCTCTCTGCTCCCTCCGCTGAAAATCCTCTCCCGCAGCAGCACCTCGGTGGCTGCCGGGGGTCCATGGTGCTTGCAAATCAGGCGAGAGGGCTCCGAGAAATTCCTGCAAGAAGGGGTTTTGCTGGTTGAAACTCCGGCAGCACCGGTTGGGAGCAGCCAGGGAGAAAGTTGCAGGGGGTGGAACTCCCTCTCTGTAGAACCAGCCCTTCCGTGACGGGCTGGAGGAGGAGGAACCGGAGAGGCATCGCCCGCTCCCTCGCTGGAGAAGTGAACTTGTGGGTATCAAACCTGGGCGAGGACCCAAGCCTTAGAGCCAAATAATTGCAGAGCTTTTTGCTGTTAAATTAACTAGTATTGCCATGAAATCCAGGACCTCAACTGCAGGAGAGGAGGGGGAGTGGAATATGTCAGGTAAATCCCTCCAACGCACCTGAAAAACCCAAAGATTGTTTTTAACTAGCTGCCAGGTGGGTGTTGTAAGGAGGGATGAGGAGAAGGGGGTGGGGGAAACCTGAATCTGCCCTCAGAGCAGCTGCATGAGGAGAGGCACTTTGAAGGTTGTTGTTGTTTGTGATGGGGAGCCCCCAGAAATCCCGGCTGCTGCCAATAAGCCCCAGGGTGCTCAGAACTGCACAGGCAGAGGATGAAAAGGTGGTCCCTGTCCTGAAAAGGCAGGAGGCAGAGAAAAGAGAGGGAGGCAGCAAGGAGAGATGGCAGTATATGGAGACCAAACAATACACCGGAGCTTTGGGGGATTTTTTTGGTACAGGAGGAGCATCCTGACTCTCTGGATGTTCTTCAGGGATGGACCAAAGTCCAGGGACAGGGACCCTTCTGTGGGTGTTCTTGACAAAGGTAGCTTCAGTCCTCTTTGTCCCAGGCTCCTTTCCCCTCTCTTCCTCCTCTCCAAGCCAACCTCCAGTAAATACTAACATACCCCCTTTAGATTGCAGTGATACAGGGGTAGGTTGTACTGTGGGAAATCAAAGTTCAGCTTCAGGTTTAGGTGAAGTTTCCTCTGCCTCTCGTGTGTTTTTGCAGAGGAAATTAACAGAAAGCTTTCTGTATGGTTTTAGGAAAACAAAAACAAGTAAAGAATATGTAAACTGGACAACTTTAAACTGTCTGAATAGGTGCCCAGCTGCTCCCTGTGAGGCTCCATGCAGGGCACATTGACAGCAGTGAGCACAACAGCAGGTGGAGGAGAGAGACAAAATAACATCCCATTTGAGGAGAAGTGGTCGGTGCAAACCTGCACCTTACTAGCCACCAACAAATCCCCCGGGGCAGCAGGTTATGGATCCTCTGGTCACACGAAACAGCCTTGACTGGAACTCGTCTCAAACTAGATGCTGTCAATTTAAATCGCACAACACCAATTCACGGGAAAATCCATGTGATTTCATGGTGTGAATTAAAAAAAGATATGAAGAAGTTGATCCATTAAATATTGGACTGTTTAGGGTTGTTGGTGGAGGTGAGTGAGAGCAATATGGTAAGTTCTCCAGAAAATGCAGTTTTGATGGAATCAAAATTAGTCAGGAATTTAGATTAAATCTAGGGAACAGTTTATACCAGGAATGAGAGGAGAAATGTGAGACTGAACGATCTCCCTGGGTCACAGGACAGTGCTGGGTTGGGAACTCTGATAACTCTCATGCTACAAATGCTCATTTTGGGTGCTCTGCTCACAGCATCCTAACTCCACTTGGAAAATGACTTGGATTTCAAACCTGTCAAGGCCTTTCAGAAATAGTTTGAACTGAATGAGAAGAAGGGAAAAATCCAGTTGGACTTACACATGCAGCTTGTCCATTTTGCCAGCTGGTTTATTCGGATGATTTCTAGGGGAACTTGTGAAATTTTGAAGAATATAAAAGTGATAGTAATAATAGTGATAGAAATAATAGTATTTTGAAATTGCAAATCAGCTTCTCTTTAAGATGTCTCATGAGAGGAAGCCAGGTGATCAGTCAGTAATGGCAATGGGATGCACATTTGGAAGGAATGAAAGGAAAAGTTCCTTTGTGCAGCTGTGTGTCTCGCAGCCGTGGAAGGCGAGAAAATCAGGTAGTGGTGGCTGGATTTCAGTGGGGCTGACGCAGAGCTCAGAACAATACTTGCATTATATTTAGACATACCAAGGTACAAGTGAGCAAACCTCTGGCTTCAGGGCATCAGCTGATTGCTACAAGAACCAGCATTTCCTTGTGTTTGGAGCCTTTCACAACTGGCCAGGTGCCTTGTTCCTTTTGTCTGCATCTGGAACAGTGGGGAATCCTGGAGACACTGGATTTGAGAACTTGGTCTCATCCAGTGCAGCAAAGATGTGAACCCACCCTCAGCTAGCAAGACCAGCAGTGCTGATCACCCACCAGCCAGATCTCCTTTCTGCACTGTCTCCTTGCCCTTCCAGGTGGTGACAGGGGCCCTCTTTCAGACCCTTTTATTTGCTGTGTTTTGCTGATGAAATGCTGTTTGAGAAGCTGGTGCTCATGGAAGCACTGCATATCAGGCAGATCCTGCAGAAATGTTGGGTGTAAGCTGGGGCTAGTTATTATCTGATCCCCTCACAGAATATGTACAAATAGTGAGTGTAAAAGTCACTGACAACTTCACCTCATTGCTGGCAGATTGGTAGCACTGGCTGTTCCTTTCCACAGTGGTGGCAGAGTATTGTACCAGTCTTATTGGCTGCAAAGGACTTAGCTCTCAGAGAAAACTTTGCTCCCTGGCTATGGAGCAGCAAAACATCACATTAGCCAAACAAGCGTAGTTGGAAAAACAGTAGACAGGATTTTTTGGGAATTAGAGAAGAATGGTTTGGTTGTCCAAATACTTTTCCAAATGTACCAAATGGTTTAATAACAAGAAATATTGCCTTTCCTAATTAAACACTGCATTAGGGTGAGCAGCAATCTAGCTATGGAGAAGAGACCCCCAAATCCTCATATTATAGTTAGCTAGGACACTAAGGTGAACTCTTGCCTTCCATACAAAGGCAAACATGATCTCTTAGAGCCTAGTTGGATTGCTTACTATCCAAATGATCCAGGAAGGACAAGAAGCATAGGAGAACTTCTCCAGAGGTCTGGAGAAGCTGTTAATTCTGTATCAGTGGTGGGTGAGAGCTTGGGACTGGTGAAAACTTTCTGGTTCTGCCTCCTTAGCTCTTCTGCTCATCTTGAAGTCAGGCTGGGTTGGAAAAAAAGTGTTTTGTTTATCTCAAGGAGCAACTCCTGCTCCTGCAGAAAGGGGTGGGTTGCAGAATTACCTGTGGTTGTGAGCAGAGAGGATTGGCCTGGCTTGGGAAACTGTGCCAGGAGGAAAGAAAGAAGATGGAGCTGTGCATGGTGGCTGGTTTTGCCCTAAGTCCTTCTTCACACTGCTCAGACAGTCAGTCAAACAAGCCAACAAAAACTCTCTAACCTGGTAACAACATTTCATGCCACCATGTCCCACTGTCAGGATCTTATGCTGTCGGATGCAATGGGACCTTTTCCAGGGTGCAGGAAATGTCAGAGCTCCATCACTTGGCTGGCAAGGGTGCTCTTTTCTCCCTAATCTCAGGGAGAGATATCATTTCCTGGTTCCACCCAAGATCTCCATGTGATAAAGCCAGGATGTTCTGCTGTGGGTTGTCTGCATGCAGAGTTTTGCAGCAAAGCAACATGTTCAGGCTGGGATAGGGAAATCACCACAGGCCTCTCTGGACCAACAAGAAACACTTATAGGGGCCTCCCTGCCAATGGCTATACCTACTCACTGCCCTGGGGACCAGACCTGCCTGCCTCCTGAAGACATGCCTGCAGGCCCATCTTCCAGCTCATCCTCCTAAACACGTGCCCTTCCTGGCCAACACTTGTAACTGGCCTGGCTGGAGTGTTGCCTATGTGGACCAGGAGATCAGGGCAGTGCTGTTGAGATGTAGCACTGGATTGTTTCTCCAAACCCTTCTGCTCTCAGAACAGACATGATGGTGTGACCCCCTTGATCATCTCTCCTGAGAGTCTGTCACCCTTTGGGCAAGCTGGCCCAGCTAGGGACTGGAATGCTCCAGCTGGTGTGTTGAGAGTGGGCAACCAGACTCCTGGTGGGCACTTCCTAAGCAATCCCAGCTCCCATTGCTCTCTCATGGTGCCTGACTTGATACTTCAGTCCACATCCAAATCTACAGCAAATGTCCGCTCAGAGGTGTGCTGGGATCTGTGAGTTACCTCCCTCAGGGACAAACAACTTTGGCTTCCCCTTTGCAAAAAAAAAATAGAGCCAGTCTGTGTGTCTGGCCCTTCAGCCCCCCAGCATCTGCTGTGCTGAACTGCTCTGTGGGTATGTTTGCACAGGAGCGTGCACGGGCTTGCAAGGGAAGGGGCGATTATCTGCCTGGAATGGCAGCAGCGTTTTCCCCAACAAGCGGGAGCGTGTGCTGGGGGTGGGGAGGATCCAGCCCTGTGTAGGGATCGGCTCCCTGCACTGTCTGTACTGCAACTTCCTTGACCAGCACTGCAGATAACCCTCCCTGAGCTGCTCCAATGAGTCAGGATTGTTCCTGTGGAGCTGCAAACCACCTTACAGCTCCCAGAAAGGCAGAATGCCTGGGGGAGTGAGGAAGGTGCTGTCTCAAGAGGGACAACTGGGTTGCATCTCTTATCTCCTTGGAATCACCCAAGAGGCACAGGGTGGATCCATCTCTCCCTCTCCAGTAGACCCTTTGAGTGGAAATCAAACCCCCTGAATTGTATCTCATGTGCAAACCTGATTCTCACTCTGAGACTCACCCTTTCTACCCAGTACAAATTTGAACTGGGATTTCCTTAGACCAGCAAGTTATCCTTGGCTGAGGTCCAACAGGAGTCCATTGATATTTGACTCAGGCCATCCATCATACTTAGTTTTGGGAATAGAGGCTGGTGCATTGCCAACCCCTCCTCTGGTCTCCCCTGCATTCAGTGCAGGTTCCCTTAAGACATCTTTGTGAGGCTGAATGCTGGGTAGTCCCTGCCCTTAGACCATGCAGTTCATGCTGAGTCAGGTCCCCCACTCCACAAGGCTATTGTGGGACAGATCAAACACAATGGATGGCTAAGAGTGAAGAACACTAGGTTGTTGGCAGTGTTGGACTGGAATTCAAGTCTCTTTGGGTCCTTTTTGGGGTCATAACGACTGCTGTGGCATGCTCCCCTTGTTGGCTTCTCACCAAGGATGATGCACACTGATTCCTACAGGGCACTGCTGACAGATCCCTTGCCCCTTTAAAAGAGATGAAGTCATCTGCCTCCGAAGCCATCTGGCACCAAGACAGAGTCAGAAGCTCAGTGCAACAGAAGGCTGGGATGTCAGCCCACAGAGGGGATGTCATTGCTCTACAGACAGATGGGACCCTGAAGGGATGGGGCGAGATGCTGTGCAAGACCCCAAGAGAAGGTTCAGTGTTGCAGGGAAGGCAATGAAGACCTGCTGACAGAGCCCCAGGGTGTGCCGTGGGCTTTCTTCCATTGTCTGTGCCAAGTGGAGCCCCATTGGGAAGTGGAAGCTGCGCATTGTCCTGGGAGGACAACGGGCTGTACCACGGCTCTCGTCATGGGATGAGCTAGAAAGTCAGTGTGTCTCCTCCTCCCCCTCATCCGTCTGCGCAGAGCAGGCATTAGCTCATCCCAAGCCAATCGTGCTGCACCGCGTGCCGGATGGCTGATCTCATCACTGGCTGGGCTGGCGGTGACTGAATCCGGAGCCGTGTGTGACTGTGCTCTCCGCGGGGCGGCCGTCAGGGCAGTGTGGAGAGAGGAGCCACCATGTCCCTGTGAGGCATGGGGAAATGATCTCAAGCAAAACTGCCCACCAGCTTGAGTGGGTGGTGGGGGAAGAGGTGAAGTCCTTTCTGGCATGCCAAGAGCAGCCTCTCACTTCCAGGGCTGGCAGGAGGTTTCTCTCTCAGTTTCAGAGGTAGTATCACTGACCATTCCCAGGATGCCTCTTGTGTCACAGACTCCTTGATCCTCCAATCTTAATTAGTTAAGGAGCTGGTTCTCTTCACAGGACTTTGCTAGGTCATGGTATCGTCCACCAGGAATGTCCCAGGCCACCATAAGTCTTTCTGAGGTAACTGCACTAGACCCCCTTCTCCCCACCACGCACTGCAAGGCGTGGTGGTTTCCAGCCAAAGCTGGGACCCAGTCAGTCTCTCCTTGTGGCCCAGTTTCTCAGGAAGGAGCTGGGGCTGTGATGGATGGATTAACAAAGACATGACACTCCATCACCCTGGCTGAGAAACTGAGCTTCAGCTTGGTGTTTGTGTAGAGGGAGGAGAAGGTGGGGATGGCAGTGAAGAATGGTGGAGGGGACAATGTAGGAATAGGTTCGGTCTGTACTAAGATGCAGGGAAAGAGGACAATCAGTTAATTTATCTAGAGGGTAGAGGAAGGATGAGAGGTTAAATCACAACCCCATAAATTCAGGTGCTTGTCTGGGGAGAATGAAGCATTCCCAGAAGATGACTCTCTCCCCTCACTGATGCCATACAACCAGCTTGGACTGGATGTTTAACTTTTAGTCCAGTGCACTGGATGGCATGTTGAGGGTTGCACAGGCACTGGGAGATCAGGCACGGGCAGAGCAGGGTCTGCCTGCACTCTTGCTTTACTCAGAGGTCTGATTTGCCTGGCTCAAGCAGAAACCCTTTCAAACCGGAGGTTAATCTTTGAATAGGGAAATAACTTGTGTTTGTTCTGGTCTGGCCTGAAAAATCCTGGACCTTTCTTTTCCGTAGGAAAGACCACTCTTTTACTGCTTTGTCTTGCTTTGGGGAAAAAGTTCTGTTCTATTCCGAACCAGATCCTTTGTACTCTCTTCTCCTTTGCATTGCAGTCTGTAAAAGTTTATCTGTTAATCTGTTAACCCTCAGTCCCAGATTTCCCTGCTACCCTTTTAGATCCTCGCTGTCTAGCACTTCTTTCTTGGCTTAGTGCTGAGACCTGATGCCCAGTCTTGTCTGGCAGAGAAACCAGCCTGGAAGTTCCTTGCTCCAAAGACGTTATAAAGAGGCACCATTGTGCAATGGAGCCTTGTACCAGGAATACAATCCACATGATGATTATCTCGATACCATCCTCACTGAACCAGGGAAGTCTGAGCCAAAAGATGAATTTAGAGCTAAACAGCTTTTGTTTACAGGAAGCCAGAGCACAGTGTCTGGGCTTGTACCAGGGTAGCAGGAGATGTTGCTATTGTCTCAGACTGCAAAATATTGATGGATGGTGTGTCCCTGAGATTTTCCAGGGACATTGTAGGAGCAATTTCCCTAATTTCTGAAGCATTTTGTACAGCAGCCCAAGGGGAAAAGTGTTTCCTTTGACCAACTGGACAACTAAGCAAGGGTCATGAGCTTTATTGACTGTTATGTTTGGCCATGATCACTGCAGGCTTTGCAACCTCTGCAGCACTCTGTGTATTGGGACAGAGAAAGGCAGGTCTGAGGCATGTCATAAAGGGCAGTGGCCACCAAGGCACACAGTACTAGCAGCCCAAATCTCCAATTTGTAGTATTGGACAAATCCACTGTTCAAACTCGTACTGATTCCTCACAGGGTAGCAAAGGAGAGGAGACAACCTCTCTCCCAATGGTGAAGCTACTTTTCAGCTACCTTTTTTTTTATTATCTTCTTTCTGAGTTTACAAAACCATGGTCCAACAGACAAAAAGTTGATGGACTGCTCTGCAGAAAGGAATGAAGAGCCTCGTCTCCAGGGCTTGTCCTGCTCTGGGACACAGCAACAAACAACTGAGAAAATCAAAATGTCTGACTACTCTCCAGATGTGGGGAAGGGCTTGCCCACATCTGGCAGGGAGTGTTTCGCAATGGGAACAGCTTTCCTCAGCCCTCAGCACACAGCTGAGGGTGGCTGTTGCACCCACAAACAGGATGGTCCAGTTCCTGTGGAGGCAGAAGATCTGTTTGGGCAGTTTCAGTGAGTCAGAGAACATTTACCAAGACCTTTTTGTGTCAGGAAATGTGTTTTGATGAAGAAAGGAATAAGTTAAAAATAAATTGGGGGAGGGGGGAGAATGAAAAAATGAGAGAAATGCAGATTTCAGAGGCATTTCCCCAACCCAAACAGCAAATCCTGGTGCTGAGGGCATCCAGCCCAGTTGGAACAGTCTGGGATTCACTGGTGACCCACAGCCTGCTTTCAAGTGAGCCACATTTGGTAACAACCCATGGAGCTATAGGTAAGGCTTTGCCTGTCTTTGAAGCTCTTTGTCCAAGCAGTCCAAGAGGTTTACCTTTGGACTTGTGCCGTTCTGATCTTTATCAGTCCTGGGCCCCTTCCTATCATTTCTGGGATGGGGGTATAAGAATGTCTGTAGGGCTGACAGTCTTGGTACAAAACTGGTGATGAGAGCAGGAGTGGTAGGGCCCTGAGATGTTGACCTGGGCCCACAACATCTCCCAGATGTCTGTCATCTCCCAATGCCTGCATTTGCCCAGAGAGAAAGGTGTCAAGGCTTTGCTCATGATGCTGACACAGCCCCAGGGTGATGGTTCCCTGTGAGTGTGCCCAGAAAGGAGGTTTCTTCATTTTCTTCTGTGTCTGGACTCTCCACCATTGTTGTTGGGTTGGGGCTTTTGCTCTGAAGCAGCTCTGAGCCTCTGCCCTTCCCTCCTCCCCCTGATCTGTGCAGTTCAGCCATAGTGTGAGCAAGAGGAAGGGGCAACCTCCATTAGAATAAATATGAGAGGCAGTCTGCCAGAAAGATAAACAGAAAAAGGGCTGGGCAAGAGGTGTGGAGAATCCCTAAAGCCGAGGGGCTTTGCATTAATTATCATATTAAGCATTCAAACGGCAAAAATACCCATCTCCATTTTCATGTGCATTCACATTAAAAAGAAATAAAAATCCTGCTTAATTGCTCCACTTAATTCATTAAAGGATTAAGGCAAAGACTAAAGGAAAAAGGTGAAGTATGATGATGGGTGGTTCTGATGTCCTGCTCCAAACCATCCGTGAATGGAGGGAACCAGGGCATGAATGTGACTCCTCCACCCAATGCTCCCACTGTTCCCAGCAGAGCAGGTGAACCCTGGTGCTCAGGAGCTTGAGCAACCCTGGCCACTGGGACCGATGGGTCTCTTCTTTACCCCAGGCACTCTTCTTTACTCAGCAGATGCAAATCCTTCTACCCAGTCCTTTGCAGGAAGCTTCTTGGAGGCTTCGGATCACTCTTCAACTTGTTAACTAGGCTGCACATTTGACAGGTGCTTCTGACCCATTAACCATACCTGACACCAAGCCATCCCATAATCCAGGAGTTTCTTTTTTTTGGTAAAAGAATTGAAATGCTACAGCAGGAGGCAATGTTCATTTTTGCAAAATGTCCTCTGTATTCATTTGCATTGAGCTTTAAAAGTAAACCTGGGAGGCTGCTTTATTTCTCAGGCCCATTTTTATTTGAGTTCCCAAAGTTTAGAGGTCGTGTTGATGTATGCCATGGTGATGTGGATCTGCCTGCATTGCCTTCAGACAGGGACTATACTGGCAGAGAAAGGGTATGGGGAAAATGTGCAGGTGGAGGGTTTGCTGCCTGATAAAGGGGAAGGGAGTGGCTGGCTGGAGGTTAAGGTTAAGGTTAAGAGCAGGAGAGGAGATTGCCCATCACTTCTCTGAGAGCACTTTGATATGACCAAAGCCAGGCTGGAGTGCTGGCTTTGAAAGAAAGATAAGGAAAAGCCCACATCAGTGGGACTAGCTATGCCAAGAAGTAAAGTGCTGCCATGGGTAAGGGGTGTGGGAGATCTCACAGGGCAAAGAGAAATAGGAATGGAGCTCTGCAGCCAAAGAATGTCCGTGAAACCACCTTTGAGCTCTTACCTTCTGGGGAAGCTGGTGGCTAAACAGCTAAAGAGAGGGACTGTGTTTGATGGGTGGATTTGCTTCTCTAGGGTGCCTGAAATCAGATCCCCCCTACCCAAGCAGTTTATTTGCTGAGAAGGTAAAGGTTGCCTTCTGCCCTGATCCCTATGGCTCAGCAAAGGGTTTGGCTGCATGAGGAGGCCAGGACAGTGTGCATTGCCTTCCCAAATCAAGCTCCTGCAGGGCCTGAGGTCACTGTTCCAAGTTCCAACACTGCCTCTTCCCAGCTGCCAGTGTCCCCCGAGCCAAGATGGGCTGGGGAGGGGGAGTGAGGTATTGCAACCTGTTCCCTCCAGCAAGGACTGCGAACACATGGCTCCTGGGCACAACAGGAGCTATTGGGATGGAAGCCAGGGTTTGGCCTGAAAGGGGAGCAGAGCATCTTCTGCTTTGGGGTACCCTGAGATCAGTGTGCAACACCTGGAGCAGCTGGCTGGGCTTGGGCAAGGCTGAGCACCTGGGCATGGCTCAGCCCCTCTGCAGAGCATCCCAGGTTCAGCTGATTGGCCCAGATTTCCCTCCCTTCTTCCCTTGATTATCCCTCTCCGATCTTATCACTGACTGCAGGTGGTAGCAGGTGCCTCACAAAAAAGCCAGATTGGAGCTACAGATCTGTGTATGTGTGAGAAGGAAAAGGCAAATCATCCATGAAACAATGTGCCTTTTCAGAGCTTTGTCCTGGCAGGAATAATCTGTCCTCCCTGGGTGGCTCAGCCTGGCAGCAGCTCTGCCTAATCCTACCCAAGTGATGGCAAATCTGTGGATTGCTCAGCTGTGAGGTGACACAAGATGCTTCTGCAGCTCCTTGAGGAGCTCCTGGGGCTTGTTGTGGCTCTGGAGAAGGCTGGGACGAAAGGGCAGGTGATGTCATTGCATGGGCAGGCACATCTGTACAGACACATCTGTATAGGCAGGCAGGAGCACTTGGAGGGTGGGATTGTGCTCTGCTCTTTGGACAGTGACTGTGAGGAATGCTGAGGGTTGATCTAGTGTGGGGACCAGGGTCCAATAAGGAATCAAGCTCAATGGCCATCTGTTGCTGGGTGGGAAGGACAGTGACTGCTTGTTTGTGGGTCACTCTTGGTACCCCAGAGCTGGAATCAAGGCAGAGACCCCGACCCTGGTGTGCTGCAGCAGCACACCTGGTGGATGCCCTGGTATGCCCTGGACACAGCTGTTGTCTGCAGAGTGGCTGCCCTCACTCACAGTGAAAAATAAGGGCTGTTCACAGATTCTCAGTGACTGAAAAACCCTCTTTTCGCCCAGGAGAGGAAGAGACAACATGATTGTGCTCTCTGGAGCTGTTTGCAGTAGTGCTGCTCAGATTACCTGGTGTGTGTGCACAGAAATTTAATTTCAGGAGTTTTCAGCAATGCATGTTCACTGAGGACTTCTTTTTGCAAGTGAATCTTTTGTTATTTTGGATGTAATATTCATTGTTTGAAATGCCCTCCTGGAGTTTTTTCCCTACCAACTTTTATCTGTCTCCGCCATCATAAATATCATCTCATTTTATCTTTCAAATGGGCCCTGGAATGAAGGCTGTGGGCTATCTTGTGCTCCAGACCGGGGAATTCAGATTTTATTTGCTACATGCCAGGGAATTTTATTTTCCAGTAACAACTTGTGCTGTAATTGTGAATTTCCTTTTATAACAGAGATCTACCTCCCCACTTCCTTGATGAGCGCTTGCTTTGGAAAGAGAGGTTGGAGCACTGCTGGTGTTTTTCAGTGGATTTTCTACAGTCCCCTTGAACTTCTCAGAGTTTTAGGAAAGCTGGTGTAGGACGGGAGTTAGGACACCTTTTGATGCAGAACATCCGGAGTGGGAGAGGCAGGAAGGGTCATTGCAGCTGGACCTGCCCTGGAGGGAGGATGGAGGGAAGGAGATTCCCATCTTACAACCTCCACCTTACCTCTCCAGCTCCCGTTTTCCTCTTCCTTTGCCTCTTGTCAGCATGCTCTGACCCACAGCCTGGCCCTGGGTCATGTCCTGCTGATCGGGATCAAAGCCAAACTCACACCCACAGGTGGCAGAGAGGGCAGCACTGCCCTGTCACCTGCCCTGCCCGACTTGTGCTTGCCAGTGTCAGCTGCGATTAGGATGGAAGAGGAGACTTTACTCAGCCTGTTCCTGCCAGACCCGAGGGTGAGGAAAGTTGGTGTTTAAAGACAGTGACATAGGGCTGGGAAGGGGATCAAAGGCATCCTGCCTGCCTACAGCAGCAGCTGGTGTTGCAAACTGTGGGGCTCTCCGAGGTGATGCTCAGCCCTGCACGTGGGGCACATCTCACACCCCCAGCCTTGCTCAGTGCCACCCGACCACAGCCCTGGCTCCAGACCTGCTGCTTCCCAGCAGGGAAAGCTCCAGGCTGTGCTGAGCACAGACATCCCTTTGCCACAAACCCCTTCTCCTGCATTGGGGCACACAGTGAGGTATCTGTGGTCCTTGACATCAGGGGGCTCTTTGGTCCCTCCTGAGGGGACATACAGCACCCTGGTGTGCTGCTTCCAGGGGCAGAGCTGCAGAAATTGCATTACCATTAAAATGCAGGTTGTGCTGCCTGGCAGGCGTGGAGCAGCCTCTGTTCCCACGGACTCATTTACCTGCTTGGAAGTGGAAAGTGTTCAGTACCTGGCGGGCTCTGCTGAGCTAATTAATTTATTTAATAACGATTCTTAGCTGCTCTCCAGGCCTAGCTGCTTTGCATCCCAAAGGGTGATGATTTTTTTTTTTTTAGACATTCCCGATGGAGATGTGCCTGGTTTATTTATATAGATAGATACTACTTTTTTGTTGTTCTCCATTTGAACATCATCTTGCACAACAGGGTTCTGGCTCTGTACCCCTGCTCTGACATGCTGTTGTCATATACATAAGCGCTGCCACCACTCTGGGGACACTGCTCTGGGAATGCTGTGGGCTATGCCCTCTGGAATTATAAGTCTCAGGGCTCCATGAACCATAGGAGCTGCAGCTTGAGCTAATGATCCAGCCTAATTAACCTGTAATCTTGCGAGGACTGCAGTCACTAGAGGGAGACAGGGTAGCCCCTCTGCTATCCTGGGAGTGGGTGATTCATGGCACCTTGTTTCCTTCCTCTGCAATACCCAGAGGGAAATCCAGCTGGATCAGAGGAGTGCGGGAGAATGCCCTCCCAGCTTTCTATCATGACCTGTCATCTCAGCTTTGATACTCCCAGCCAACACCTTGCCTACAGAAGTAGGGACCAGGCCGTGCCCTGGATTAGGGACATACATTTCCTAGCAGGAATTAGGAAAGCCTTGTTACCTTACCGGGAATATCTGCCCATTTTCCTGCTGCCCCTGGCAAAGCTGTGGGGACAGTTGACTTGAGGGAGTTTGTGTCTTGTTGCAACACAACATGGAAATGCTGATCAAGGCTGCCTCGCCTTCAGGGACAAGCAAGAAAACATGGGTGTGGGAAAAAGTCTGTTACCCTGTAGGGTAACAGTGCAAGGCATGCCACTGGAATTACCCAAGGCAGTGCCCATGGAGGCATCTGGGTGCTGGGGACATTGGCTCACTGCTGGGGCACAGGTGCTGCCCCTGAGACTGAGGAAGGTAGGAGAGGAATGACATGCCATGGGTTGATTTTCCCAGAGCCTGGCAGTGCCACTGTCTGTCATGGAAGTCTGACTCCACAGCAGAGTTCAGCAAGATGCACCTAGCATCATCCAGCCCCAACCTTTGGTGATCATCCTGTTCACACGGAGACTTTTCTGGGTAGATCCCATCCTGAAAAAAAGGAAAAACTCCCAGCACTGTGGCTGGATGAAGATCTTTTCCATTGGAGCTCAGACAGGGCTGAGATGCAGTAGCCTCATCAGCGTGATGAGGAGCCCGTGGCTCCCTGGACAGGCTTGCTCACCTGACACCATTCCCTGAGCCCTCTCACTGCTCTGAACAAGTTTGTTCTCCTCATCGCCCCGAGACAGACCTGGGTGTTTCCGTGACTTACACCCCCAGTTTGTGCCCCAGTGGGTTGCTCTCCACCTCCATTCCCAATTCCTACCCCAAATGGCATTTTTCTCTGCCGGTGAGTCACACGCTGTACTGTTGCAATACTCACCTTGCTGTGACCTCAGAGGGAGCACTGTCCCTGCATGCAGGAGCTCATTCGGGGCGCAGTGATTCAGCTGGATCAGAGGACTTGCGCCTCTTCCCTGTGCCCAGCTGTGTATCCAAGAAAGCATTTCTGCCTGGTGGGGAGTGAATCACCCAGGAGTGGCTTACCCAGCCCTGCCTGCTGTGAGCAGGAAGGGGAATGGGAGGAGAGGAGAAGGGGAATGCAGCTGGGGTTTCACTGACAGGGCAACCTTCCTCCTGAACTTGGGAGTGGGAACACTTTGCAGTGCAAGGCTCAGGTTTGGGGTTGCAGAGGAAGAAGACTTGAGTGCAGATGGAGCGCTTGGCTGCTCTTGTACAGGCTCACAGGACACTCCAGTGGCTGTCCCTGCTGGAGCAGAGAGCAGCCAAGCCTGCCCGGTGCTGACTGCATGGGCTGCAGCTTGTCTCCAGCTCAGTGGCTTGTTCTCTGCTGATGCTTCAGGCAAGCTGGGACATGGCCAGGGCAGAGGGGATGTCCGCTTTGTCATGTGCTGAGCTGATGCTGGGCTGATCTCTCTGCCAATTCCCACAGCCGCTCGCTGGAGCTGGAGGCTGGGGGGTTTCCACGTGGGGAAGCTGGTACAGGGCCATCCTGCCTGCCCAGCCGTCATCTCCCACAGGCAATGGGTGGCATTTTGAGTGGATGAAGCAAGTTCTCATTGTGCTCTTTCTGTTGTGCTGTTTTATTTGCCGTGATCTGCATTTGCTGTGCACTGGCCCAGAGCAGTTAAGAGCATCTAATTTAAGAACTACTACAATAAATACAAGTTGTGGCAGTGGCACCAGTTGTAAAAGAAAGGCACTTGGTGAGTCTCCCTCTTTGACCTGTCTGTTTCCAGTGTACTCTGTAGCATGATGAGCATTACTCGCTTGGAGCAAAATCCTTTTTGCACCACCAGGTCCTGGCAGAGGGGAGCTGGAAGCTCAGGGCAAGGCTGCTTTGGGCTCCCTGAAAAGCTGGTGTGATGGATAAGTCTCATGAGCATCTATTTAGATGAGATTTGCAAAAATACTTCCCTATCAAGTCAGAGCACCCGTATGACCAGTCGCTGAACAGCCTCCTGCACTCAGAGAAAGAGCAGGACTGATGCGTGGACCCCACGTGTCATAGACCAAAGTCAGCCCACCTATGGGTTTCCATACATCTGCTCCGTGCTTGGCTGTGAGTCTGATTTTCTGAATTTTCTAGTGAGAATTTTGGTCAGGATTGTTGGACCTTGCTGCTGGCTCCATTCAGTCTGCTCAAGGAGTGATCTGGAAAACTGCAAAGCCATGTCTGATCTGGAAACAGGTCCCTAAAGGACAGCATTGATGCACTCACCTGTATGGCCCCACCCTATATCACATAGGACTCTGCTTGTTGCCTTCATTCTCAAGATGTTTCATGGCTTATCCCACTCAGACAAACAACCCTTATTTGATATCAACCAATGGGTTGTTCCCTCCTGGGCTTGGGAAGAGAGTTCTCGATCTCACCCTGGTGGTGTCACCATCCTTGAGGCACTTTTTTTCATGCTGTGACTGCTGGCAGACACATGCACGTGCATGCAGCTGGTGCTGAGGCATCCCGGGACAAGGGCTGCAAGGTGCTGTGGTAATTCACACGATCAATAACTGCAGGGGATGAATCTCAGATACACATCTCTGGGGCAAGGTGAGAGACCTGCAGCTCATGTATTTCTGGCATGTGAATCAAGAATAAAATTGCAGCCTCTGAAAGTTAAGTGATAAACTCGACAGTGATGGGTGTGGTGAGGGAATTTCTTGCAAACTCCTGGCTATAAACATGACTATTAGTATTATTCTGAGAGGATCTGGTTCATGATTTATTAGACCTGTGTGGGACAGAGCTATATGGCATAAATCAGATGAAACCCAGAGCTGGTTCATCCCCTGTTGATGCAGTGAGGGCGATGGGAGCATGGCAGCCTGTGGGTGGGCTTTCCAAGGACATGCCACAGTGCTGGCCAGGATGGGATCTGTGATCTGCTAAGGGGACATGGGATTAGGAAAGGAAGCTAGCAGGAAGCTGGGAGGTGAGTCGTGAGGAGCTTGGTCCTTCCCAGAACCCAAAATGGCTGGGCTGCAGAAGTGTGCAGCTTTGTGCCCCACACCACTGGTGGAGAATGGGGGGTGGGAGGGAGGCATGTTGCTACAGTTCTGCCATTACCACATCCAAAATTATCGTTCGTATAAACAAGGCGAGCAAGCAAACCTCAGGACAAACCAGAACTCGTCTGGGGGAGCGGGAAAAGGCAGGAGCCACAGGGAGGGGGAGTAGAGTTGTGAGGGAGACTGCTCCTTCAGGTGGTGGGCTCCTGTTGCTGACACTGTGATTTAACCCACCTCACCCAGCCCTGCTGCTGGACACACTTGCAATGGTGGCACCATGTGCCTGAATTTCCCCTGGTTCAGTTTGGAAGGGGAAGATGTGGATGTGAGGGAGTGGGGGTACTTGGGTAGAAGCTCCACTGTGCTGATGTAGGAACTTCTCCCTAGCCTCAGGCAAGTATCCAGCAGCAATTATCTCCAGTGGGTGCCACCCAGAGCGAAGCTCTCTCTGGCTTTTGTATCCCGGACATTTATCGACCTGCCTGAAGAAAGCTCTGCTGTAAAGCCTGTGTCCCTCTTCTCACAATGAGGGTTGTGCTTGGCTGACTTGTACTCAGATGGGTGCCAGCAAATGGGCTCTGCAGAGGACACTGAGCAGCAAAGGGACCTTCTGCCAGGGGGCAGAGCACTCTGGGCTGAGGTTTAAAGCCTCAGCTGATATGTTGGCATAAATCATCTTCCCATTCAGCATCCCCACTTCAGACTCTGGTGTGGCTCTTCTGTCCGTGGTTCTATAGGGAGGCTCTAGCTCCATGAGACCCAGTACTGCACTAAAATATGAATATTATGTGCCATCACTGCCCCAGTTGGGCTGAGGGTGGAGATTTGCTGCTAAAGTGTAGGAGAGGTCATCAGGTATTAGGTGTCTTCTCACAGGGAATTAACCTAAGGGCTTACACACCAGGGTTCTGGAGCTTCATGTGGCTGAGCTGACCACTGGGGTCATTCTGCCTTCTGAGAGGCTTTCCATGGTATCTGGAGAGCATCTCATTTTAGTTGCATTTTCTTGCTGTTAGATTTCTTTTTAATACAAGTAGTCCCGGGGACATCCTGACCTGGAAATAAAAAAGAGGACAAAATCTGGAGTTTGCTTTCATGATAAATCAGGTACCCTGCTGGGGTCACATGCATCCCCAGAGCATGAGGTTATTCCTCATCACCAGTGTCTGAACTTGTCTCGTTTTTGGTAAGGAGGTAAATGCCATCTTTATTGGACATGTATCTGTGCTGTGGGTGAACAGCTTGAACATCCTGGGTATCAAATCAGAGGGGTAAAGTCCTTGCAATGAGGACTTTGAAGCACCAGGAGAGCAGGAATTGAGAAATAACCAGTTTCTTAACTGATTATGGGAAACCCAGCTGCCTGGTTAGCTTCCACACAGGCATTGCAGCCATGTAGGCAGGCAGATGGAGGGCTGAGATCTAATAAATATTGGCCAATACTGACGTGGTTTGGTGTATGTGTATAAAGAATGACTGTGAGCAACCTAAATATGGTTGTTGGGCAATAATTTGTTGTAATGCAAATCACACAGATGTTGCACAACCAGGGAGGGGTAATTCTTCAGGTGTCCCAGTGCCTCAGCTGTGGCTCTGCTCAGCTGAGTCCCACTTGAACAAGAGCACAGTTCAGGGCACATGATGCTCCTTAGTGCCGTGTCTTGTTCTGGGTGTAAGAGGCAGATCCTGCTCCCTCTCTCTTTTGCATTATTGTCACTAAATAACACACAGCTGGTTGAGGTGCTTCTGGCTCTGTCCATCTGCCACCCCTTGTTCCTTCATTTAACATTAGTCGAAGCTGGGCAAGGGCATAGGAGCTATGGCTCTTGCATGGAGACACCATCAGCAGACACAGGCCTGCTCTCAGATAAGCTTGGGGCCAAGTTTTTCATCCAGTTTTAAGTCTAGAGAACTTCATGCTTACAGCCCCAGGGTGCATGGAGCCCAGGCTGGCTGCAGCTGGGAACACACCCCTTCATGTTGATGCACTTTGGCTCTGCTGCTCGCTGCTGCTGGGGAGTCTGGCAGTGTGAGGTGTTCAGATGTGGATCAGCACTGGCTGATCCTTAGCCAGGCCCAGATTGCTATTAATGTGCTCTTAATACTCCCTAAGCTGGTTATAGAGGAAATTCTGCTTTAAACACTGCTATGTGCTCCCTGCCAGTCCTTAACACAGCTTGTCATAGTACCAGCTTCAGCAACATGCAGGATTCCCAAATGAACAGAAAATTATGGGGCATAGCTTTGCTAGCACTTGGAAAGGATTTCCCTCTGCAAAAGCAGAATTTTGTGTTAATTGGAGAAATTATAAAGGGATTAGTAGGGAACATACCTCTGCAGCAGAAAGGGCAGCAGAGCAGTACAGGAAAGTGTGGGGAGCTGGACTCTGTGGGCACCTGTGGCAGCTTCCTGGGCTGGGGTACAGGCAAGCCTGGGCTGTCCAGAGCTGGGAAGGAGAGAGCCAAACCCTCTGGCTATTTACAGTGTTTCTGTGCCCTCAGGAATCCATCCTAGGGCAGATCAGACTTTGCAGCTCCTGCACCAGGTAGAGCAGGGGACCTGTCAGGCGTCTCTGGCTGTGACAGAATCATCAGGTGAGGGGAAGAGCCACCAGCCCACCATGTGTTTTGACTGAATCCCGGAGGGGCATCATTCAGAGTGGCTTTAAACCACTAAATCCAAGGGGTTTAAGGTGAACAAAAACTGCCTGCTGGGCTGTGCTTCCCTCTGGGTGTGTAGATGTACTTTCAGGCATGAAACAGGTGCTTGGTGACAGTGCTGGCATGCACTGTGGATCTGGCTGTGAATCCTGGGAAGCAGGACATCCGTCAGCATAAGTGTGAAGGCTGGTGTAAGGTGAGGGACAGGTCCTAGTTCCCAATAGTATGTGCTTTGAGCCAAAGCTTGCAGTGCCACTAGAGAAGAGGGCCAGGAGGCTTCCTGTGGCAGCTGATGTTCCTGCTGGCCAGGCTTGGGTCCAAAGCCTTGGCCAAATTAGGCCCAGTGTATCCAGCATAGCATGTGTGCATGGACATGAGCCCCACAGTGCACTGTGGGGACATTTGCTTCCTGGCTTCAGGATATGAAATTTTTCTTTTCTGGCAGAACAGGCAAATATGTGGATCTGCACATATCTGATATCTCTGATTTATCTCCTTCCTCTACATGCCTGAAATCATTAAGGACAGAGAAAAGAAAGCCTGACTGTCAGCAGCACTGAAAGGGCCCTCTATATTACCTAGTGGTTTATAGTTTCCAAAGTGCTTCTGTTCAAAATTACCAGAAGATAGAACGGCTGTAGGGAACATGGAAACAACAACAGCATGGACACAGCTTGCACTTCCTAATACAGGAATGGACCACCAAGGCAATGGGAGCATGAGTTTTCAGCAGGTGTGTGAGCATCAGATGGACGAATACCCTGTGAACTCCTACTTGGATGTACCTGGCCAGTCTTTCTGCTGTGGGTTTATGCATGTATGGGATGTGTAAACAGAGGATAGAGGTAAAGTGGCCACTGGTTGTGGTGTTACACAGAAGAGTCCACCTTTCTGAGTCTTCTTTTATTCTTGAGGAGACATGGACCTGTGTGAGGCTCGGGAGACAGTAAACTGAAGGTGGAGGAAAGTGTTCTTTGCCAGGAGCTTTGATGAGAGCTAATTCTGAAGGCAGAGTTAATTCTGAGGGAAAGAACATAGACATTTGGGTGTTTTCAGGATCAAGGATTGCCTTCAAAGCTGGTTGGGCATCTTAGATTAACCTAAGGTAGGTGGTGTAAATAAAACAAGTGACCTGGAAGATACACCAGGTCTTCACATCTCTGATTTCTCTTCTACTGGGCAGCTGGGATGCAGAGGCTGGGGCAGGTTGGTGGGGAATGGTGCTGATCCAGGCATACAACACCAGCAATAGAGAAAACCATGCCAAAGTTGTGCATGTACAGAAATGAGTGGTTTTAGGTACAGAGGATAAATACAGGAGCACACATGTGTCAAAACATTTTTGTAACGTGCTAAAGCAGCCGTTGATGCAGAATGTATTTATGTGGAAATATATCTTGAGGTAGCAAACACCAGTTTACACTGTTCTCCATGTATGTGCACAGATGCCTTTCATGGCATAACATGAACATGACTAAAGGGGAGGACTGGTAATCGAGATGAGAAGAGATATGGAAGCACATAAAAGACAGAGATTATACATTCTTGTAAAACCTTCAAAGATGAATTCATGCACTGGTATACAAATATGCAGGGTGGGGGGAAGAGATGTACCCAAACACATCAACAGGGAATTATACCCACGGAGAGATGAGCAGTCCCCCTCTCTTTTTGGATGTACGTTTAATACCTTTGTGATGATAATTAAAGCCACGTTTGGGTGTTGCATCTTGTGATTTACTGTGGTCTTATAAATCTTTCAGCAATTTGAAATCTGCAGGGAACAAAGGTATTGCAAAGGTTTGGAGAAGAAACAAAGAGAAGGAGCTGCACCACATTCAGCAGAGGGTACCTGGGGCTATCCGGAAAGAGTGGCTGAGAGGCAGGGAGAGTAGGAGGTCCCACAGGGCTTTCCAGCCCAGGAGACCAAAAGCAGTTGCCAGCGGACCCCAATTCCTCCTACAAAATGGGGACACCCATCCAAAGTGCCTTGCCCATCTGGCTGGCTATTACACTCATGGAAGGGGATCTGGATCAGACTGATCTCCAAAGGGGCAGAACTTTTCCAGTGGCTCCACACCCTCCTAAAAAGTTTGAAGATGGGAGGGATGAAAGTAGGCTGGGAAAGCCATGGGCGAGGTAGGCAGTGCTGTCAGAAGCTGGAGGTGGAGGTGGGCAGAGAGTACAGTTGAGAGCAGATAGAGGAGGGGTGGAGATGGTTTTTGGGGTGGAACTCGAGAGAGAAATGGAGCCTGTGAGTGAAACAGAGCAAAAATTATTAGAGGAGATGTATGAAATGGGTGTCTGTGGCAGGAGGCACGGGAACATAGAATTAAAATGACAAATGTGGTACAGAATCAGGAAGGAAGAACCAGGAGTTTGTAAGACTTGATGGACTGGAGAGAAGGGGAAAAAAGATGTCACAGGAATACGGAGAACAAGACAAGATCTCTCTCTGAGAGGTGTGAGAGGCAGGTGGGCCAAGGCCAGAAGGGCTCCACTCCATCATGGAGCATAGGGTGCACCCAGATCAGGGAGGGACCTTGAGGAGTGATCTCTTCCCAACCAGTCTGAGCCTCTGACCCACTGGCAGATCAATGGGTGTCTGTGGACATGCACAAACCACTTCTCTTCCCTACCCTCTCCATGACCTTGGCAGGGTGCTCTCACTCTGCTTCCAGGAGGTCAGCAGGCTGTGTCAGCAAGCAAAAGCTCGAGGGCTCAGTCTAAAGAAGAGCTGTGGCTGCAGTGTGATTGATGGAGGCTGAGTGAGCATCGTAAGACCTGGATAGTTCCTAAGTTTCAAAGACAGGACTTATAGCTCCTCTTTGGAAAACACAGCTGGGAGGCAGATGGGAATGGGCTCAGGGGTAGGATGGGGCTCAGGTGAGAAATTAAAGCAGTGCATAGTAAACCAGGAAGATTAGTCTGTGCATTGCTGGCCTCCTCCCAAAGGGCTAAGAAGGGACATCCTGAGGACTGTTGGCTTCACAAGAGACATGGTGCCCCAACGTGGTGCCATTGATGTGCTGCTACCTGAGCAGGGAAATGTGGAATGAACAGTGCAGGAGTGGGACTGTTGCAGGGATATATGATCTGCCTTTAGCCCAGCAACAACCACCATATCATATGTGCCAACCCCCGCCTTGTCGGACAGACCACTTGCTTCTGCTGCCCTCTTTGGGGTTTGTTTTGCTCCTCTGACAGTGAACTGGTTTTACTCTACTCTTTGGACAGCTTGCTTGATGTCCAGTCGGTGTTTGATGGTAGAGTGGCTCTGATAGCAGTCACAGTGGTGACAGCTGTCCTGACTACTTCTGCCAAGAAATCAAAGCTGAAGAATGTGAAGGTGGAGGTGTTGGTGGGACTAAGAGGTGGAGAGGCACAACGGACCATCTGCAGAGAGCATGGGGGGGTCTGTGCAGGTGACAGCGAACACCACGATTTACCCGGTGGAGGTGGTGATTTCTGGCTTCCTTTCTATGATGAGATCATTCATTGGATTCCCACCAAGAAATCAGCAATCCCTCCCCCAAACACTTCAACCCTGCTGAGGGCATCTGTGCTGATTATTGCCATAGATGAGTCTCCAAGAATGCCGAGGGGCTGATTCTTCAGAGAATCGAAGCCTGGCCATGTGTGGGTGGATGAGAAAGTAAATAAAAGGATAAAGAACTTGGTCAATCAATGCCTTCCTGTGCTGGAATCACTCTTGTCTTCATCAGAGTCAGGAGAAACGGGAAACACTGGAAATGAGCAACATGAGCAAAACTGGAAATGAGTAAAAGTCAGTGGGAGGTTTTGAATTTTTTTTTCAATGATCACCTGTGTGATCATCATTTCACCACTTCCAAAGCAGCACATGGCTTAATTCTGAGTTCTGCAAGGAAGAAAAATTTTGTTATGAGTCTACCCTAGATGATCTGTAAGAAATCCACCCATCTCTTCTTTGGTAACTCAGGATCAATCTAAAAGTACCTAGATAAGAGCTGAATCCCACAGCTAATCCCATCCCTGGGGTGCTTTCATATAAATCAACTCAGCTGGAAAGCTGAGACTCATCAATTTGTGCTCATGTTTTTCAACCTTGCTCCTCTCTGTGTCTCTAGGGAGAGGTCACAGGCAGAGTCTTGGTAGGAAAATGTCCTGAGAGATCAGTGCCTGCTGTTTCCCAGCACCTGAGACCGAGAAGGGGAAAGAGAGACTGATGGGGCCAGGAGAATGAAGGCTGATATTCCCCTGTGGGCTTGCCAAGGAGATGGGGAGCAGAGCCTCCTGTTTAGCTCTGGGGTAAGGTTGACTTCACTCCAGAGAGATGGAGAGTGCTGGGGTGGCTACTGGCTGTGGCACGTCCGGTGATTTAGATCTGGAGATATGGGGGAGGTTTCTCTGGCTCTCAGAAACCCCAACAGAGAGAGGCAGAAAATCCCTTCCAGCATTTCCTGGGAAGTCTTATGTGCTGTGGAGAAGACAGGCTGGAAAATGGGCAGAAGAGATGGTTGTCCAACCCCACAGAGCTCAGAGAAGCTCTCCAGCCCTCTGTGGAGAGCAGCCTGGGGGCAGCTGCCTCCCAGACCCCTGAGCAGCTGCCTAAGGTGGGATGGGAGAGAGGCAGGGAGGGGATGTGGAGAGATGGACATGGGGTTTGGTCAGCTGCAGGGTTTGAATGGATGACTCCCATACAGAGGCACCCACAGGGTTGTCACTCGGGTTGACAAGCCCAGCTCCTGTTGTCTGTGGGGCTGGTGGGGATTCCCATGGGCTGCCGTGGGGCTGGTGTGGAGCCGGGAAGAGCCACAATCACATGGACTCAGCTTTACTCGTGTAACTAACTGGGATGGGATGGAAGGAGCTGTGCAAGGATGAGCTGAGCCCAGGGAAAGCAGAACATGGAAGAAGAAGTAGAAACTTGTCAGATAACCCAAGAAACCCTGTTTGTATGTGGGTGTGCACACATGTGTGTGAAGCACAGCTCTGTCAACTGATCTCAGTTCTGTCTGCTCTTCCACCTGGAAAGAAAGAGAAGACATTTACAAAGAAGAAGCTGCAGGGATGCCAAGGCGAGTTCATTCAGTCTCTTTGCAGATCTTTTGGCACCCTCACAGACAGAACCTTTTGCAGCAGGGGGCATGTCTCAACCTCATCTTGTTTCCTCTGTCCCTGTGCCTGCCAAGCAGAGCTGATCCAATCCCTTGCTGGCTCCTCCCTGGGTCGTTCACAAGCCTCCCCAGACAAGGCCGGATTAGGAAGCCAGGCCTCTCCCAGCTTTGGCAGTCCATGCCTGGCCTTTCCCCAGCAATTCAACCATTCCTTCTCTCCCAAATGGAACATGCCCCAACACCTTTGCCTTGAACCGAGTTGCATTCAGGAGCCTGGGTTTGCCCACACATGTTAAGGAAACAGCTGGAGGCAAAAAGCAGGGAAGCCAGCCACAGCTCCAACGTGAAGGAAGAGGGGAGCCCTCAGCAGAACCCTGAGCTTGGGGCTGTGGAACAGGGCCTGGCTCCTGGAGCAGCAATGTGTACCCTGACATCCCATCACAGCTTCTGTCAAAAGGTGTTCCTCCTCACTTAATGTTTTGCTTTTCAAGCCAGAGTTGAGTATCCTTGGGGAGATGAACCATTCAGAGTAGGAGGGCTGGATCTGCAGGGGGGTCATTGCCATGGCACTGCAGCTGCGTGGTGGTGATGAGGGTCTGAAGGCAGCAGGAGGAGGGATGTACACGGTGACGTGGAGTGCCAGGCTGAGGCTGTGGAGGCTGCTTGGCACTCTCTGGTGTGCTCCTCCCTGGAGGGATTGCTCATCTGGGCAGCAGCATAGGATGGGGTTTGCAGGTGTGAGCGGAATGTAGAGCACTTTCACTCTTGCCAGTTTTTAGGTAGAGGCAGCCAAGGAGAGGAAGATTGTCTTCTCCTCCCCTTCTCTTTTGCTCTTTGCAAATGGAGGGGGATTATCTTCTTGCTCCTTCCTGTCTGTCCTGCATGCCAAGATCTCCAGAGGAAGTGAGTTTTCATGGCTAGGGGTTGAAGTTTGCCAGCACTGGGTTGAGAACATCTGTATGGACAGGCCCTATGTTATGGTTAATGTGTAAGGGATATGGGCATCTGCTTCTGAAGAGGAGCAAACCTCTGGAGCCCTCCAGATTTCCCCTCTGATTATTCCAGCATGTTTCTTCCTGCCACAAGTAGTTCATCCAAAGCCAGCTGCCAGGCTAAGAAGGATGCAAACAAGACATGTTAAGTAAAATACTCCAGCATCCCACTTGGATAAGCAAGCTGTAAAGAAAAAGGAAATTATTCCTGTGGAGCAGGATAAAGGCTCACCAAAGAGTTGGCACGTGGGCAGCGTTCAGAATAGGGAATGGCTCTTTGAAGGGTATGAAAATCTGCACCAGAACAAAAACTGAGAGCTGGCTCACAATTGATGGGGGAATCATTTGATGATAGATAAGGTAAGGATTTCATTAAGTGCACCATGACCAGGAGGAAACAACAGGAATCCTGTGGGATGAATCCTTCTGTTCAAGCCCAAGCAGACAGGGCATGAATGCAGGTGCGGTTAGTGCAGAAGAGCAGAGGACTGGGTCAGACTGATGGTCTGCCTTGACTCATCTCTGCTCTCAACAGCAGATGCTTCAGGGAGAGGGAGCAGAGAAAACAACTTGTGATACTTGCCCCAGATACAAACCCAGCTTCCAGTCCTCATCCAGCTCAGGCACTTCTGGGCCAAAGCAGCTTTTCTGGGGACATTAGTTTTGGGGGAGAAAGAGCCTCCAGTTTCCAGGAGGACCCTCATTTCACAGGAGGGAAATGCACCATGTGACTGGTCAGCACTGGATGCTTAGTCTAGGAGTCCTGTGGTGTTTTTACACTCCTCTTGGCTGTGAAAAGCCCTGTGTGAGTGTCAGGTAGAGCCTTGGACACTGAGGATTGTCCCGCTGGGCATGGTTGTGGTGCTGTGGCTGCCCTGGGCAGCCGCAGTCAGTCACCATCACACTGTGGTCAGGCTTGGCTTGGAGCACAGAGAATTTTGGCCCCATAGCTGACAGCAGCAAAGCTTCCAAAACCCAGGCAGTAAAGGTGATCAGAGAGGTGTTTGGACAAGAAATAACAAGAGAGTTGTGTAGTGTCTTGAGTCCAAATGAAGCAGCAATCAAAAGGAATATGAAATTAAGAAAAATGTAGGGAATGCACATAAAAATGTGTCCCGGGGCGAGTTGTTTCCCAAGAATCAGAGAATCAGGGTTTCTTTGATTAGGAGCATAATATTGAGGCTGACAAAAAATTGGGAAATGGCCATGGTTTGTGTGGTAAGACATGAAATAGGAAGTAATGTAACTTCTCCATAGCCAATGCAGCAACTGGATAGTCAGTCCCTAACACAAATAATTACCTACCGTGCATAATTACCTTGGCACCAGAGCATGAGACCGAGCCCAGGTCCTGTTAGACTTCAGCATCACTGTGTGGCAAAGTACTTGTCTGTCTGTCTGCATCCTCTCTCTGTCTGTCTTAAGGCCACCTGGAAGAATGCCATGTCTGCAGTTTTCTGTCCCATCAAATCAAGTTAAAATTAGCCAGTAGCTTCAAAAATTAGAGGGAATAGTACCGAGTCAGACAGACTGAGCCTCAAAACACAAAGCCTGGGATCACATAAACCATGTATCTTTTAGACTAAAAAATGACCTGTGCCCCAGAAGAGTTGGAAGGGCTCAGGCATCTCTGAGATGGGATGATGTCGTGAATGGATGGGTTAGTTCACTTAAAGAATCGCTGGCAAAGGTATCAGCAAAAGCAATTTTTAATATACATTTGTGGCAATGTGACTTAGCAGAGTTTGATGGCAAGGTCCACTCTATTACTTCCTACACAGAAAAGCAAATTGATCAGAATCATCTTAATATGATTTGCGCAGAGACGAGAGATACAAAAGAATAAGAGTGAAAAGGGTGAGGAAGACCCTCCCACCGAGTCATGAAATTCAGAGTGGACCCCCCTTGCCAAACTTAGCCTCAGNGCCGGTCCGCGCCGCTGCCGCCGGCCGGGGATGGGGCTCGGCCGGGGGAGGAGGAGCAGAAGCAGGAGGAGCAGAAGCAGGAGGAGCAGAAGCAGGAGGAGGAGGAGGACGCGCCTCTCACAATTTGGAGGGCGGAGAAGTGCCTGCTTCCCTCCTGCCCGCCCTCCAGGCCGGTTGCAGAGAGATTCGTCCCACGAAGTGTTTCCTCGGCGTTGCCTCTTCTCTCGAGGCTGGATGTGGTGTTATTGAATTTGTCTATCTTTGAACTATATAAAATATTTTAAGACAAAAGAAGGCTTCGCAGTGGATATGGGCAGTTTGGAAGTTGCTGCACAAGCCGGAGCAGGGCAGAGGGGTAGAGGTGGTCCTGCACTGGGGGACCCTCCCTGTGCCAGACCCCTGATAGGATTCCCCCTCAGCAGCAGTTCTGGGTGTGCTTGAACTGCATTGAGAGAGATTTATCCTTTGGGAATGATAAATCCATCAACCCCTCTGTGCTGGGTACTCGAACATGGGTCAAAGCCTCAGATATATGGCTCAATCTTCCTTTGCAGAGCTGATTTTAGCTAATGAGACTTGAGCCTGTGTGAAATACCAGCCTTCACACACAGGGCCCGAGGGGATGGCATGAATCCGTGTAAGGGGATGTTGGACATTAGGGAAAGGTTCTTCACCCGCGTGGTGGTCAGACACTGAAACAGGTTCCCCAGGGAAGTGGTCACAGCCCCAAGCCTGACAGACCTCAGGAAGTGCTTGCACAATACACATGGTGTGATTCTTGGGGTTGTCCTGTGCAGGCCCAGGAGTTAGACTCGATGGTCCTTGTGGGTCCCTTCCAACTCAGAATATTCTGATTCCATGATTCCGTGGTGTAGGATGAGTTTAACCCCATGGGTTTGCAGTAGGACTGATTTGCTAGGGCAGAAGCAAATCCAGGTGCAGCAAATAGCAAGCCTCAGAGTCCACTCTTTCTCCAGATATGTGATTGGAGTAGCCATGGTGATCCTGGCTTGTCACCTTTTTGCATTGCCTGAATTTTGAATATTTAAGCCACAAACCTTAATGCAGTATTTATGCCACAGTCTGTTTCTTTTATAAAAGTAAGGGTGAGGGAAATGGACAGGAAAGCACTAATCTCTACAGGAATCTCTGTCTTCCCCATCTTTCCTGTCTTGAGTGCAGGACACAGCTCAGTGAGTAACTGCACCAACATGAACCACCTCTGCCCGCAGATGCACTGTAGCACTCGGGTCAGACTGTGCTGGTTTTGGACTCAGATGTCTGTTATTTTTCTATTTCCTTTTTTTCAGGTTTGCAAACTATGTCCTCAGTCAGCACTAACCACAGAGAGAATTTCCACTTGGAAATACAGGCAAGTTTCTTTTCTGCAGTGCAGGCAGGGGAAGGCTTGACTTCAGCTGTAACAGGGAAAGGGCTGTTCTGTTCCACCCTTGCTGACAGTCTAGGTCTGAAAGCTCAAAGAGGCCAACTTATTCATCAAGTCCTGATGTGACCCCATGTATGGCATTTGCCCCAAGGCAGTGAAATTCCAGCAACTTGATACTTCAGGATGTGACCTTTGAAGGGTTAAGGGAAACCCAGCTGCAACCTTCTGAGCTCACTCTGATGCTCAGCTAAAGCCAGGGCATCTGCACTTGCAATAGGGCAGAGTTGGGTCCTTTGGGCTCTGCCAGATCATTGTGACACGAGTATTTTCCCATGGGATGGGACATGGCCTTTAAAGAGAGGCATCTCTTCACCTTCCAGAGCCGTGATAATCAGCTTCCCTGGTGGAGCCGGCTGGCTTTCCTGTGCTGGCAGGGATTTAGAGCTGACTCCTGCACAAGAGGAGAAGGCAGAGGAGAGGAGGGCTGGAAAGCCTTCCCTCGCATGGGACCAAAGCTGCCCGTGTGTGTCAGCAGCGCTGGCAGGAGGGCTGGAGCTGGAAGGAATGCAGCTGCGTGTTGGCAGAGGAGTGGAGTGGGAGTTTCTGGCTGAGAGGGAGCGACTGGAAAGCAGGTTTGCACAGGATGGCTGATCTCCTCCAGCCCCCGCCTACCTTCCATCCTCTCTTGCCAGCTCTTCTACCTCAGAGGTGGGTCACATCCAGCTGGATCTTGCAGGGGTCATGGGCAGCAGTGCCCCTCTCTGTGTCAGGTCTGCCAAATCACAGAGGCTGCCCCCACAGCATCCCTCCACCGAGAACCCCCTCTTTGAATAATAGGAACGGGAAGCATGATGGAAGACTGGATGGAATGAGTGCTGGAGTTCAAAGTAAGGGTGGAAAACCTTCACCCGACCCCTCTGGGCACCAGCTTTCCCACTGGGGTCAAACACTTTGGCAACACACCTGCAAAATGACTGTCCCTAATGGGACCTGCCCAGGGCTCTGCAGGCTGGAGCAACCCTCTGCAGGATAGGATCTGACAGCTCTCCTGGGAGCACAGCACTTCCAGCAAGAGGCTGTCAACAGGGACCTCACAGCTGAGCCAGAGCTCTTCCAACTTGGATATTTTTAGCCCATGCAAATAGTGGTGTTTATTTTTCTAGTTTATTTTTCTAGTGTTCCTTTTTGCCTTTCCCAGGGATTTTATTGCTGATGAAAGCAAGGGCCTGAGACTCATGTGAGTGTTTGTGCTGGCTGTTGCAGTGACCCCAACTCCCTCTGTTGCTCAGGCTTCATTTGCCCACCCAATATCCCCCAAGGAGCCTGTTTACAGGGATGGACTGTGATGGACCATAGCACCTCAGCTTCCCTTGGACCCCTTCCCTGGGGCTGGGATACCTGTGATACAACTTGAACACGTGCATGAGGCTGGCAGTGCATGTGCAATCCCCCTCATTGGGGTGGGATGAAACAGAGGAACATTGCAGGCTCATTTATTGTCAGTGTTTTAAATCAGTATTTTTTATTACAGAGACTCATCAGGTTGCTCACACTGTGGCAGGAATTTAATAATATAAGGGAACATTCAGAGGTAAAAAAAAGAGTTCTCAGCCTTTGAGATTTAACCATCCCTTTGCTCCTGTCAGGACTCTCTTTAGACAGCAAAATCCAAATACCTTCTCCCTTCTATCTCACTCATCCTTTAAATGCACAACAGGAAAAAAATATTACAGCCTTGCCTTCAAGCATGTGGCAAACATGCCTCTTTCTGGGCAGAAACATCCCTTCCAAGACTGACACATCTTCCCTGGGAGAGCAGGGATGGAATTTAAGCACAACCAAGGCAGAGAGATGGGAAGTGCTCAAGGGCACTGTGATTTGGGGAGAGCCAAGAGCTTTATTTCAGCTACAGCAGAATCATGACATCAAGGTCAGCCATGCACACCCCGGGGGAACACCCCATCTCACACAGAAAACACGACAGCAGTATGGTCATTGAGTGATGGTAAAGCATGTAGCACTTTCAAACCTTTATTTTTCGAGGGGATTTTACAAGGTGGGATGCATTTCATCATACTTGTCTTAAATTTTGTGCGCTTCCCTGTTTGGTAACTCGATTAGCTGCTTTTTTTTGTGTCCAATAACTGCTAAATTCAAGCCCTGGGAATGGAAAAAAAAATAAAGGAAAATAAAATCCTGCCACTTTATATCTTTCTCACCCTTCTCCATCTTTCCTACCATGAGCTGGGTGGCCACAATGTCAACTGCAGCTGCTCTGCTTGAGACACCAATCCTACATCCACTGGCTCTGCCTTCCCTTGCTGGCATCTGTAACTGGGGCAGTGAATCAACTGAGAGGGCTTTGCATCTGTGCTGACCTGTCTGTGTCCAGGAACGTGCTGAGGCTGAGAAGTTAAGAGAAGTTGATCCAAAAGCAGATACTGAGACTGAGCAGATATTTAGGACAGGAACAGTCAGTCAATGGTAAAGACATGTTGGAGAGAGAAAAGGGTGGTAAGAGTATGTAGAAACAGCTGAGTGAGTAATCTAGTGGTAATAGATAAGGCTATGAATGAGGACTGTTATTTCTCTTAGCACCGTTACTACATATGTTTAGATCTATATTAGCACCTTGTTCCCAGGGAAAAACAAAACAAAAGCAGTTTAAAAACCAAAGGAAGTGGGAAGGTTAAAACAAGACAAAGTTGGCAGCAGAGCAGGAAGCCAGGCATTTAGATCACAAGATCCTTGTCTATGTCCTCTGTGGAAGGAAAAGAGAGAGACAAGGTTAGGAGGTGGATGCTGCCAGGGTCCCACTGCTCCTGTGATCTGCCCTCCGCACCCTCCCCTGCTTTTCCTCACCCAGGACTGGCTCAGTACTGCTCAATACTTACGCTCCTTAATGCCAAAGCAGCTGGCCCACTCCTCCAGGGCGATGTACTTGTCGTTGTCCAGGTCACAAGCCTCGAAGAAGCGGGTGGTGCAGTGCTCCATGGGGATGAGGGGGGCACGGAGTGGGGCCAGCTCGGTGTGGGACAGGTACCTGCCAAGGTTACCACATGGTCACACGAGGGGAGATGCTGGCCCCAGCTCTGTGATTTGACTGCTGTCCCAGTGCCCTGCCAGTATCAGCCACTGAGTGTCATGAAGGTCAAGGACTGTTGCCTGTCTTTGCAACTGGTTGTGCTGGTCACAAAATAGCAGCTGGGGGTCCTCGCCAGCTGCCCTCACCCCACAGGTCTGCATGTGTGATCACTCTCATGCCCATCTCCATCTCACAGCTAAGCCAGCAGCTGCTATCTCAGCTGCTGAAGTTATCCCAGGGCCTTTGGACTAAGATATTTTAGGGAACTATCATACGACAGTAAATTTGAGAAGATAGAAACTCCACACCCAAAGGAGATGGGAGCAGCTGGGGCTGGGGAAGCCTCCCTTCTTGCAGAAGAGCTGTTTGCAGGTGGCAAACCTGCCTCTATCTCAGCTTGGCTTGCCACAACCCCTGCCAGATGTGCTTGTGCCACCAGCCACCCACTTGTGTCACATCTCCAGCCTGCCCTGACACCTTCTGCTGCCAAATCACCCTGGTCCTTGGGCAGGAAAAGGGTCCTGGTGGGGCCTCCGTCCTGCTCTGCTGACACTCACCCATCGATGGGGTGGTGGTCCAGCTGCCCGAACTGCCAGTGCACAGGGAAGATGTACATGTTGTAGTTCTTCTCAAAGTCACGGGCCAGAAGCTCCACAGTGTGGTCACCAGCCTCCAGGCGCTTCTCGTTCTCATGGATCTTCTTCACCTGCCATAGGAGAGGCCATGGAGACCTTGTCAGCAGGGGAATGGGGTGGAAGGAGGGGCTTTAAATGGGGTGCCCACAGGTCCTTAAAAAAACTGTGTGCTGGGTTCTGTTGGTGGGGTGAGCTCCAGGCTCTGTCCCCAGTCCCTCACCTTGAGCTTCTGCTTCTCAGTCAGCAGGTTGTTGTCCTCATCTCGCTCGTACAGGGTGATCAGCACGTTCTTGAGCCAGTCCCGCATGCGCAGGGGGAACTCGGTCAGCTCTGTGTCCAGGCAGGCAGGGATGACTGGAAGTCACACACAGTGTCATACAGAGCAGTGTCTGGATGTGCAGCCCCAGACCCCAGACATGCAGCCCCAGTGCCCTCCCACCTCAGCCCTGAGGCTGCCTGGACCTTTGCTCTCCCTCAGACTGTGGGCATGGGGGCTGTGCTCAGGCTCGGGGTTCCCTTGTCTGAGGGAATGGTTCCACTTACATTTGCAAGGCCCAATGTAGTCCAGGTGCAGCTTGTGTCCCTTCTTGGTTCCCTCCAAGGTGCACTTGGTGGCAAAGAAATGGCAGGAGGAGTCGTAGGTCTTGTTGTCAGTGCCACAGACCTGCACAGGGTGCGGAGAAGCTGCTTGAGAGGCAGCGAAGCCCAGATTTGCTGGGGACTCTGCAGGGAGAGCCTCCAAACAAGATGTTTAACTTGTTTCCTGGGGTGGGCAATAGTTCCTTGATCACCACCAGCCGAGGGCACATGGGGATGTGCCACCCTGACTGTCTCCCCACCGTCTCTGGCAATGCCCCTGAGGGTCCCTCCCTGCTCTGAGCCATCAAGCAGCTCCTGCCCTCACCTTCTCGAAGACGCCGGCGGTGGCTGGGCAGCTGGAAGGGTCCTGGCACACACACATGGGCGAGTTGTTGTCATCCACCTCACACACCTTGCCATGCTTGCAGTGGTGGTTCTGGCAGGGGTCTGGGAGCAGCAGGGGAGCAAAGTCAGAGCAGGCCCCATCCTCACCTCCCAAGAGCTGCCCAGGGCACCTCAGCCCAGAGGGAAGACAGAGATGTCACTAAGGGCAGCCCCAAGCATCTATTCTAGCTCTGGGAAGATGTGACCATTTCCAGAAGTCCATGTTAGCCCTTGGACTAATCCTGGACTCCTTTCTGTAGCCACGCAATGCAATGGCTTTTCTCTTGCAAAAATGGGCTTACAAAGAATCCAGTGCTGGGAGAGGCCATGTGCCTCTTTTACTTCTAAACGTGCATCTAGGCTGGCATTGTCCTTGTGCTACAGCCCTTCCCAAAGCAGCCCCTCACTGTTTGGGTTGGCTAAAGCTCCCTCATACGGGGAAGGGAGGATGTCTTTGCCAGCTGGAGGGCAGGGGAAGAGTGACTTACTCTCTGCAACAATCTCCTCTACGTCCTCTGTGGGTTCCTCAAACTCTCCCACCTCCACCTGGACAGGATTAGCCCCCACAGGCTCCTGCAAAAGAGGCCAGTGTTTCTGGTGTTGGGTGCACATAGAACACAAGGAGGGGAGAGCAGCCTCCCCACTGCTCCCCAGTGCATTGGAGACGCTCTTGTCAGAGCAGTGGGTACTGCAGGGGATGAGTGAGGAGAAGGAGCAATCACCTACCTCTGTGGTGGGATCTTCAATGACCTCTGTCTCATCAGGAAGAGCCTCTTGCTGCAGGGGAAAAGGACAATGAGCAGGGGTCTAAAGGGAGGATGGCCCCAAGGAGGGTAGGGCCATCCTCGGGTTGCCTCCCATCCCTCACTACTGTATTTATTATAAAAGAAATTCCCCATTAGTTACTCCAGATGGACAACCCCAAAAGCAGGAACTCTGCTGTCTCCCACACTTACCGGAGCTGTCAGGGCTCTGCCTGCAAGGCAGAGAAGCAAAAAAATCACCACGTCCCTCATCTTTCAGCAGACTCTGAATAAAGAAGAGGAAAAGGAGGGATGAGGAAGGAGGCTATTGTGAGCCTCTCAGCTCCAGGCTGAGCAGACACTTAGAGAAGGGCGTTCTCTTAATTTCCTGCCTCGTCTGTTCAATATTATAGACCCACATGCTGGCTTTTCTAGCCAAAACCTCATGCCAAATCATGTTTCCAAGATAAATTCTTTTGATTTTGCAAAATGAGACAGTGGGGTTTAGATATCTGTTAGTCTCCTGGATTCCTTTAGAAAAATTGCAGTCAAAATGGCAGTTCCTCTTTCCTTCTCAGTTTTTTTTTTTACCAAACCCTCAGATTTTTCATGTTAAAAATCTCATGATATGAGTCCCAGGTACAAGCAATGAAACACTCTACCATCTTATTTGTCAATCAGTGGAAAAATGAAATTGGAGAAGGAAGGAAGTAGAGACAGTGAGATGGGATACTTGAGAATTAAATCCCTTAGAAAACCTCTTCCACACAGACACAGACATCCTTAGGGATATTGGGGCCCAGTCCTCCATCCCCAGCATCCCAAAATGATGGGATCTCTTCTATCATTTTTCCCTTTCCTGCTCAGACCTGAGCATCCCCAGACTGAGTGTGGTCAGGCTGGGCTCCTTTGGGGTTGTGTCCTGCCAGGAGACGAGCTCCAGAGGGATGAGCCCTTTGCACCCTGACAACCTGGACTGTTGCAGGGACTCTGTAGGATGAGGGAGCCAGGCAGCCCAGTTAACACTGGCTGTGATGGGAGCCAGGAGGAGAGCACAGCTGGTGAAATCACCCTGTCCTTGTCCCCCCCGGTTCCTGTTTGGCAGGGATGAGCCCCTCTGTGTGAGGGCAGAGAGGAGCTCAGCTGGCTGCTTAATATGCCAGTGGCATCCCAGTCCTGCCAGTGGGGGCTGCCTGCTCCCTTCCGCCTGCTGGGAGAGTGAAACACCCCCGGTCTCTCTCCTGCCAGCGAGGGGACTTGTCCCTCTGCCAAGTCTTCCACTGCCTCCCTTCCGCTTGCCCTTGTCCTCTCCACCTGTGTGGCTGGGGCATCACACCCCACCAGCTCCCTGGGGCCAGGCAAAGGGATGGACTTGCCAGAATGGAAAGTGTTGGACAAGATCTCTTCATCTCTCCCAGGACATCTAATTTGCCAGTGCGTACTTTCCCTTCCTCCCCGTGCACTGCAGTTCTCTGGGTAGAAAACCACACCATGGCTGTGCTGTCAGGCTGGGCTCTGCTTCCTAATTTACCAGGGTTTGGCCATGCAGAGAAAATCCTCTTTCCAATCTCAGTACCTCACCTAGCCTCCAGTGGGGTGTCCATGCAAAAGAGAGGTCAGGACATGGAGAGCTTCCCTGGGATGTCAGAGGGTTGGGAGCACAGGCTGGTGGGGATGGCTGCTGAGGTGGGATAAAGGACCTGTGACAGAGGAGCTGTCGAGGCTGCAGCTGAGCAGCTCCCTCCTCTCCTGTTTGGTACAAGCTGTCCCTTCCCCTCACATTTATTTGCTCTGGATGCTAATGAGACCTCTGCCAGCATTTGCCAGGAGAGATCAGTGGTTCTTCACTCCTGGAAGGGTTGCTTGGGGAGGGAGGTGGAAAAGTACTGGTGATTCTGCCCATTTCCTCCCTTGCTGCCATTCCCTGTCCTGTAAAGGCTCCTCCTGATTTTCTCCCAAGGGGCTTGTTTGCTTTGGAAGATGCTCTGAGGTTTCAGTGATGCTCGTTGGGCAGAAACATAGCAGTGCCCAGCCTGGAGAGAGGGCAGTGTATGTACACGTGGAAGATGGCATTAAGAAGAACCCAACCCCAGATCAAGGCTATCTTAGATCATTCTCCCAAGCCTCAAAAAACCTTGAATTTCAAAGTCTGCACAACCAGTAAGCTGGGGTCAGGGAATTACTTGCTTGCTAGAAGCCAGCAGACAGTCAGAGCTGCCAGTGGTGTGTTTGGAGGAAGGAGCATGAAAAAGTCTGAGCAAACAAGCTCTGCAAAGCTGTCTTATGTTGTAGATGGGAAAGCAAGTTTATTTGAAAAACAACATCCTTCCGGAGGCAGAGCCTGTGCAGGGAGGACATTGCAGTGTCTGTGAGCCTCTGGCTGAGTTGCAAAGGTATGGTCATTCCTGAATGCCTGGTGGTCAAAAGTCCTGAAATAACACCTCGGGAGTGCTGCACACAAAGCTGCTCCACCAGAAGAGCAAGGTCCATGTGCAAGTCTCTCTCCTTGTGGAGTGATCATGGTCCTGCTGTCCAAGAGGACGATGCTATCTGGAGCTGGCAGCTGGGCCATACCATGAGCTCAGCATCTATTCCCTAGCTGGAGGGACTTGGGAGGATCCCTCTAAGGGGCCCTGCATTGGGAATGCCTGGCACTGCTTTGCCAGGGGCAGAGGGCAGCAGGGGGAGGTGGAGTCAGTGGGTCATTTTGGACAGAGGAAAACGGGGCTAGGAAAGAGAATTTAGCAAGCAGAGACTTATGCCCTTCTGTATCCTGAAAGAATCAACAAACACTAGCACTTCACCAGACACTGGAAAACAGCATATCATGGGCACAGAAAGGGCTGCCGAATATAAAATAAGAGAAGGTCTAGGGTCACCAGTCCCTCCTCAGGCCTGATCTCCTGACTGCTGAGGATGGAGAAGACAAGGCACTCCATGGGCTGCAGAACCCATGGGTGGCACTGCCTTTCTAACACTTGACCCCACTTGCATCCTACATGGGGACTTCAGCTCCCAGGTGGTCTATGAACAGAATCTGGGGGCTCCCACGAACCCCTCTCAATGGTTCCCCTTTCCAGCATGGCCCAAGCTGTCCCTCAGTGCCAGCTGCCCGTTGCATTTTGCAGCCATGCCAATAACAAGAGAGCCATGGGGCATAGAGAGGTCTGATGCTGACCCTCAGCACCTCCATAAACTCAAAGCAGGCTGCTCTGGGAAACCCTTTACCATCTTCCCCCACGCCTGTTGCACTAGCACAAGTTTCTCCTGATGGGAAAAATACCCCACAGTGATACACAGAGAGAGTCTGTGCCGCTGAGGTCTGTGGGTCTCTCGTGTCTCCTCCCACTCAGCCTGGGGACCTTTGTGGGTTGGGGGAGGACACGGACCAGGCGGGCGCAGACTCTGGAAGAGGCTTCGTGGATGAGGGAGCGTGGCACATGCGGCGCTGGCCCTGTCCAGGGTTGCATAAGGCCTTTGGGATGCCACGTTAGCGTAGGGAGGAGTCTCTGCCTGGCCACTTTGACAGCTCCTCCCCGAGGCCACCGGGCTAACCCCAGCTGCCACCCCTGCTAACCCAGGGAGGGGCTCTGCTGCCACCTCCCATTGCAGCCACAGAGAGCAGGAATGGGCAAAACCCTCCAATTTCCTCAGCTTGCCACCTGCACCCCAGCCCAGCCACACAGGAGTCACCACCCGAGCACCAGGATCTCCTGCACTCACCCTCCCTCTCCTCACTGCTCTTCAGGGTTCAGGTCTGACATGTCCCCAACTCACAATGAATGTTAAGGCAAAACTGGCCTAGAAAAAGGTTCTACTAAACCCCATCGGGCCCACAGTTTTTAAGGTGCTGATGTGTGACCAAGTGTGACCCGCACAAAGGCACAAAGCAAGGATTGGGTCCCCACTGCCTGTCCCTGACTTCCTCATGCAAGCAAGACCCTCTGAGCTTCACTCAGCAGCCACTCCCAAGCTAAAATTCCGTTTGAAGTCGTAGTTGTTTGCTTGAGTCCCCATGAAGCTCCCTGATGAACAGGTCCCTGCTTGTGCCGGCTCACCCAGATGTGCTTAGCTGTCCTGGATGCCTGGGGAGCAGGGCAGACGACTGGGTAGAAGCCAGCCTGTCTCCTGCTACTTGTGAAGACCCCTTGCACAGAATGAGCAGGCTCAGAAAGCCAAGCAAAGTTTAGATGGAAGTGAAATTCCATTTAGCTCACACACACACTTATACACTCCAAGTAAAACATGGAGGGAAAAAGTCTATCTGCCCATCTGCTCATGCAGCGTCACTGAAGACACGTCTACACAATGCTGTATGAACCCATTTCCCGTGCTGGGAGCTGAGCAGCTCTGATTACACTTAGAAATGCGCCAGATCTTACAGGGCTTATTGATACAAAGGCAAGAGCCCAATCCGGTCACAGCTGTGTGCTGCAGAGGTTAGTTTGTCCAGGTTACAGACAAACAAATTAGTACCAAGAAAAGTGCATGGATGAGCCCTGAGCTGCAGGGAGCGGCTCATTGATGAGCCCTATGCAGACAGAGGAGGCACAATTTTGCTGTCCTGCCTGAGCTTTTTCTTTTGTGTGCACTCTAAGGCAGCGCCAAAGGCAATCACAATACTTCTGTGCCAGGTACAGGTGGTCCCTCCGGCTCCCGGGGGATGCAGCCAATTGATCCCGCACAGCTCCACAAAGGAGGGAGAGAATAAACTGTCCGATAAACATTCTGCAAAAATGCAAACCATCTCCAAAGCATTCCCTGGACTCGCCCTGCCACAGCCGCTCCAGCGATAACAGCCCCGACATCCCTCCGACCAGAGCACCCAGAAAAGGTTTCCATGGGAGCCGACATTCCTCTGGGGCTGAGTCATGGAAGAGCAGAGTGTTGTGGAAGGAGGGGCTTGAAAAAAAGTTTGAAATATTTCTGCTCTTCCCCCTCTTAACACTGCCCGCATCCCTGCTCCTGCCTATGTGGCAGACAATGGCTTGGCTTTAGCTACTGCGCAGGACGCAACAGCCTTTCGTTTCCACTTAAAACTCGCCTGATCCACTCTAACAAACGCCTGCGATTAACTTGTGTCCTTCTGGAGGGCTGCTGAGTTTTTGGCTGTTTCGAGTTGGTGGTCTCTGAGGACTCGGAGTACTGGCGGCTTTCCCAGTGTCCCCAGATTCACTCCAACTTGAAACTCTTGCCTTTCGGTTTGGGTGGGAATTCAAGCCCTATCCTCTTAAGTTTCCCTTTTTTTTGGCTGGATGCAGCAGAACGGAGCTTTCTTAGAGAAGGGACACAAAGAGCAGAGTTAGACTGCCACACAGGTCACGTCACCGGGATGGGAAGGACAGCGGCTCCTTTAAAGGAAACAAGCCCTCGGCTCTTCTGCGTGGACTTAAAATTGTTCCTAACTGAATCCAAGTTCTTAAAACTTAAAAAAACACCCCAAAAGAGCTTTGTTCCTCTTCTGCAAGCTCCGTCTAACAGTCGATCAGTCGGAGTTCAGCCAGAGCAGCAAGACTTGAAAGGGTTTCAAAGTCTGCTTAGAACAAAAAGCCGAGTGTCTTTTTTTTTTTTTGGAGGGGGGGGGAGAAATAAGAGCGGCTGTACTGAAAAAATAAAAACCCCTGAGATGAAGTCGACAACTCTTTTGTTCTTCTTCTAGACACTCTGGTGAGTAAAACGTCACCTGCCAATACACCTCAGGCTGGGAGTAGTGGGGACTGGTTTGTAACTAGATCTGATTTTCTCTGCACGGTGGTTTGATGTGCCCAGACCTTGGACACGCATCTTGCTAACGAGCTACCCCCAGCTGAAAACCCAGAGGGGAAGAAGGGAGGAGAGAGAAAAATGAGGGCAGGTTAAAACTTTACAGTCAGATGTCACCAAAACGTTAAGCTCGTTGTCTGGCAGTGAAATAGAGTAAGAGACAGTTAGAAGTGGACATGCTGCAAAGAGGAGAAAGAGAAGTAGGGGTCTCTAGTTGTACACGTGGGGTGCATCCACCTCCCCATCCCGAGTGAGGCATTGCCGGGCAGTGGACAGGCTCCACGAGCTTGGAAAGTGGGTCCCGAGCGAGAGACCCCCACGAGTGGTGCTATGGGGACCCCCATGTCAGGAGAAAGAGCACAGCAAAAGCAAACGCGAAGCTCGGGCCATACCTCACAGTCCTGGCAGCAGGGCTGAGGAAACTTCAGGCTCTTGGACAGGCTGGAGGAATCTGCAGGTTTTAGAAGAAGGCAGGAGGAACCCAAAGGGTGGGCAGGGTTTCCCGCTGCCTCTCCTCCTCCTCCTCCGCCTTGCTATCTTTCCAAATCGGTCTCTTCCTCCCCCCTCTCCCCGGTGGGCAGTCCCACCCGGCTGAGGCACAGCCTGGGTCTAAGGGACAGACCAGAGAAATCAAGCGGGGCTGGAGACCAGGGGGGTCTCTCGCAGGGACAGATCAGCCCCCAGCGCAGCCTTGCCAGCAGAGCCGCTGTCACAGCAGCTGCCGGCACTGCTGCCACGAGTTTGTCAGTTCTCTGTCTCCCTCGGACCGACAGCACGGGGGCGGAGGGGGCTGGAAGGAACACCATGTCTCTGCTTGGTTTGTGCACCTCCTAACACCTTGGACTGCTGCAATTATAATGTTAAATGCTGTCATTTCTCAACGGAGTAGTTCAGCCCCTGACCTCGTGTTTCCCATCCTCAGGGAGATGAAGAGGAAGGCGGGAGAGTTCTTGCTCCTCCATCCTATTTCCCAACACTGCTGTCATCTGGGACTGCCTTGTGGAGGGCGAGAGGAAAGAATGATCCACATAATGTGGAGAATTATGACATATCTGAAATATGCTCTCAGTAGGCAAAGAAATGCTGCAGTGGTAGATGTGACTGACGCTCAGCAAACTGGTCTCTCTCTGCTGTGGTTATCATCCAGCAGATCTGGACTCACTGAGCAAAACCCACAGTCAGAACTGCTGGTCAGCTGAATGCAGTGGTCTCTTCAGACATCACTTGTATGACCTTGCAGATCATAACTCAGCTGGAGCAGCTGCCCAGCCAGAGGCAGCCAGACAGTGAAGCTGTTTGGAGCTGACTTTTCCCATCTGTTCCTCTCTATGCTCAGGGTGAAAACCCAGCTCCTCTCTCCTTCCCTCTCTCCATGATGGCGAGGATTTAAGGTGCATCTTCTCCCCTGGCAGGAGCAGACAGCACATCTTTCTGTACCAGCACAGCCATGGTGTTGCACTGCAAGGGAAAACCTGCAGCCAAAAACTGCTGGAACTTAGGCATCCCTGTGTATCCATTCCATATAGGGCTTTCCTGAGCCTGTGGAATAATTCAGCTCTTTGCAGCTTGTGTTCCTCCTGTGGCACCAACCATCATCTCAGGTCTGCTCTCCAGGGGCTGCTGAAAAAGTGGTGGTTTGTGTAGCCAGCAGGACAGAGGACACACCATCTGGGCACCAGCAGCCTGATTACGGATGCTGGGTGAAGGACATCCAAGATCATAGCAAAGTGCAACATCGTGCTTTATCTTGGCTGCCTCCAGCTTGGTTTCATTCCTTGTGATTACATCCTATCTTTGAGATGGGCTGAGACATGGGTGTGGGTGCTTAACTCTTCCCACTGATGTTCCTGAGAATTTAGATGCCAACACATGAACTGGCCTGTGATGACCCACTGGGCTGTGCTGGTTCCTTACTCTGTAGGATGCCTTTGTGATCTGTGGTTCTGTATCAGATCACTCCTCATCCAACCTCACAGCTCTTTTGCTGCATGTGGAAGATCAGATGTAAGACTAAACATCCCATGGCCAACAATAAACAAAAAATAAACAGAATGGAAAGGGGAGGGGAAATACAGAGAAGGGGGCCATGAGAACCCATCACCACTTCCCAATGAGCCAGCTGACCTCAGTGATCAGGCAGCTCAGCAGGCTGGTGGCAAAGAACAGGAGAAGAAAATCTTCTTTGCCCATTGCTTTACTTGACTACACACCTCTCAAAAGCCATCCCTGGGTGCTGATATGTGGATATTGATATCACTCACAGAGACCCATAAATACCTCACACCTCTCAGGTCCATGTGGAGGCCAGATTTGGAATGGTGTCTAAGACCCCATGAATCCTTCTTATACAACCTGTGGAATCTGAAATATCGTCTCCCACCACAAGTATCCATAGCCCACAGGTGCAGCCCAGTGCCACTTGTAGGTCCAGTTTGGCTCCAGAGGTCACACATCCCCAAAGCCAAAGTTTCATTTGTTTGATTCACATCCCAAGGAGACAAGTGCTGTTGTTGAATGCTCTCTGCAGTGGATTAGTCACGGCTCGCATTGAAATTGTACAGCTGCTGGTTCTTCTGAGGAGAAAGAAAAAAAAAAAGACATCTGGAAAAAATTGTAGGGAGAAAAAAAAAGAAGAGAAAAGAAACCACGACTTTTCTAACTGACAACGTGGCAATTGCTTAGTGCTCTGCACTATAGCCTGAAGCTAAGCCCTCTGCTAAGGGCTTAGAAAAATGATAGTGCCAGGGAGATAATTATGACAGGGATTTCTTTATATATGTGGTGGGTTAGACCCTGGTTTTGAGTGAAAGCAGAAAGCAGTGATGCAATCACATCTGGAAATGGCCCCTAAGCTCACTCTTGTGAGCCTGGGGTGAGTGGTAGTGAGAGGACCTCACAACCTTTCATGCACATGGTGGGGACCACCAGGTCCTGCATCTTGTGAGGGACATGTTGCAAGGCATCAGCAGTGGGATGGAGAGGGATCACAAGGAGGGGCAAACAAGAGCCTCGAGCAACTGCCTGACTCTTTAAACTCAGCAGCTTTAAAAAGCTCCAGAAATGACTGAGAGCTTGTAAAGGAAGTCTTGGAAAGTCCTTTCCACTTTTATAAGGCTTAGTGCAGTTTGGTATCAGACTGCCAGGGGGGAAACTGGACCTCACACACCTTCAGAAGGTTGTCTTTGCCATCTGAGGCACTGGATGGACATTGCCCAAGGGGTCTTATCAGTCCCGTGAGCCCTCACAGGGCTGCAGCCTCACAAGTCCAGCTCGGGCTCCTGACCAAGTGCCAGCAGGGTGGTTCAGGCACGGTGGATGCACCCCAGGGCTCCTGGCACTTGCTCCCAGCTCAAGTCACTGCACAAACTCTGATAGAAACAGCAAACAGGGCAAGACCCTTTAAGGCTTGAGCTCATTTTACAGCAAAGCCAAGAGGTCTGTGCAAGGATGAGGTTTGAACTCCAGCTAACCCTAGTCCAAAATCCAAATGTCTTCATCCTTTTTTAAGCCAAGCTGGGCAGATCTGGGCTGTCATAGTTCAGAAAACCCCAGTGCTCTCCAAGAGAGGAACACGTCTGCTGTAAGAAATGAAGAAAAACATGAGTGAACAGCTTGGTGGGAGAGATACAAATGTGGATTAATAATCCTGCTATGCCCTGCTCACAAATCTGCCAGTCTGAGACAGATTCCTTCTCTCTCCTCTGGGAGGGATTCTCTGATGAGTTTTTCTTGAGAGGATGTTTCTGCATTAATTGGTGGTGGATGCTGCTGCAAAACAATGAACCCAAAGTGCATATAAATAAATAGGATGCCCTGGAACCACCATGGGAATGTAATTTACTAAGTTTTCACCCCTGGGTGTGTGGCTGGAGGCTGAGCTCCTCAAAAGGTGCAAGGCAGTGTTTAGAAAGGGAATGGCTGCTGGTGTGGGAGCCCAGCACCCAGCTTAGGAAAAGTCCAGAGAGACCAGTAAGTGCAGAGCAGACAGGAATTTGCTTATCCCAGGAATCTCCCAGCTCTCCTGCTCTCTGGGAGTGTGTCAGCAGGTTCTGCTGGAGGGTTTCTGGTTTTTTCCATTTCAGAAGCAGATCAGAAGCAGAAGGGCTGTGTTCTCTAGGCTTGCACTAAGCAGATGCACAGCCACTGGAAGAACCATCTGCAAAAAGCAGGATGAACCCAAACTGTCCTGGGAATGTGCCTAAGAGTGGCTGTCTTTGAACTATGGGGGGTAAAGAATTCTTCACAGTGGGATGGGACTCTTCTGCTGGGGCTCAGCAGTAGGACTAATGCCTGGTTAAGGCTGATACCCAGCCAAGGTCTCTTCCAATGCCTGGACCAGGAGATCCTGAGCCTCAGAGTGCTGCCAATGGACTGGGGCTGAGCTGGCTCAGAGGATGATGTGAGCAAGTGGGGGGCTGGCTCTGTCAGATGGAGAAGGAGAAGTGGATGTCATTGCAGATTTTCAGCTGTAAACCAGAGGCCAGCGGGGCAGGGGGTGGAAAGGCAGCTGCACATGGCTCTGCAGTGAGTCACGGCCTGGGAGCAGGCGGCGGAGCCAGAAAGCAGGACACGCTTACTGTGTGATGTCTTGTTTTTTCCACAGTGTGTGTGGGCTCTCACAGCTGTCCCAGGGGTCTCTGGTGGAAGGCACTTCCATGCCCCATGGGAAGGATCTCTCTTTTACCTCTTTCAAACTGTCCCTCCAATTGTCTTCTCACTTGCTGGGAAATGTGGGGCTGCAGGCTTGGGAGAAGCTTGTCTGTCCTGTTGTGTGCCTGAATTACAGTCTGGTATCTCAGCCTAACTCTGCTTTTGCTTGAGACCTTTTGTTGGTGATGTGCCCATGACTTGCAGAAGATGCAATAAACCTTCCAGGGGAGAAGTGCAGCAAACACTGTGAACTCCAGGCAGTCCCATCTTGCTCCTGGGGTTTACCTACGATGCACTTTTGAGTCCTCTTGGGCCTGACAGATGCAGTTTGTCAGCTTTTGAAGAATATGAATAGAATTGCTTGAGGTGATAAACAGGAATTCACTTTCAAGCCCTTGAGACATGGGGAGAAGGAAACTCTTGGGCTGTAGTGGCAACTCTTTTGCACAGAGAAACACAGCCTAAAAGGCAGCCTTGAAGGGAGTACCCAGGTGAAGCTGTGCCAGCTTCAGAACATCCAAATGCTATTTGGAATGCATTGGCAATAACCATCAGTGAGGAAGAGATCAGAAAGGCAAATCCCAGGGTTCACAAGGCTCTCTAGGGCCAGCTGCATTTTTTTTTTTTTGGGTCATGAGTGTGAGGTCCTCTAAGAGAACTGTGATTCTCTTGCTACTTACCCCACAACCACTGATAATCAGACCCTTCTTAATTTAATTAGCCCCACAACCTTACACCTTGGGGATGAAAACAGTGTTTTTTCTGAGCGATGTCTATGCTCGTAGCCCCTTGGTGGTTTGCTGGGAGCCCATTAGAAGGCTCCCCTTTGGGAATGTGGTGCAGTGGGCAGGCTGGTGAGTGTCCAAGCAGTGATGGGGCAGAGTTGTCATGGATTGGAACTGCAGCTGAGGCAAAGCAGGCAGCAGAGTTTGGTGACCTCAGCAGTACTCACCGTCCCCAGGAGCCCAGCAGCTGAGAACATGGGCTTTGAGTGAAGGCTGCTTTCACTCCAGGCTTGTGCATTGATGGAGGCAAAGAGGAGGAGGGAAAGATGGTCTTAGGGGAAGCAAGGCACACTGGTGACAAGGAGGCTGGGCTGTGTGTTAAGGTCTGGAAAATTTAGCAGTTCCCTGTGGCGGCTGAAGAACAGAACTTTACTGTCCTCCTATTAACCTTCATTGCTGGCAAAATGCTATCAAAATATCCCCCCTCCTGGCCAGCCCTGCCCCACAGTAATTCAGTCTGTGTATGGCTCGGTGTTCCTATCGCCTGCCAGCTGCACTGCCCTGGGGTCCTGCTGCGACATAAACCAGGAAAGGCAGCTTCATGCAGGACAGAGGGCTCCCAAGAGGCCATGTCCCCTCTAGCACTGCTCATGGATGAACTATTACAGCATCCCTGGATAGGAATTGGGCTGTGCTGGAGCTCTGGCTGCATCCAGCTCAGCAGGCAGGGCACAGCGTGGGGGCAGCCGGGATGCCTGGGGGGTGCCAGATTGCCTCACCCCCGGCTCAGCCTGCACGTATCAACCCCGAGAATCCTCAGTTTTCTATCTATTACTCTGACACTTTCTGCTTGAGCTTAGCTCACTTCAGAACAAGCCCTGGCTTGAGATGTGCCAGACGAACAAGCCGGGCTGCCGGATGCAGGAGGCTCCGTAAACAGGGTGTCCCTTAAAGGAGACAAAATGGAATTGATTTTGGCAATGTGCATTTGGAAAAATCTTGTACAGGGGAAAAAGTGAGTGGCTGTGTGGTGCTTGGTTGCCGACTGGGGTTGCACCACATCAGCTACTCACAGGTAGCCTTTAGAAATGGGCAAAGAAGATATAGGGGAGACAATAGGAAGTATGTTTTGACAGCAAGACTTTGGGCAGGATGTTTTGGGAGCCCGAGCCATCCCTGCCATGAAGCATCAGTGTGAAGGGCTGTTGGGACAGGGTGGGCTGGGCTGGTAGGGGCAGTGCTGACAGCACTCTTGGATTTTAGCATCTGATGACTCTGTGATTTACAGCCACTCCAGTCTATCACCAAGCAAAAGCATTGACCTCCCCACCATCTCTGCTTGCTGGCTCCCTCCAAATTATCTTCAACTGCACTTCTGAGACACTCTAAGCTTCCCTGCCCAGCCTGGATTTTACTATGAAGAGTTCAAGTTCCTTAAAATCCTCATACTGTGAGCAATTTAGGTCTTTATGGCCAGACATAAATATTCTGCGCCTTGCAAGGGCCAGTCAGCAGAAGAATCATTTGCACCATCTGTGTGGAGCTTGATGGAATTTCACTGATCAGAGAGCAATCCCCCTTAGCTGGATGAAAATACAGTGGACATATGAGGGCAGAAAATACCTCATCCATCATTGTTTCAGTGTCATGAGTTCTGGGGATCTCAGTTTAGCCCTGAAGCTTGTTTACTTCCCCTCAGAAACCATCCTGTTTGGCCGGGGTTTGGCAGGAGCTGTCACTGTGGGCAAGAGAGATGCTGTGGGCAGGAATAGCTGGGCTGTGGGAAGGCTCAGGGCTGATGCTGCACCATGTCTGTGGGCTTGGGACAAGGTGGGACGTGGGCAGCCCCAAAATAGCGAGGTCATATGGGGCCCTGAGCAAACGCTGTGACTTTCCATCCTGTGCCTGACCTGGAGCTGGGTCCCTCCCTCAGGACCTGCTACTAAAATTAGCAGTGTTTCCCAGTGCTGTATGCCCTGCATATGTTGTCAACAGCTGTTTAAGGAGATGCAGGGACGACAATCACAATTTTAAAAAAATGTCAGATCTGGAGGACCTCTTTTTAAGCTTCTCTTTCATGGGAAAAACAGAGAGAAAAAGTCCTTCCATGAAATGGCAGCTCTGAGGGCGAGACCTCTGGAGTTTTTCCTGTAAGACTGTTAATGAACATTAATTGTATCAGGTATATAGACAGACTAACCAGAAGATTACAGAGGTGAGACACAAGCCCTGACGATGTCACCACCCCAGTCCCTTAATTTCAAATGTGCTCAAAGGTACCTGTCACATCCTTTCTCCCATGCTTGCCTGCCCATGCTAACCCATGGAACAAGGTTGCTCAGGATTTATTATCAGGATTAATGGAGTGGATTTTTAATGGCATGAATGTTCAAAATATTCTGTTGTTCACTGAAGGGAAAAAGGTGGGAACTGGGAAATGAGGGAAACACCAGCTTTTTCAATGAGTGGGATGGTGCAGGGAATTGTCTGGGCCCGTCTGGAGATTTTCAACTGGAAAACAGGAGGGAGACCACTATGCTTTGGGACTATTGACCGTCACTCATCCGGATCCAGGCAGCTCACGCCAAACTTGCTGGAGAGATAATCATCTATTCCCTTCCCCAATCCACACAGAGGCTTATGAAGCTGTGGACAGCAAGGCCAGCCAGGCAGCTGCTGGGGGAGCTTGGCTCCTGTCTGTGTCCAAGGGCTTCTTTCCTGCTTCTCTCCCCCAGGCAACTCCGAGGAATCAAAGAACCATAGAAGAGTTTGGGTTGCAAGGGACCTTTAAATACCATCCAGTCCAACCCCCAAGAACAAAGGTCCTCACTGGCTGGGGTCTGCCTGGACTGACACTGATGTCATCTCACTCCAGGTTGGACCACTCATGCTGGTTTTCCTCCAAGGAATTAGAAATAGTGAGTGCTATTGAGGCAATCTGTGGTGCTTCTGGATGGAAAGTATGGGTGAAAAGACTGCGTGAGAAATTACATCTCTTTCTCTGACCTCTCCCCAAATCTCTCCATGTTCAACCTTTTTCAGTGGAATCAGAAAGTTCGTCCCTCTCTGACTTTTTTGGAGCTCTATGGAAGAAACAAAGGGAAGGACTAATATGGAACAAGACCTCCTCTCCTGGCCCCCTTTTTTTGCACCTACCAATAACCACATCTGGCCTGTGGTCCCAGGCTCCAACCAGTTGTCCCCAACCTGGGAGCAAGCTCTGCCCTGCAAACCCGGGAGGGCCCATTGCAGCTGGGACAGGGACACTTTCCCCCCTGTTCTCCCCCATGCTACAGGGCTGAGACAGCCGGGGGCAGAGGGACAATGCCAGGCTTGGGGAGCAATGCAGACACACAAACAAGTTGGCTTCTCTGGCAGGAACTGGCAGCTCCTCTGTTGGGTTTGGAAATCTGGAAATAACAGCTGGAGGTTTTCAGTGTTATCCCGCTCTAGGGATGAATTTTAAAACCCTCTTGCATTGAGTTGGGTCTATTGTTTTCCATGGCAGAAAGCAGTTCATGCCCAGCCCCTTTTCCACAAAGTGGCTCTCCAGCATTGATCCCGAATGCAGCTCCTGCTGTTCATTGGATCTCTGGGTGGCTCACAGGGAACATTTGTTGGCTTCTTGCTGAAGCCTGGGGATGCTCCTGAGCCCTCACCACTCCACTGGCTTGCTGAGACCAATTTTAGAGGAGCTGTGGACAAACCAGCTCTGCCAGGGAGAAGGAAAGCAAATGAATGGCAGGAGAGGTTTGGAGACACTTAGCCGAGATGTTTTCTGGACCCTATCTTCCTAGTTTTCCTGCTGGACACACCAGGATTTGTAGCTTCAGCTGTCCCAGCAGGCTCATAGGGGAGGTGCCCAGCACTAGTGGCAAAGGATGATCCACACCTGAGGATACATGTCCCTGTCCTCAGCACATGGATCCTGAAGCCAACAGCTCAGCACAGAGCCTTTAGAGTCAGAACTGGCCTCCTGCCTTCCTGTGCTCTTGCTTTGACCATACTTTGACATATTTTGACCTCAGGGCAAGGCAAGCTTGGAGGACTGCTCCTGAAACTGGAAAGCTAAAAATCCCCCAGCAGTTGTAAAGCCAGTGGGGAAGACTCTGGATGTGCCACATCTCCGATTTTTTTGCCTCTTCCCTGGCAAAGGACAGGCTGAATTAAGAAAGCAAATGGAGAGGAAACCGTGGAGAAATAAGAGCAGCACTATGAGTCGAGGACACTCTGGACTCAGTCCCGTCCCAGTTGCCCTGGAAATTGGATCATTCCCACAGAGCTGCCTGCTTTGCTGGCTGCTCCTGGGAGGGCACAAGCATGTAGCACTGGACAGATGCAGGGGAAGGAAAAAATAAAGGGAAATATATATGCAAATACTGGTATTAGGGTTTCTCCACCAAAGGAAAACCCTTTGCCTTTGTCCCATGCCTTTGTGGGGATAATATATAATAATAACCAATCCCCAGCAGCTCAGTGGAGACCCAGAAGCAAGGCAAAAACCAAAGGACCTTAGGCTCCATTTGTGGAGCTGCACAGCACAAGCCTGTGCTGTGGTTTGTCAGCAGAGCCAGGGACAGCCCCAGGAACATCAAGGCTGCTCCCTCCAGTGCCCCAGGGACACCAGAGCTGCTCCAGGCACCCCCCGCACTGAGCCCTGGAGACAGTCCCGTGTCCCATGCAGACTCCTGATGCAATCACTGGGATCACCCTGACAATAGCTGTGTGGGCTGGGTTTTTTGAAGCTGAGCACAACAGATTAAGCCCGCGGCCTCTGTTGTGATTGCTGAGCATTGTGCACCCTGCTGACACTGACTTCTGCGGGCCAAGCTCTGCCCACAGCGCAGCAGGAGCTTCGGAGGGGGGGAACTTGGTCCATCTAAAATGAGGCAGAAGGGTACTTGGGCACAGTGGATTCCTGCTCCATTCAAGCGTCTCCTTTCATTTGCAAAGGAATGAGCTGCGTTTGTTGTTCTAACATTTTGTCATCCATCTGTTGAAAACGGGTGAGCAGGTCTCAGATGGGCTGAGAGATGGTCCTGCCCTGGGAATTTCATACCAGCTGGGAACTGTGGGGAAGTCTGAAATGCTGCAGCATCTCTCTGCCCCAGTGACAGCACAGCAACCCACTGGTCTGGACTGGTGAAGAGGAAATGTGAACTCAGCCTCGTAGCACCCAGAAGTCTTGGGAGGTGCTTAGGAACAGGCAGGATGAGCAGAAGGACAATAGCAGGAAGGGCCAGGCTGAAGGCTCCTGTCTATGCAGACCAGTTTCCCTTGTCCCTTCCAGGTGGCCTGGGACGGGTCCATGTAGCAGAAGAGTCAAAGAGCAGACCTGCTCTGGACCTGTATCCTGTGTATCCCACACGGGAGTTCCTCACTCATCAGAGCTGGGTCCCCATCCACTCCCTATTGCTGCCTCAATGTGCCACTGCCTGCAGCAGCTGTGGGGCTGTGAACCTCAGCTCTCCAGAGTCCCATAAATTAAACCTTAGTCCAAAAGGGGCTTGGGTTGTCTTTTGCAAACAGAGGCAGCACAAAAGCTGCCTTTCTCCCTCTCGTCTGACTTTGTTTTCTCTCCCTCCTCATCTGCTTTTAGCCAAATGGTTGAATAGCTTCAGTATATACTGTGGGAGGCTAAAGCCAAAGGCTGGAGCATGGGGAAGGATGCAGAACAGCAGTGCCCTGTGGCCACTGCCTTCCGGAGGGGCTGGGAACTGTTTGCTACCCTTGCTCTGTAACCCAGCCTTGATCACCTTACTGAACCCTTGGAGAAGGCAGCTCCAAAAGAAAATATTTGTGCTCTGGCAAGCACACGTGTGCACATTTCCTGCTCCTGAAGTCCTTAATTAGGCCTGTTTTTCATTTGGTTGGTTTGGGGTTTCTTTTGTTTATTTGTTTCTCTTTATGCTGCCACAGTCTTGGAGGGAGAATCTGTCAGACCCCCGTGTGTTTTGCTGTTTTGGAGGGGACTCTGTCAGGTCCCCATGTGTAGGTCTGTTTTGGAAGCTGCAATGTGGAAAGCTGCCTGTGATGGTCACACAGGGAATTTGCAAGTATCCACAGGGGAGTGGGAACGAGTCACGGCCTTTGGTGTTGCTTCGTATGTCACAGTGCAGCATTGAGACAGCTCTGAGCATCACCCAGCACAGTGGCCTCAGCCCAGCTGTGGCCTCACGACACAGACTGGGTCTTTGCAGGACTTATTGAAAAGATTCAAGACCAGCACATTTAGTTCAGAGCATATTCACCTCAGGTGATGCTTGTGGCTGTGAATGCCCAGCTCAGTGCAGCCTCCAGGTTCAGCTGCACAGCTTTAGCTCAAAGAGCAGCTGGTCAGGCCAAAGTTGCCAGTGTTGACCCCAAAAGCATGGGGGGTATAATCCTGCCTGCAAGTCAAACATCAATCATTGTGCTCTGCCTCTGCTGTGCCAGGGCTGGGAGCAGGCAGGTGAGTGAAGGTGGAAGCCTGAGGGGGGTTGTTTCTTACAGCAAACATTTAAAAGCACAGTAAGACTAGAAAATCCCCATCTTTTGGTAGTGAATCCTCCGTGTAAGTGTCTTAACACCCAGACATGGCACGCCTGTGGAATTCCTGACATTGCTGCCAACTGAACCCTTCTCTCCCACCCTGAAATTTCACAGCAGTTAACCTCTCCAAGCCATCAGGGATCACCATTTGCAGGCACTGAGGGGAATCTCCTACCCTTGGTTTGCTTTCTGCAGCCTGCGGTGCTATTTTTGAAATTCTCTCATTTACTGGGTGGTTCAACTGCTCCTGTGGCTAAAATCATCCCCTGCCTGTCATCAGGTAATTAGAAAGTGCCAAAAAGCCAGTGGTGCTTAAGGCAGCCTTGGGATAACCACGGCAGGTTTTTCTTTTGTGGATAAAGGACTGGGCTTTGGAGGCTGTAGACTTTTCCACTGAAATCAGATTTTGGTTTGAAAAGGGGGGGGAGGTAACACTGGGTGGAGAATGACGCCCAGAAGCACAGCAGCACTACAAGGGAAACGCCGCAAACACAACGAGGTGGGTGAGAAAAGCAAATGCCTTCTGCTGGAAACAGCATGGGGGGAGGGAGGGGAGGAAGCAAAGATCATTTTGAGGCAGGGAAAACAAAAGAACTTTTAAAGCTCATCCCCCTGGCTTCGCCCAGTTCTTACTGGTGCTGCAGCTACGGGCAGTTTGTGGATTCTCACAGTTCAGCTGGAGCTGGGCTGGGAGCCTTGTGAAGAAACCAGAAGTGAAAAAAAACCAAAAAACAAAACAAAGAAACCAAAAGTGAAGAAACCAGAGGTCTCTCTGCTGCTGGGAACACATATTCATGGATGGCAATGTACCATGGACCTCACCAGCTGCTCTTGCTGCTGACACGTCCCTCTTCCAGCAGGTCACTGGGATGTCCTGCAGAGCCAAGGTGTCTGTGGTACAGGAAAGCTCCTTTTCCAAGTGCCACCCTTTCCTGTTTGCACTGCAAACTGGTCATTTCCTTGTCTGAAAACAGCCTCACAGCCTCAGTGTCTGGCATATTGTTTCCTGGGGAAAATATTGTGACCACATTGTCTTTGGGGGCTTGTTGGGGTCCCTCTCCATGACATGCAAATTCAGGGCAACCTGATCAATGAAGATTTTGAAGATATTGAAGTTGGGCTGTGGTGGAACAAGGAAACTTTGCTTAGGTACTGATTCTCTTACCCTTTTAGTGTATGAAGTTGTTTTTCTCCCAAAGGTTTCCCATAAGCCTCTCAGCCAGGTCTGCTGCTCTGTTCAGACTCAACCATCCTTCCCTAACTTCCCTATCCCAGTTTTAGTCAGCCCAAGTGCAGCCCACACACCAAAGCAAGGACTGTCACAGGGTGTCTCAGGTCTGGCTGCATGTTTGTGGGAAAGTTGGCCTTTTTGGAGGACCCCATGCTCCTGCAGGGCCACTGCTTCAGCAGTGCTGCTGCAGAGCCTCCTGCACTCACTATCCTGGAAGCAGGACTAGCAGGTCATCTTCCCCAAACACCTTATCTTATCCAGAGGAAAGGGAAGCAAGCAGAAAAAGTGTTGTGCAGATTCCCTGGTCTGGTTGCAATGCCCTGTTCCCCTGATAAGCCCACAAGGTTGATGGGAGAGCACACATGATGCTGCCCTGCTGGCATTTTCGTGGAGAAAACAAAGGAGGAGCTTGGGAGTCATCCTCCAGCCCTGTTCTAACAGGATTCTTTAGTACTTTCACAAAATGTGCCCAGAGTGATGGAGTTAGTGACCATCACACTACTTTCCTCCTCTGGGCTGAAGAAGAACCCCTAGCAGTTCCCTCCCCTTCTCCACAGGGCCAGAGGAGAGGAAGGGGGATGTGACAAGAGGGTCTGAGCACTGGGGCCATTGAAGGATGGAGCAGGTTCAGGGGAGCCCTTGGGTGCTTTCACAAATGCTCGTTCCCATCAGCATCCTCAGGGTGTTCCATATATTCCCACCTCCCTCTGCAGCCAGCTCAGGGTGATCACAGCTCGTCACTGCAGCTATTGCCCCTCAAAGCTGCAATGTCAGTTTTGCAGCAGGCAAGAGATTAAAGCATTTTCCAGCCCCTCTACCTACACTGAATGGAGACTGCAGCCCTGCAGTTCCTGCTGGAACTTCAGGCATGAAACTCCCAGATGGCTGTGGGTAGAAACCTTTCCTTGTCTGGCTCCAAGATAAGCAGGCTTTACCCAAAACAGAGCAGGGAGAGGGGAGCAGAGCAGCCGGGGGAGTGTGGACAGCATATGCTGCAGCCCAGACATCAAGGACAAGCAGCCTGGTTTACAGCAAGACAGACTGGGAGTTATCCTGTGTGGGCACAACACTGCCAGTCCCACCTGCCAGTCTGGCAGATTGCAAGGGCCACAAGAATTGCTGGGTCCAAGGCCAGCTGTGCCACACGCCATCCAGTGCCACACCAAAGTGACAGCCATGGCTAGGAAGAAGGTGGAAGCAATAAATAACTAAGATTGGCAAACAGCAGCTCAGAGCAGCATCAGTGGGTTAAGGAAAGGGATTCACTCACTCCCAGGGACCCTGGAGGGGCCATGCTGGGCATCTGAGTGCAAAGGCACAAAGCAGAACTAGGCTGTGGTTCTGGGCCTTGGCTCTGGAAATTTCCTGCTGCTGGGAGGTTTTAATGCAAGAAAACAATGCAGTGGTGTTACACTTAGCCTTTAGCTTCCCTTAAATTAAAAAGTAATAAAAAGTGTCTGCAACACTTTGCAACATTTCTTGAAGTGTCTCTCTCCAGCCCCCTGCAAGTGCATTTACAGCAATTAATCATGCTTTAGATCAAAGGTGAAGAAGGACTTTGAAGCAGTAAACCACTCTAGTAAAGACTAAATTGCAACTATATCAAAAGTAATCTCAATGTACAAGTGTGAAAAATCTCTAAGTATAGAGTAACCTTTTCCTCCAAGCTTTAGTTGGTTTTCCTTTCTGTAGAACAAGTCCCCTGTGACTGGTAGGCATGGGAGACATCTCCCAGGTGAAATAAGAGACAGCAGACTGGGACAGACACATGCAATCCTTTCACTGGGCTGAAAATCTGAATTAAAAGGAAGCAACAGTACAGCACAGAACACTGGTCACTGGGTCAGGAAATAACAGACTTTGGAGATTCCCACACCCTCCTCCTTCCTCCATCCCTTCTGTATTTCTCATCAGCTCAGGCATTCTCTTCTGCACATTTGTGCCTCATGGCCACATTGAGCTCAAAAGGACACTTCATTATCCTTGACATACAGGGGCTTAAGGAGTCCCTTCGTCCCAGCATTTGCATCCAAATGGAAAGTTTGTCTGTTCTGTGAGGGAAAAACAACCATCAAGACACAGATTCCCTGAATCTAAGTGACATTCAAGCACAGTTCTCCTGAGACATGTCCCTCAGGCAGAGGTTGGAGTCAACTTCTAAGGCTAGGTGCACTTTCCTGAGAGACCTGTCTTGCATGGAATGGGTAGTTTCCCATCCCTTATTTTACAGAAAACCACTCAAAGCAGTACAAAGACACACAAGACACATAACATGCACTGAAAGTTAAAAGCAGCACCTTGATTTACTGTGGGACTAGAAACACCAGACAACCTCCTCCTCTAGATTTCTCCACTTCTAAAGCCCAAGGTGCAGCTGCTTCCTCCTGCCAGCCCTCTGCTTCCCAACAGCTGGCAAAGGTCCAATGACACAGCTGCTTGGGAGACATGCAAACAGTTAAGCCATCTTTTTGCTGAAGCCATGTTTGAGTTCCTGCAAAATAAATAAATATATAAATGAATGAATAAAGGAAAAAAATACCAAGGCCCACAGGAGACAATGTTATACAGAGATGCCCTCTGCCGGTCACAAGCCAAAGGAAATCCATCCACCTTTTATAGATTAACCCCTAAAAATATTCCCTGTGGAGGGAAATGTGGTGTGTAAAATTTAAATTTAGCGTTTTTCTCCCCTGACTGCTAAAGTGATCTAGCAGCAAACTATTTGCAAGGGCAGTCCGGCCACTCCTCTCCTTTGTTTTGGATCTTACCATTCTTGGGTAAGTCAAAGAGCTTCAGTTAAAATGCAACAGGAAAATAAAAGCATCCAGAGAAATGTTCTGCCAGGTCAGCCAGCTGAACTGACTCCCTGGCTGCCTTGATATCATATAAGGAAAGTGGTGAGAAAACTGGGCCAGGAAAAGGGACACATCCACATTACTTGAGACTGACTTTGCTGTTAATAGTTAAATTCTTCAGGCACTTGAGACATAGTCCACAAGCCCCTGCAAGTTAAAAAATCCCTTGCAGTCAATACCACAAACTGAAAACTATATGAGGCATTAATCAATTCAGAGCATGTTTCTAAGTGGTGATGTTATTTGATTAGAGCTATGATTTTAAACAATTTCTAAGAAGCACTGAGAGCTTGCTCAAATGAAACAAACTGCAGATTTTACATCTGTTAAGTCAGTCTATTAAAACAATGCAGATCTATTGCACACACATCACTATCAGCTCAACTCTTTCCTTTATCAGTTTAATTCCTGCTGGTGTAAATCCCTGATTTAATTTACTGGCTAGGAATTAAATCAGCATGAACTGATTTCAGTGCAATCTGTGCTGGGTATTTGTGATGATCCAACTAGATCATTTTAAAAAATGTCATTGGATCAGAAAGCTTCACCAACAGAAACAAGCTCTTAAGAAATGCAATTTAATAACCTTGAACACTAAAGAACAGCACATGCAGTGAGTGGGCAGCCTTCTCCTCCCACTTAATCCTTTTCCACTGAAATTGAACTTTGTCTGCAAAAATATTTTATGGTCAGGAGAGTTTTGTACATATCTTCATAGTCCTGGAACTCTGGGAAAATTGACAGGCTGCAACAGTCAGGTTGTCATTGGGATAGATGTTCAGTGAACCAGGACTGTGCACTGGGAGCTATTCTGAAACACCACATTTTACATCCATAAGGATGCCAGGTGCTGCTCTTTTTCCATCCTTGAGTTTAGTGGAGGATTAACAGCACTATGAGGAGAACCAGCTGTTGGAAAACCAACCCACCACATCATGTACCCACAGGGTTGTGTCCCACCACTTCTCCTGCTATTGTTGGGGCCCACCACTCTCTCTGGTCAGCTGTTGAATGTCTTTGGGATTTGTTTTCATCACAATGTGCTCTGGCAAAGTCCAGGTTCACCTGGGAATGGCACAGAGTCTGTGTTCTACCTCTCCACTACAGCATGGTTGGGATCAGACGGGCTTTGCAGTGTAGCTAAGGGGTCCCACACACAAATGGTGCTGGCTGTGTGTGGTCCAGCTGCTTCTCTGATATGAGGGGTTTGCTGAAGCTGGATCTGCAGGTCTTGTTAAATTTGTGCTTCCAAGGAAGAAGCCTGTTTTACTCGGAGAGCTGGAAAAATCTCAGATCTCTCTCTTCCACATTGGATACACCTGGTATATACCTAAGCTCCTCACACCAGGCAAGGCTACTGTGCAGACTTCTCCCCCAGGTAGGAAGTGTTCTTTCCAGTCTTCTTGAGGGTTTCCAACAGGGTGTCAACATTGTGCTCCGAGTCGATGCACACCTTCTTGTTGGGCAGGTCAATATCAAACTGAACACCTATGAGGAAAACCATTTTGCACAGTTAGAAGCAGCCAACTGGTGTGAGCACAGGGAAAACTCAACTTCACACATCTGTGCTCCCCAGGCCATCAGTCAAATGGACATTTTATCTCCTGCCAGCAAACCCTGATACCACCACCAGCCACCAAAACCAAACTGGTGTCCTGCCAGCAGTGGTACAAAGGAAACCAGGTCTGCTATAGCTCTGCATTGGGCACCACAGTTTCTCAGCTGCTTTAATCTGCTCACCTCATCTGGGATCAAGACATTCACTCATGCAGTAACCAGAATAACACTGAGTTTAAACCAACCACTACAATCTCCACCCAGCTCAGCCTGTTACTGTGGTTTAGCACAAACAGGGTTAGGACAAGGTCAGCACAGGTTTCCTCAGTGGTGGTACCAGCTAACAGCTGTAAGTAGAAGGAGGGAAAAGACATTTTCCCATGTGGATTTCCCACTGGCTAATAAGGGTAAGACATTCTTGGCTCAGTGAAAGGAACTGGACATGAAGTCTGTATCCAGTCATGTATTTTCATAAAACTTGTAGGTATGTCTCAGCTTTGAGGGCTCTGCCACCTCATCACATGAGGCTGATATTGGGCAGCATGTTAAAGAGTGATGGGGGTGCTGACACAACCAGACATGGACAAAGTGGGATTGCCACAGCCTGGTAACAGGGTCTGGAAGGAGTTGCAAGGTCTTTGCCCTGGTGACTGAAAGCTGTTCTCCCTCAGAGGGGAGCAAGTCCTCACAACTGGTGAGTGCAGGCTAGATCCTTCTCTCTTGGAAATCCCAATGCATGCAGGACACAGGGGTTATAATTTTCCAGGTGGTATTAAAAACAGGCTATGCAGACAACCACCGAATACTCTGCTCAGCAGCTCTTCACTGTGATTGCTGATGACACATCTAGGGAAGCACCACAGATACCCCAGGCCTCCTTGGAAACAATGCCAGGCAGGACATCCACCTCCCTTCCTTCTGGCAGCCTCAACAAGGGTCCACCAGTCCTTCCCAGAGGGTTCAGGGCCTGAATCACCCAGAGGTGATTCAGAGCCACCTGCAGCCATGGCAGCTCCTCCCTCCCTTGAGTTTTCTCTAAGGGTCACACAGACCTGCAATTAATGAGCAACTTGTTACCCAGAAGGAGCAGACTCAGAGCAGAGGCTTCCAACGTTCAGCTTTTACCCACAGTGTTACCCTCCAAGACAGAGGATCCCCAGGCCACTGCCATCCTGCCCCGGTGCTCCAGCTGTCCCACATCCAGCACTGACTCACCTCCCAGCCTGTGCAGGACACGGGTGACTGCATTGGAGCAGCCTTCGCAGGTCATGTCCACAAAGAACTCGTGTTTCTGAAAACAGGAAGACAGGGGGTCAGGGAGGGCACAGCTGGCAACAAACCCCAAACACTCGTCCTTCACACTTGCCTTTTTCCTTGGGGAGGTGGGTTCAAAGCCTCCCCAGACAAAAGGTCCATACATGCCACTAAGGCATCCTCAGCAAAACAGAGAGCTCCTGGTACTCCTCGCTGGGGTGTCGTTGTGCTGTTTCTCACAGCATAATCCTGAGGGAACTTTAGAGACTGTCTGGCTACCTCCAGGGTCAGCACAGGCTGCCATCTCTGTGGCCTTTGCTGGACTCACTCCACTTGCCCAGGAGAAGCAAATCTCCTGCCTCCACCTACCCACTCTCCTGTCTTACTCTGAGAGGTTTTCAGTGCTTCCCCATCCTATTCTTCTTCTGTCTACAAACCCTCTGGTCTCCAACGTAATAAAAATATAGACAAAATAGAAATTTAAGGAGCATTAGTGATGTTGTTTCATCCTTCCACTCCACTACCTGTGAGATATACTGAGTCAACATAAACGTGCTTGCCTGTAACTAATCATTCCCTTCAACCTTTGGCAGCAGACGGGTCCTAATTTCTCTCTCTCGCATATGCTTTTTACTTTACTTAAAAAATAACGCTGTTTTTCATGTGTTACCTACAAGCCACATTTGCACCTATTGAGAACCACCCTGTGCCCGCCGCCCCTGCGAGGCTAAAACCCTTTTGGGAGCATCCACCCGGGAAGGAGCTCCGGACAGATCCCACCTGGATTTTTCAGTGTAACTGCCATTTCCTCCCTTTCCACTTCCCAAAATCTCTGCGCGCTCCGGGGAGGTGCATGGAGAGGGGGGTGGAGGAGGGTCCCACCGATGTTCCCGATCTGCGCCCGAGGGCTGCGGGAGCCCGGGGGAAACCCATAAAAGAGGAATTCTGCCCCGCCACGTCCCCAGACCCCGCACGGCCCCGGTCCCGCACCCACCGGCATGGCGGAGCTCCCGGATCCCGGATCCCGGCGGGCGCGACGTGGAGGAAGGGGCGGTCCATGGCCGTTCCACGGCTGAGGCCGGCGGGAGGCGTGAGATGCCAGGAGAAGGTTAAGGAGAAAGCGGTGGAGGAAGTTTGGGTCGCAGCTGATCGGTGCGGACACCCCGCGCGGTGCTCTGCCCGCTTCCAGGCTGGGGATGGGCACAGGGATAAAGTGGGAGGGAGGCGGGAAGAGCCATCAGATGGGGCCGGGCTGCTCCAGAACGCTCCTTCGTCGCTGTGTTCTGAGATTTGGAGACTTAGTGGCTTAGGGGAGTTCTGATAGACTGGATATTGGGAGTCTCTGCTTCGGAGTAGGTTGAGAGGCAGGATGCTGATCCCTGGGGATGTGCCTGCTTTGGGGTGCTTTGCTGCATTATTTTTTTTCCCGTCCCCTTTTCTTTGAAAGAAAATGAGCCCATCTCTGAAAAACTTGAGTCAAGGTGACAAAGGCTGTGTGGCAGGGGCTGGGAGTGGGTCAGGTGCTTTGACAGGGAACCTGGAAAGGGGACAGTGCAGTCAGGGCTGAGAAAAGCTCTGTGTGTGTGTGATGTTTCCTGACACTGTCCTTCAGCATCTTCCTGTTAAGAAGCCCAACCTGTAGCAGGAGAAACAACCAGGGTGTTTCTGGTTGCTACCACACCGGCAGGGAGTGAGGGCATTCATTTTAAGGAGGCTGCTGCTGTACTGATGTTTTATAAAAGAGGAATTACCTGCCCCACAATTGCTCTGCAGAGAGATGTCCAGGATTCCCCTGGGAGAGTTTATTTTGGATGGGCCCTGGTGCTGGATCGCTGGGCTCAGGTTAAACTTTTAAAAAGTCTGCAGTACTGATTTATGAACTGACAGATTGCAGCGTGGCTTAGGTTATAAATAGCCGGGGGGTGTGGGGGGAAGGATATTAATGCTGAATGTGGCCCCAAGCCAATCCACTGTATCTTTAGCTGCAAGGCATAGCAGGGAAGGGTTTAGCCAGAGTTTAGGGATGTGGTGCTGGGGAGGAAATCGTTTTTACAGGGTAAAATCTATCTCTGACTGCTTCATGTCATAGATACATGTGGGATGGGACGTGGCACAAATGGAAAGCTACGGCTGCCTGGCTCAGGCCGATTGCTCCCATTCCCTCCTGCTCTCCCAGGGCTCCCTGGACCAGCACGTGCTGGTGAGGAAGGATCTGAGAACTTCCAGGCCTTTCTCCTCCCTTGCAGGACTACTTGGCCCTTGCAAGGCGTGTTAGAAAGTGCCCCTGCTTGGCTTGTCTTTCCTCAGCAGCAGATGGTCCATGTGCCTGCTTTGGTCCTAAATTGTGAAGGAAAAGCCGCTGGAGGAGTCTCCCAGCTCTGCCTGGGTTCTCCTGGGATGGGCAGGGGGCAGTGACCGCCCCCTCCTGCCTCGCACGAATGGCTGGGGCTGTGTCTGGTGGAGGTGCCTCGGGGTGAAAAGCCACTCTCGCCCACATCCCACTGGGGCTTTCTCTCAGGTGCGGGGCCCAGGTGAGCACCGTGTCCCCCCGGTCCCCAGCACATGGCGGCGCCCCCCGCCCC